>VZTN01024623.1:4642-16469 GCA_013400515.1 Erpornis zantholeuca | reverse complement strand
GGACAGAGCCGGCGCTCCGCAGGGCCCAGCGCCGTCCGCACCCGCAGCGCGGTTCAGTCGCGGCAGCGGCGAGGCCCGAGGCCAGTAAAAACGAATAACCACCAATTAATCAAACCAAATGTCAGCATCTTCGACAAATCGACGGAAACGGCTTCGGTGTACAAGCGCAAGAGTGGAAATACCCAGGCGGGCCGCGCAGGTATTTCGCGCCTGCAGTTCTGAGAGAAGTGTGATGGGTAGATTCTTACTGCCTGGGATCTAAATGTCCAAATTAGCGGTTTGCAATTTTAAAATCCAGTTACTAATGCAACTAAAATTTTTTTTTCAGTTAGTTAGGTAAAAATTAAACTTAAGAAATTAAATTTAGATATCGTTAGAAAGAATGACGGCAAGTGTTTGTAGCGCCTGCATTTGATTCTGGATTTTCTTTGGTAGTTTCCTCCACAAGTTTTACATTATTGTGTATTGTGAGATTATGGATTGACTTTTGAGAAAAATGGTCTCAAACTATAGAATTCTTTTTCTTGATGTATTTTACAGGCATGTAGATGTGGCCAAAGTAAACTCTTTATGACAACTTGATAGAAATCACTAGAAAGCAACAATTGCCAGAAAATTTACTAAAAATCAACAACTGAGAAAATAAAGTAGAGAAAGCACATTATAATTTCATCTTTAAACTGACAGAAGCTCTGAAACGGCTCTGAAACAATTATGGTTACATTAATCTAGAGCTCAACTCTAAGCAGTTAAACCCCAGTTCTGATTTCTGACACCAGCAGTGTTTTTCTAGGTTCCCATCACAATCTTGACTGCAGTGAAATCTCCTTTCTTCTCATTCTTGAAATGGTTGGTCCTTTTATTTGCCTGTGCTGCAGAAGTGAGGATTCCCAGGCAGGGTATGAGAGCATTCCCTGTGTCTCTTGGTTATTTGCACAGGCTGATGCCAAACCTGAAACTGTGAACAGGACACACTTGGCCCAGCTATGAATTAACAACCCAACACTTGGCCTTGATGAACCTCACACCACTGGCCTCAGCCAGTGGCCTCAGCCATTAATCCATCCTTTCCAGATCCCTCTGCAGAGCCTTCCTGCACTCCCGCAGATCAATACTCCCACCCAACTTGGTGTTGTCTGCAGCACTGAGGATACACACTCAATCCACTCATCCAGATCATTGGTAGAGATATGAAATAGAGCTGCTCCCAGTACTGAGCCCTGGGGAACCCCACTCATGACCACCTGCCAGCTGCATGTAACTCCACTCACCACAACTCTCTGGGCCCAGCCATCCCAACAATTTTTACCCAGTGAAGAGTGCCTGTCCAAGCCATGGGCTGCCAACATTTCCAGGAGAATGTCATTGGAGACAGTATCAGAGGTTTTACTAAAGTCCAGGTAGACAACATCCACGGCCTTTCCTTCATCCACTAAGCAAGTCACCTGGTTGTAGAAGGAGATCAGATTGGCCAAGCAGGACCTACTTTTTCTGACACCATGCTGGATGGGCCTGATCCCTTGGCTGTCCAGCATATGCCATATGATTGCACTATCACACTCAAGATTATGTGTTCCATAGCCTTGCAGGCACCAAAGCCAGGCCTATAGCTCCCCAGAACCTCCTTTCAACTCTTACTTTAGATCAGTGTCACATGGCCAACCTCCACTCAAGTCAACTGAGGCCTTCCCGGTTAGCCAGGCCTGTTGGTTAATGATGGAGAGTGGCTTGATGAGCTCTTCGACCATTGTGGAAGGCGGTGAGCCCTCAACGCAGGGGATGCCTGCATCGTTGTGGAGGGATGAGACCCAAAACAACACAGCCTGCAGCTCTCCCCAAGAGGGAAGCCCTTAGGCCAGTGAAACCCTTTAGCTCATTGGGAGCAAACTGAAGCCTCTCCCAGCACTCTTTGGTTCTGTGCAGATTATATGTATCCCATTGGGCCTTCCCCCTTGCTCCGCCCTGGTGCCCTCTCCCGATTTGTCCCGCTCTTCACTCTGCCCCCAGCCTTTGCCATATAAACCCCAGCTCCCTCTGACCGCCATGAGGTTTTTCCCTGAGACCCTTTGTGGGAGGAACAATAAAGGACCTCCATGGAACTCTCAGATAAAGCCTCCATCCCTCCTTCTGCATCGGCCCAAGGCTGCCAGCCTAAAGAGCTGAAATCACCAGGCAAGGCCAGACATGCCTCTGCATCTGGGGGTGTCTTTTTTAAGACATTTCTTCAGGAAGGTCGTGGCACTCACCACGCAACAGACCAGCTCCCTCAGTATCCTTGGGCAGATTCCATCTGGCCCTCTACACTTTTCAGTGTCTAAGCAGCTCAGCAGGCCACCAACTAACTTCTCCTGGATTAAAGGGGCTCTATTCTGCTCCTTGTCCCTATCTACCACGTCAGAGATCTGTTTGCCTTGATAATAACTGTCTTCTTGTTGAGGCAAAGAAGGAATTAAGTACCTCAGCCTTTTTCTCATCCTTGATTACAATGTTCCACTCTGCATCCAATCAAGGTATGGAGATTTTTGTTGGTTCTCCTTTTGTTGTTTTTTTAATTAAAAACTCTTTTAATTATCTTCCACAGGAGTAGCCAGATTGAGTTCTAGCTGAGCTTTTGCCTAATTTTCAGTCTACATGACCTAATAACCACCTTGTACACTTCCCAAGTTGCCTTCTTCCAAAGCTCATAAAACCTTTTTTTTACTCTGAGTTCCAGGAAAAGCTCCCAATACAGCCAGGGCAGTTTTCTTTCCCCCTGTCCCAGCTCATCTCTCAGCAAATAGGGATGGGCTGCTCTTGTACCTTTAAGATTTCCTTCTTAAAGTGTGTCCAGCCTTCCTAGATCCCTTTATTATGGACTGTTTCACAAGGGACTCTCTGAACCACTGTTCTGAACAGGCCAAAGTCTGCCCTTGGTAGGCCAAGGCAGAAGTTTTGTTGATGCCCTCTCTTCCTTCACCAAGAATTGAAAACTCTCATTTTGTGAGAGCTCTCACTATGCCCAAGACAGCCTCTGACTATCACATCACCCCCAGTCCTTCTCTATTCACAAACAGCAGGTCCAGTGAGGTCTTTCCTTGGTGGCTCACACACATCATCTGTGTGAGAAAATTGTCTTCCACCTGCTCCAGGAACGTCCTAGAATGCCTCCTCTCTACTGTGCTGAGTTTCCAGCAGAGATCCAGCGAGTTAAAGTGAAGCCTCCCACAATAACTAGGGTCAGTGATCATGAGACATCTGCCAGTTGCTTGTAAAATGCTTTCTCTACCTCTTCATCCTGGTTGGGTGGTCTTAAATAGGTTCCCACCAGGATATCTGCCTTGTTGGCCATCCCCTTGACTCCTACCCGTTAGGACTCAAACTTACGACGTCATTATACCTGAGCTCTATACAGTTGAAACACTCCCTACTGTACAAAGACACCCCACCACCTCTCCTTTCTCACCTAATGGGATGAAGTATGAGACCAAAAACGTATTTTGGCAGGCACTTGAAATGTGCTTTCGTTTCTATTAGTAGAATACAAGATACTTACATGAGCATTGTACACGCTTATATTGTTAATTAATCAAATACTATAGAAAAATATAGAAACATAATTAATTTCCTACTATTACACATTTTTGTGTCACTCCAGAAGATGTACAAAACACTTAACTCTTTTTAAAAACCCAGTGTGCCCAACACACAACCAGTCTGAACAAAAGGATCAGGCAAAAAGCCAAAAATAAAATTTTCATGTAACAGGTTTAAATCTGATTAGTACAGATTTGATCCAGAAAGCTTCTGATGCAGTGACCCCAGTATCTAAAAACTAGAAAGCAAATGGCCACCTAATGCTAATAATAAAAACCCCAATTCTAACATAGATTCTTATCAGCAAATGATTATTTGTATAATCAGCTCCCAAGCACACTGAGAATTCCTCAGTACAGTCACAGTCCTAATGAACAATCCTTACTGCAAAGTTTTAAATATCTTTCAGCTGCATATTCACTTACATTTTACATAGCAAAATTAAAATGGAAGCAGTATAAAAAAGGACACGGCAACATCTGGTTATTATCATTTGCAATAACATGATGAACACTAGTATGAAGTGTCTGGACTTGTCTATTTTTATATATTATTCCTTCCAAGAAAGGAAGGTAACTTTACCAATTTATTCAGGATTTCAGTGGGTCTGTCTACATAAGTAAGACAATGGGATTTGACTGTGTTAAATAATTGGACATAATTATTATTTGCATTGTACTATGTATATCCTCTAGTTACTTGATTTTTCAAGAGTTCTGGGCATCACTGCATCCAATGCATTTAATACAATAAGCAAGTACCACATAGGTCTGGAAATTGAAACCTAAGTGCTTGTTGACTCCTTATTTTCTGAAAAACTTTTATATAAAAATTACTACTGATTTTGACAGGAGCAGAATTTTGGGCAAAAGCTTCAATAAAGCTGTAGTTAACAGTCCATATTTTAAAGTAATACCTCAGTACTAATTTTGTATTATAAGTAAGTATAAATTTGACATATATTATTGAAGTTAATTGATCATCTTACCTCCCTTAAGATAATGGCTGTTCATACCTCAAATAATCATTATCTTGGTGACACTAATGAAAAGCCATGACAAGAACTGGGAGTCCATGCTTTTGTTCATGCTGATTAGAGATAGAAACTCCTTTGGAACCAAGCTTTTCAAAGAGCAGCCTCTCAATTTCAAGTTTTTCACATATATTTTAACTGAAAATAGCCTGACTAACAGTTTCTCCCCTTTAAAAGCATCCATCTCCAATAATGCTTTCCATAAACACTGTGTACTATTAAGCTAAGGGCTATTTGAAGCCAACTGAATAGTTTATCTCCATTAAGTAGTATTACTTCCTTGTCATGAGAGATAATAAATAGAGGTTAAAAGGGTGCAAGTGTTTTCCAAATATGTCTCAGATGAATGCTGCCTACATTACATTTCTTCTGTTGAAGGATAAAGTCACAGTATACACCTTCTGCAAAATATTACACATATGAATCCTAAATGTACTCAGCTTCTGCCACCCACGAAGTAATAGCAAGTGAATATTCACTGTTCTAAATTTTAAAAAAACCCCTTAAAATAGTGTGAATGACAAGAAACTGTTTAAATGAAAAGAAATTATATTGAAGGAATTATGAACTAAACATTCAATACCAAGTGACTAATTTTCCTAAGATGCTTGTCTTTATCTTACTCTTTTCTCTATAAAGCAAAATTCCTGTGTTTTCCCTAAAATTCACCTTGCTAACTTGTAAACTTAGACCATATTAAATATGAAGTAAGGAGACCAGATGACTAGAATGATATCAGGATCTTGCACATACCTAAATATAAGCAGATCTCAATTTAATGATGTTTTGTTTCATAGCCAATTTTATTTGCTTTAGCCCTTTTTTCTTTAAAAAGTCTGTATTGGCAACAACTTGTGCCTTTTTTTTATTGCCCCCATGTTTTAATTACTAGATTAATTTAGAAACTTTGCACATCCTAGTGAAGTGAAGAAAACCATTTTTGCAAGGATTTTCTGCAAGTTTCACCCATCATTGTACATAGTACGAAATTTTTTGAAAGTATGTGTATCTTTGTGAACTTTTAAAAGACAGTGGTGATATTTCCTGTGAACTTGGTCATTTAGGGTCCTGAGGGAGGTGACAGAAGAGCTTGCTAAGATGTTCTCTAATCCTGTCTAACTCAATAGGTCCCAGTTGCCTGGAGGTTGCCAAATGTGACACTCCTCCATAAGAAGGGCCAGAAGGACAATCCAGGGAACTACAGGCCTCTCAGCCTGACCTTGGTGCCCAGCAAGGTCATGGAATAGCTCATCTAAAGTGTCATCATACAGCACACACAGGACAGCCAAGGGATCAGGCAAGCACAAGTCTAGGAAAAGCAGGTCCTGCTGAGCAACACCAAGTTGGGAGGTGTTCAAGAAATTACTGGAACCTTGCTCTAATTGACAAGGTGATCAGTCAGAGGTTGGACCCTATGATCTCAGAGTTCTTTTCCATCATAAAGAATTCTGTGATTCTGTAGTTATTACAAATTGGCTCAAAAGAAATAGGCAAAACACCCTCAAAACACAAGTACTGGGCCTGCTGTTTAAGAAGTATTCCCCTCACTTCTCCCAAAAGAAAAATATCTTGTTACACTACAGTAATGTTGCCAGAAAGGCTAATATCATATCTTTAATAAGTAAAGTTTCTTGAAAATATTTTTTGAATTATGATGGCTATTTTGTATGCATTTAAAGTATTTTGAGAGACACCAAAAAGCACAACTGGTCTTTTCCTTCATAATGTGTGACACATCTGCCAATGATATAAAATGAAAATATGCAACTGCAATGTGCAACACTGAGGAGAATCTGTTTCTTATTAGGCTCTTAATTGTTTATAATTGAATTACATACTTACCCCTTCATTAAAAACTTCCTCCTTGACCAACAGTAGGGTACACAGAGGAGGTATTCAATCATCTGTTTTCCTTTCCATAGCTGAGTAACTTTCGTTTTCAGTATTTTACATATTGCAAGGGCAGTCTTATTTCAGTCTGAACACAATCAGAAAGGTGCTTTCTCTAAGCAAGAAGACCTTCCTGGGAAAGCTGTGCCTTTAACGGAACATGGGACTCATTCCCTTCACACTAGGGTTATCCATCCCATAGGTGTTAAAACCTAAGGAAGGCTGAGGATTGTAGCCTAAGGTAGATCCCTCATAGGAAGCCTTCCTTAGATAACCTCTGTAAAAATCTCCTAAATTAAAGTATTCACATTACACCATCTCTGTGTACATTCTTGTGTAATTAACAGTGCTCTCATTATTTGCATGTGTAAGTCATATATCTGTAAGTCTGGATAAAACATCTTGCAATAAATCTGCTGGTTTTTGTAAGCTTCACCAAAAGTAAGCTGCTTTGCTCACTACTAAAATTAAGTTATTGTTGTTGTTTATTGTTGTTTTTTGCTATTGTTATTCTTATTATTTTTATTATTAAATATTTTCCATAGTCAAGGACATTTCAGTGTCCCATGCTCTCCAGGGATCAGGTGCCCAAGAGGCTGGGGGAGCATGGCCAGGAGAGCTGACCTGAGCTGGCCAAAGGGATATTCCATACACAGACCAACACAGCCGGGGTATGAACTGGGGGAACCTGGTTGGGAGGGGCTGATTGTTGCTGCAGGATGAGAGGCTGGGCATCTGTCACTGGGTGGTGAGCAACTGCATTGGAGCATTACTTGCCTTTCTCTCTCTCTTTCATCATTATTATTGTGGATGATGAAGGTATTATTGATATTGTTATTATTAGTATTATTGTATTTTATTTTGTCTCAATTATTTAACTGTTCTTATCTCAATTGACAAGTTTGACTTTTTTTTATTTTTTCTCCCTATCTGGGGAAAGTGAGAAGGCAGTGATGCCTTAAATGGCTACTTAGAAACAGAGACTAGACAGGAATAAAGGAGGAATTTATTTGAAAGGCCTTCTGGGCTCCAGAGGGTCCTGCCTCAGTTGATCCCAAAATGGATGACAGGTCACAAGCTCTTCACACTTTTATATCAGCATCAATTCACCAACCAGAACCCAGCCAATGATGGAATTTCCCCAAGCTTGCTCCCCTCTCTAAAGATGATGGTTTACAATTCTTGATCTGGGTGTCCTTGGAGAGCAAGCTAGAGAGGCTTTGTTATGTCTATCTTAGCATGAGAGAACAGCACTTAACAAGGTCCAGGAAACTTCAGAGTTACACTAACAGTACAGGATTTGAAAAATATGAAAGTTAAAAGCTAAGGCATCAGCAGTTGCACAGTACTTAGATGCCAACTGGGTTAAACCATGACAAACAACTAAGGGATTTTAAAATTTGCTCTGTACATCCATTCTCTATTGAAATAAAATCCTCAAATCCATGGCATCTGCACAACAAGAAATGTGATTAGGAGTAGTAAGTGATATGCCTAATACACAGATGGGGTCCCTCTTGTCCTGCCATCCCAAAGCTCAAATACAGATTGGTGGGTAATAGTGTCTTGTATTTTTATAATATTTTCTTTTCCAATGAGTTGAATAGTGCTGTGACGTGGTCATCTTTGACATCAAACTATTAGGATGGTTCCTGTGTTCTTCATGACCAGCAGCCTTCCTTCTCATTACCCTTCAGGTTCCTGTGTTCAACTGTCCACCTACAACAGGTGGTCTCTGACAGAAGTAGAGGTTTTGGCTGCAGAGATACATGCAGTTCTGTGCTTCTTAGTGGTTTTAATGTCAAGCAAACATCCCTGAGCATGTTTAATTTACTAGCACAAATACAGCTAAAAGGTCTAAGACCAGCTCAATTTCCTGAACAAGCAGGCTTTACATTTTTTTCTTACACCTGTAGACAGGGCTTGAGATGCCATTACTCTAGGGCTTTAGGCAACAATTTGGTGGAAGAAGGTGGACTGAAGTGAAAAAGTAACATCACATTCACACCACTCAAACACAAATTAAGACTCCAAACATGCTTATGGTAATCTCTGATCATCATGTGTCTCTTAAATATGTCCATGACAGCACACACTGAGAAGCAAAAGACTAAATTTTACCCTTTTTTAAGAGCAAAGGAGAAAAAAGTGCTACAGATCAAGATATTTTTCTAGAGTTTCTGCCCTCATTATCTTACAACTCCCTATCTATAACTGTTCAGCTTCATTGCAGTATTGGATTTTTTTGTTTCAGGCTTTTAAAGTTAATTTTACTTGCTTCCACTTTCTTTACTATTTCAATCAATTGAAACATTTTTTAAAAAATCTGAGATTAGGTTCAATGATAAAATATAGCCAAAACACATATATAATGTATCATCTTTCATTACTTTGTAAAGTACAGTTTAGGCAGATTTTTGTCCCATCTTTTTGAATCCAGTTAAAGAGAAAAGACACCTTGAGATACAGAAGTCCATAGGGTTTTATATGCATGGTAGCTATGGAAAACTGCAGTGATCCAATTACTTGATTTGCTCTGTATATGCATAGGAATATTTTGTTCTGCCATGTCTGATTAATTCTGAGTCCTTGTAAAATGGGATCAGCAATCTCATCTTGCCTTTCTGTTCAGGGAGGCAAGGCAGAGGGCAGAAAAACACTCATGAAAGCACTGGGCTCCAGAGGAAGCTTCACGCCAATGCCATACCAGACTCCACCAAAGTACAAGGTTTTGTTTCCAAGATATGCTTTACCAGCATTTCAGGTTCTCACCCCTGCTCCCGAAGAAAAATTGAGAAAGCAGTGGTGCAATCACATCCCTGTTCCTTTCCATTTCCATTAAAAAGAATTTTAGCCCAGTAACTTCCCCATCCTCACTTTTTATCTTGATTTGCACTCAGTAAAAACCACTGGGTGGTAAAACCAATTATAGAATATAATTGCATTTTAGATATTGCTATTACAATCCAATCACCAGTGTGATACAGGATCATAGCAGCTCTTTTCAAATCTTCAAGATCCAGATTGTCTCCTTTATTTTTTTTTTTTAGGTATTGGAATATGCAAATATTTGTACATCTTTCTGTATAGCTACAATTTCCAAGTACAAAACTAAATCTCAGTGAAAATTCTTTTCATTGTTATGCTTTATAATCCAGTAATTTTTATTTTCCTTACAGTCCCCTTTCCACAGCTCTGAGCATTAGTTTCTCCAGAATACTTGCGGCAACTTATATGGCAGCTCTTGCATTCATGTCATGCTCTGCTGTGATAGAGCTATGAGTTCACACTATTTTATCAAAGACAAGTGAATTATAATTTAAAAACACTGTTCTACATCTGATAAAATATTTTAAGTAGCAAATTAACAATAATTTTTTCTGTAAAATTGCACACAATTGAAAAGCTTAATCATATTAAACAGTCAAATGACTTGGAAGTAAACTACTTCAGGAGTTAAGAAATAGGTGCTTGCATCCAAATTGAAGACAATTCCTATTAATAAAACATATATAGTAGCAAATATGTACTTCCCTGAATTGATTTTTTTTTCCTGCTGCATTTTCTCTGCTATTTTATTAATAAGATGAACAGGCCTGTGTATGTGTTATACATTCTGAGTTGATGAGAAGCTATTTGCATCACCAGCCTGAGGCTTCAAGAGAATAGAGAACTGGATCTGTTGTATTTGGAGGGAACAAAATTTAGGCTAAGTAGGATTAGTGGGTTATAATGGCATTCTGGATCAGTCAGAGGTGGAAAAGATTAAATCTGCTTTCTTAATTTTTGAGTGGAAAGGATTGATTCCTTCTTCTGAGTATGTGCAGTGTGCCCTGACATGGCCCATCTGTCTGTCGCTGACCGTTTTTACCAGATAATTTTGAAAAAACACAAAGGCTGATCAGGCAAACAGAGGTTGAGGTACTCATGAAGCTGCCAATGACTGTGACGACTTTCCTAAAAAATGTGTTTCTGCAAAGACTTGCAATTTTTATGTTGCCAGCATTTTACCGCTGGTATGTTGAGAACAGTATGACTACATTGTAGCTGCTGTGTAGATTGAAGGCTTACAAACAGTTTGAGTACTGGAATTATATTAGACTCAGCAGTGCAGCATGATACAATTTAATTTACTCTGTTTCTCAGACAAACAAGTCCCAGCAGAATGAATTGAGCATTAGAACTCTCCTGCACAAGTACCTAAACTAGCCCAAGATCTCTGCACTGTCTGCAAACCCAACTTAGGACGCATCCGAAGGAGCCATTCCCTTTGTGTGCAGCCTTGAGGCCCTCGTTTCCCCATGTGGGACATAGCCTGGGGCACTACTGCCTCTGAGTGTTGCTGTGACACCCCTCCAGCAGAGCAATATTTAATATAGCAAGTATGGCCATTGAAATTTTGAGTAGAAGCAGAAACTTATGAATCTAATATTAAAAGGATCAGTCTTTATTGCCTGGGAATAAGGAATCAAGCTAAAGACGGCAATCCAACTTTATGTGTAGAGAGACAAAAAGTGACACCAAGAGACCAGGAAGAGTATGGCCAGCAGGTCAGTGGTGGTTGATTCTCTCCCTCTACTTGGCCCTGGTGAGCCCACCTCCTAAGTACAGTATCCAGTTCTGGGCTCCTCAGTACAAGAAAGACAAGGAGTATCAGAGAAATAAGTGGAGGGCAACAAAGATGATGAGGGGTCTGAAGCACATCTCTTATGACAGCAGACTATAGGAGCTGGGCCTGTTTAGTATAGAGAAGACTGAGAGGACATCTCATGGATGTGTATGAATATCTCAAACGCAGGTGCCAACAGGATGGTGCTAGACTCTTTTCAATGGTGCCCAGCAACACCATGATAGACAATGACCATAAATTAAAACAAAAAAGTTCCACCTAACGAGGAGGAAGAACTTTACATTGAGGGGTGGCAGTGCACTGGAACGGGCTGCCCAAGGAAGTCATGCAATCTCCCTCTCTTGAGACATTGGACGTCCACCTGGATGTGTTCCTGTGGCAGAGGAATGGACCAAGGGATCTCCCGAGGTCCCTTCTAACCCTAACGATTCTGTGATTTTGTAAAATGGAGTAGATATAACTTGCACGAAACAGACATGGCACGTTTTAGATAAAAACACTGCAAAGTAAATTTTACATTCTGTTTGCCAGAGCAGGCAACGCACACCGGAAAGGCTGAAGGCTTCGGAGTTTTGTTTCATGTTCCTGACACTTCGGGCGTGGGGTCGGTGTAACCGCCAGCTCTCCTGCGCACCAGCGCCCGGTACCGAGGTGACACGGCCGGGTCCGCTCCCGCTCAGCACTTCCAGCGCTGGGCGTCC
>VZTN01024622.1:291629-348259 GCA_013400515.1 Erpornis zantholeuca | reverse complement strand
TCTATTCTATTCTATTCTGTTTTAAATATTCATCAGCTGCCTCATGAGATCTCTTTTGCCTACCCAGCTGGACATACCGGCAGATCTGTTTTTGCACTGGTATTTCCTATCTAAAACAAACAAACATATAACTAAACTGGACTTCCAAAAAAAAAAAAGAAAAAAAAAAAAAAAAAAAAGCCCCGCGAACTGAGAGGCTGCATCGTACAGGTGTTGATGTACAGCCAAAATCTCTGGGCTCGGTAAAGATTCAAGATACCAAGTAAAGAAATCAGACAGAGATTCACGGGTTTGAGTTCACACAGCAATTAAGAACGCATGTAAATGGTGATAGATTAGTACAGAGGATCGCTACGACGCACCAAAGATTTCCAACACGAGCACGATTAGCCTCCGAGCAATAAATTCGAGTGCCTTCCCCTCCCCTCAATACCCTGCAAAACCCCTAAAAGCTGCGGGAGGAGGGGAGGGGGGGGTTTTAAAAACTAAACACCACGTATTTCAGAAGCCAAAAGCGCAGCATCTGACCCACCTTCCCTCTCCAGGTGCCGACCCTCGTCCTGCGCTCGGCTGCCGCGGCGGCGCGGGGAATCCGGCAGCGTCGCTCCCCGGGTGTCTGCAGCCAAGCGGAGATTGTCATTGATTTGTGTGCAGAAAGTTAAGCCTTTCTAGGAGCGGTTGGGAGAATTCACTCCCACCACTCCCTCTAAACCAAAAGTATTTGGCACCAAGCCCTCCTCGTCCACCTGTACTATTAAGGTCTAAACAACGCGCGGGACACGGACTGATTTTTACCGGATCTGTTCAAGTTTCCTTTTTTTAAACCGGCACACAAAGTGCTTCAGGAAGAAGAAAAACTTGGGGGGCTGTTGTGGTTTTGATTTCTTTTTTTCTTTTTAAAGATTTTTTTGTTTGTTTTAAATCTTATTTTTCTTAAAGCAGATTAATCTCATTCCTTTTGTTCTCTGCTCAGTGAGACAAGCCCCTCCCTGGTCTAACTAGTGACCCCCGATTTGCCCCCACAGAGGTCACTCTGTGGTTGACTTTCCTATGATCTGCTCCACTTCCCCTGCAAACCGTGCACCCATCTGAGACGGATAAATACAGGGAGGGGGGAGAAAACCACCGCCTTCGAAATGAGACCTGGCCGTAATTTAACTAAAAAAATCAGCTTTGCACATGAACGACCCGAACGAACAAGAAGGTGGAGGCAAAGTATCTTCAAACGGGGAGGTTGGTTACCTAAGTCCCCCGTCACTGCCTCGTCCTGGTGACAAGACCCCGACCCAGGTGTCCAGTCCGAGGAACCTGGGAAACCCTCCCAGGTGCCCAGTGTTGGCGCTTCCAAGCCCCACCCCCAGCACTCAGGTGTGGAAGCCATCTCCTGGCCACCTCAGCCTCACCGGGGGGCCAGCAATCCCATGCCCCTGGCCAGGAGGATGTGCCCAGAGGAGGACTCACCCCTCGGGAGCCCATCTCAGCAGCCGTGAGCAGCCTCGCCTGGCTAAGCCCAGCTCACTGTGCACAACCCCAAAGGGCTGGCCTTGGTGTTGAGAGATAAATAACTGGGCTCTCCCCTCTCCTCGCTGCCCTGGGGAGCAGCTCCTTCTTGAGATTTGGCCCCAAATTAAGCAGTCACACTGAATAAAA
The DNA here is from genome assembly GCA_013400515.1 of Erpornis zantholeuca. NCBI lineage: Eukaryota > Metazoa > Chordata > Aves > Passeriformes > Timaliidae > Erpornis > Erpornis zantholeuca. The sequence continues at coordinate 346,609 of VZTN01024622.1, read as the reverse complement.
CAGAGCACTTCATTAAATACTAGATCCCTTCTGGCATGTGTACACTGACAACAAGGAAATACATGTTTTTTTGTTAATACGATAAATCCGACGAGAGCAGCTGGACACCGAGTTCCACGTTACGTGCCTTTTTCTGATGGTCTTCCTTTAAAGAAGCACATTAAAAAAAAAAAAAAAACCAACCCGAATCACAACCAAAATTGTTTATACAAGGGAAATCTTTCTGAAGCATGAGGCAAAATCAAGTGTAAGATAGCCTGGGGCAACCTGGCACTCCCAGACACGGCTTGGAAGAGCTCCGTGCTCAGCGCACGGTTACTTTTGAAACTTTTATTACACGCTTTCTCAGTCCGTAGGAAAAAAAAAACATTAATGCTGTTTCCATCCCCACACCCAAACCACTATCTGCAGCTCCTCTGACTACTGGGTTTCTAAGGAGTGTCTGGGTAAATCAGTAAATGAAGTCGGAGTGAACAATGTGTCTGGCCCCAGATAAGGGCAGAGCAAAACTTGGGCAGCATCCAGTGACTGTCAAAGTCGGCACAGAGAGGAACACCAATTGCCACCCACTGCTTTTCCTGGTACTCCCATAGCCAGCATCCCCTGTGGGATGGGAGAACCCAAGCAACCACCCTCCCAACCTCCTCAAGCACCAAACCATGCAACTCTTCATTTCCCACAAAACCTACTTTTTTTTTACCCACCCCGCATCAGAAAGGTTTGCCTTCATCAATTCACCAAAGCCAATGCGTTGAAGAAAAAATTACATCTGTCCCATGCTAGCAAAGCATGTTGTTCATGGTGCTGCTCCTCAAGAAGGTTTATAATCAGGGTGTATGGAAATGTCCTCAGCACCATGGAGGTGTAAGGGAAATCCTGGGAAGGGAACGGAGCTGGGAAGGAGCTGGAGCCCCAGGAGTGGCTGAGGGAGCTGAGAAAGGCTCAGGCTGGAGAAAAGGAGGCTCAGGGGGGACCTTGTGGCTCTGCACAAGTCCCTGACAGGAGGGGGCAGCCGGGGGGGGTCAGGTTCTGCTCGCAGGGAACAGGGACAGGAGGAGAGGAAATGTCTTCCAGTTGTACCAGGAGAGGTTTATTGGATATTAGGGAAAATTTCTTCATGGGAAGCATCCAACCCTGGCGCAGCTGTCCAGGGCAGTGGTGGAGTTCCCATCCCTGGAGGGATTTAAAAGCTGTGTGGATGTGGCACTTGGGGACATGGGTTAGTCGTGGCCTTGACAGTGCTGGGGAATGGTTGCACTTGAGGCCTTTTCTAGTCTAAACTATTCCAACCCCAAATTCTTGCCAGCCAGACCCACTACTTCCATACAGAAAAATATCTGGTGTGGACCATGACAATTGAAACATGTCAGTGATAACTTTGAGTCCAAAACCACTGCAGACCAATTAAGTCCCCACTGAACCCTGGAAATTATTTGCCCTTTTCCATATGAAATTAGCTCACTTTCTCTCTTTTTTTTTTTTTTTTATCACCGTTAATGGAAGGTTGAACAGGTCTCCTACACTATAAATGAGAAGAAAATAAAGTACTTCTAAGAAGGTATGAAGTAAGAACAGCAGGAGAAAGAGAAGAAAGGGCTGTGCCAGACCCCACCCTGATTCACAAAGATAGCAGGAAACACCTAGTAAAAATATAATAGAAAAGGTTGCAATGATTTCTTATCCCAGGTGAGGAAAACTCTAATTTCAAGTATATTGAATTGAAAACTTTCCAGAAGAGTACATGAAGAAAGCTTGTCTAATCAGAAAAATAAATGATCATCAAAAGTAAAGATTTTCATGGGCAAAATAAATTTTGACAGAGTTTTGGGTTGTTTTTTTTTTTTTGTTTGTTTGTGTATTTGTACAGTATTTTCTTTCCATACCTCAGTTTTTCAGGCTGATTTTAAACTTTCTAGTTGGAGCCCAATAATCAACTTCAGTGAATACAGCTCTGAGAGCCAGAGGAAGATATTTTTTGCAACGAGATTTGCTGCATCAGTCACATTTTTCAAAGGAAAATAATTTTCTGCCTCAAACATCCCTATTTCATTGCCAAACCACGGTGGTTAAAAAAAAAAAAATCACTCTTTTTTTTTTTTTTTTTTTTTCTTTTTTTTTTTACAGGTCGTTTTTGGTAAAANTTTTTTTTTTCCTTTCTTTTTTTACAGGTCGATTTTGGTAACAAATAGAACCCAGAAAAATATTTTTCCCCCCTAAATCTCACCAAAGATGCTTGCAAATGGGAAACTTGGAAAAGCTTGGGGAGGTGTGTGTCCACCCCACACACCCGCACGTGTTTCCGTCTGCAGTGGTGCATATCCCCATTAACTCCAATAGGGCAATAAAGTTAAACCTGGCCTAAGTGCTTCCAAATGCTGGACTTATTTTAAAGGTGACAGAGTGAGGGGAAGGAAGAGATGTGAGCCCACAATCCCAACAAACACCTTCCTCGCTGGGGCACCAGCAGGGCAGGAGGGAGGAGGATGGGGACGCCACCCAACTTGTTTAAGGTCTCTGGGCTGCGGAGAGGAGCTGCTGGTTTTCCGCTTTTAAAAGGGAATTGTGGGCCTTGGGAAAGGGTGAATGGGTAGATATTTCCTTGCTAGTAGCCCCACACCCTGCAGATGAGGAGCAGTTTCCAGCCAGAGGCTGAGTTGCCAGTTACCTCATGCCACAGACCGGGCAGATCCACGGGTCCAGGATGTGTCTATACACAAAGCTACTGCTGCCATAACACCCTTATCCAGGAAATCAAAATCTCTACAGGAAATCAGTTGAACACCAAGACTGATGAAGTGCTTTCCTTAAACAATCTTGGTGATTTCATATTTGAAACCTCAGTGGTTGTAATCCAGATGGATCCTGAGGGATCCCTGGTGTTTTGTTACGGAAAGCAGGAGGCTCCATTGTCTCCAGTGGAAATACAGTCAATTACTCTACCCAGAGTCTTCCTCAAAGAATGAAAGCACAGTTGGATTTCTTTCAAGGAACAGGGCTGGATGGAGCCAAAGTGACATTGAACAGGTGTGTGTACAGATATATTTACACAATATATGTGCATCTACATGGAAGGGTTTTTCTACATCATATGGCTTCATTGAGAAACTCTTGAAAGAGCTTCCCCCATGACCTGGAAATGCAGCCATCTCTGCAGCTGCCAATTCCTTCTTGCTCCACAATTCCCACTCTTTTTCAGTCCTGTGAAGCTTCGGGGTATGAGGAAGATCTCACGTGAGCAAGAACATGGCAAAACTTTTGCACAAACTTTCAGTTCAACCTGTATTTGGCTAAATGCCTCATGCCTGAAGACATTCTGGTCATAAAAATCCCAGAATGCCTTAGGTTTGGAGAGACTTTCAAGGCTGTGTCTTTCCAACCTCTCCTGTCATGGGCAGGGACACCTCCCACTAGACCAGGACACTTGCTTTTAATGCTTCAGTTCTCCCTTCCTCTTCACTAAGAAAAACTTTTGAGTCTGCTTCAGCTTGTGTTGGTGCAGGACTGGGGTTGGGTAAGGGCAACTAAATATAAATAGCAATAAAATGAAATTTAAACACAAATGGATGTTAACAATAAAAGGCACAACATGGATCAAGGACCCTCTTTTCAGAGCTTGATGGCTTGGTGCATAATTTTATTGGGGGTACCTCTCATGCCCCAGGGCAGATGAAAGTCCTCAAGGGGGTTCAGACCACACAGACCTTTTGAACATCCACTTTTATTGGTGCCACTGATGCCTTAGGTTTTAACTTTTATATTTCTCAAATCCTGTACTGCTAGTGCAACTTTGAAGTTTTCTGTAGCTTGTTAAATGCTATTCTCTATGCTAAGATAGACATAACAAAACCTCTAACTTGCTCTTCAAGGACACCCAGAAACAAGAACTGCAAACCTTCATCTTGGGGAGAGGGGAGCAGGCTGGGGGAAATCACATCAGTGGCTGGGTCCTGGTGAGTGAATTTATGTTGATATAAAAGTGTGAAGAACTCGTGAGCTCTCATTGTCCATTTTTGGGATTCCACTGAGGCAGGACCCTCTGGAGCCCAAAGTGTGCACCTGAAGGCCTTTCCAATAAATATCACATTTTTTTCTTTATTCCTGTCCAGTCTCTGTTTCTAGGTAGCCTTTTAAGGCATCACCACCATCCCCAGTGTCAAAAAACATCCCCAGCACCCCGGAGCGAATTTGAGATGGGTGGCAAAAACCCCAACACACCTGCTGAGGGATGGAAGGGAGGTGCTGGAGAGCTCCCGCAAGGACTCTGCAGGTGCTAGCGGTGCTGCAGAGAGCAGCCCGACCTCCACCGCAATCACTTCAAGCCCCCCTGTGCAATTCGCAGTCCCGGCTGCAATCCTGAAACGCTTTCCCTGCCTCCTAATTTCTCGAGGGGCTATTTTTGCTTTGCTCTCACAAAAAATGAGCCGCAGCTCCCTGCTGGCTCTACTCACACCATGGCACACGTGGAGGGGCTAAGGACAACCAAGCCAATGGCCCATTGCAGCTGGCATTTCAGCCTCCAGGAGTTGGTAACCCTCTGCACAGATGGCAGATCACTTAGCTTTCCTTCCCAAACTGGAAAGTTATCCTTGCCCAGGAATAAGAAATAAGCATTAGCTCCCTGATGTAGGTGGAAACAAATCTCTTTTGCTTTCAAAAGCTGTGAATCAGGCCACAGCTCCTCGCAGAGCATCACATTAATAGTGAGAGGCAAATGAACCATTTTACTTCTCCTAGCTGAAGGAAAAAATAAAAATGCGGCTGACCTGATTTACCTTTCTGATAATGTATTTAAAAAAATGTTCCCGGGCTCAGGACTTCGCCAGCTGAGATTTCAGATGGAATGAGACTGTTTATGTCATGACCACAACCTTCTGAAAAATGCCCCTTTAGATGGGAAAGCTCACAAGACCCTCAGGTATAATGATCTCAGCGATATCAATAACCACATTTCGGCAGATTCATTATCTGCTCGCCAGCCTGCCCAGCCGCACGGCGAAGCGTTGCGGCAGGATGGAGCGAGAAAGGAAAACATTGAATTCAGCCCTTCTTCCCACAGAAAAAAATTACAAAAAAAAAAAAATTGACATTGCAGGTCATTCTTTTCCTTAGCAAAAGCCAAGCTTTTATTTCCAGTGCTTTCACGCTGTACTCGGGAGGGAGGACCTGAGCTACACACAATATTGAACACGACCGATCAATCCCCCTTCGGTGGGTGCAGGAGGGTTCTCCAGCACAGCTCCCATCTTTGCTCCCCCAAGCATCCTCATCCCTTGCCATCCCAAACTTTATGGCACAACTTTTTTTTTTTTTTTTTTTTGCCTGCTCCCCTCACAACATTCGCTCCATCATTCAAGATTTTAACATCCATCACTCCATTATTCAGGGTTTAGACATCCATGTTAAATCTACTCACGGGTTTCAGACCACACTTTGTAGGAAATCTAGGCTACAAAACAAAGGTTTATTTCATATCTGTATTTTCTAGCAACAGGGACCATTATGATCATGTGTTTTGCCTTGCAGTTTTATACAAAATAAAATACTTCACCCAGTAATCTCTGCAGCAAGGCTCTCATTCCTGCCTGCCCTCCAGCACTGAGAAGCAGAGGCAATCTTGACTGGAAGATTTCAAATTAAGGGGGCTTGCCCTGATCCTTTGGAAACTGTTTCTAGAAGTTTATTAGTCTCATTATTAAAAAATTCACCCTTTTTTTTTTTTTTTTTTTTTTTGCCTGGGCATGTTTAGCTCTTGCTTCTGAGCATCTCACGACACCAACTCTTTTTCTGCTAAATAAAACACATTTTGACTCTCTTCCCAAAGTGGAGATTTGAAAGCTACAATCTTGTGAGTAAGGATGAGAGTTGTGAGCGTCTCCCAGAGTATCTCACAACGGAATCCCAGAATTGTCTGGACTGGAAGGAACCTTCCAGTCCAGTTCATTACACCCCATGCCACGGGCAGGGACATCTTCCACTCTCCCAGGCTGCTCCAAGCCCCAATGTCCAGCCTGGCCTTGGGCACTGCCAGGGATCCAGGGACAGCCACAGCTGCTCTGGGCACCCTGGGCCAGGGCCTGCCCACCCTCACACACAGCAATTCCTTCCCAAGATCCCATCTCTCCCTGCCCTCTGGCACTGGGAAGCCATTCCCTGTGTGCTGGCCCTCCAGGCCTTGTCCCAAGTCCCTCTGCAGCTCTCCTGGAGCCCCTTTAGGCCCTGCCAGGGGCTCGGAGCTCTCCCTGGAGCCTTCTCTTGTGCAGGTGAGCAGCCCCAGCTCTCCCAGGCTGGCTCCAGAGCAGAGAGGCTCCAGGCCAGGCAGCATCTCCGTGGCCTCCTCTGGGCTCATTCCAGCAGCTCCACATCCTCCTTATGTGTGGGCTCCCAGAGCTGGACACAGGACTGCAGGTGGGGTCTCACCAGAAGAAGAAGGAGCCCCTGGAAGATCTCTGCCAGTGAGAGATCTCTGCTCACCACTGAGTGCATCTGCCCTCCTGCCAGAAGCTGTGGGATTTGTTATTTTAACAACCCACAGCTGGGCAAACAGGAGGAAAGGAAAATGGCAAAGGTAAGATGGGAGAAAGAAACAGCAGCTCTGCCTTAGGTCAGGGGAGAGAGCAAGCAGCCACAACCTGCTAGGAGAGATGAGGGCTTGTACATCCATGGATGATTAACCTAAAATTAATATGGCAGCATGGAGATGGGGGTTAACAGATAGGTTGAGATGCAGAATGGCCACAGCTTAAAAAAATCTCAAAAGTTTTGGGGGCAAATTTCATCCTTTGCAGAAGGGCTGAGGTTTTGGAGCTCTTGGAGGCAGCTCAGCAAATTCCTAACTCCTCCTTAATGAAAGCAAAGCGACGGAGGGCAGAGAGAGGAATTTTCTGGTCCTCAGGCCTCTTCCAGCGTCCCACACTGTGTCAAACCAAGGAATGGCCCTCCCAGCAAAGGAAGCACCACAGCAGAGACTTGTGCTCCGTGCAGAGCCACAGAGCAAAGCACGCAAAGGGACGGCGAGGAATCCTGGCAATATTACAATGCCTTTGTATAAATCAGCAGCGCAGCCTCAGACGGGGAGAAAAGTAATGATGCAGAAAAGGCAAGAAGTGCTCAATCAATATTTCTGCTCCGCATCTGGAAGGAAGGCAGGACGAGGGTGCTTGTACCACATGAGGAGGATGAAGTACTTTCCAGTCCATTAGTAACCAAGGAGGTTGTTAAACAGCATCTACCGGCGATAAACAATTTTGAATCAGCAGGTCTGGATAACTTGCTCCCAGGAGCCCTCCAACAGCTGGCTGAGGAGCTCTCTGGCCTGCTGATGTTAATTTTTAATAAATCTTGGAATACCGAGGAAGATCCAGATGGATGGAAGCATGCAAATAAATACTGCAGTGCTCTGCTAAAGGGGCAAGTGGGATGGCCTGATGAACAGGTTGGCTTGCCTGCCGTCAGTCACGGGTGAAATAATGGGAACCCTCCCGAGAGTCACCCAGAAGAGGAATTAAAGGATGGAAATGCAGCTCATGTTTGTCAGAGAGGTTCTGTGGCCAACACACCATGTCAAACAAAGCTGATTTCGCTCTCTGAGTAGATTACAAGTTTGGTTAATAAAGATAATTGCTTAGAGATAATGCACATATGCTTTTGTACAGCATTTGATTTACTAGGGCGTGGCATATTGATTATAAAATGAGCACTGCATTATGAGAATAAAGTACATGTGCAGGGGATTCAGAGAGGATCCCAACAAATAGCTGTCAGAGGGCAATCGGGCTGTTTCCAGGGGGACTTCACAAGGCTCAATCCCAGCTCCAGCATTCAGCATTTTCTTATCTGGAAGCAAATACAACATCGCTGCTGATGAACCAGCTATGTACTAGACAAACAGGAGAGGCCAAGCCATCTGAGCAGAGCTGGCATGATGAGAGCCCATGGCTGCACCTCAGAAGGTAAGAGGAAGGGGACAGTCAAGGAAAAGCAGAGGGGGGATGCTCAGAGTCGGGGCGGTGATGCCGTACCAGGTGGTGGTGGGGACCACACAATCCTGGGGAGATGCAGACCCCAGGCTCAGCAGGAGCATAGAAGGTTGGATGTCACACATCTCTAAGGAAAACTTCTTGGAGTGGGTACTGGGAGGTAAATCAGAGCCTGGGATGAGGAAGGTCAGGATGAATGACCCCATACTGCAGGACTTCACATCTGGGGCCGGGTAGTGCCTAGGAAAGTACATGTGACCCAGACCAGCCCTTTCCATGCTTTGTTATGACACTGACCTTTGTGACCCTGAGGAAATCAACTAAAGCTTGAACTAGCTTTTTCTAACAGGAACAGTCCATCTGGCCTTTCGCATCCCTGAGCTTTGTCTGTCCCTTGGGGAAACACTCAGTGCATGGGCAGACACCTCAGTGACCCCACAAAGGGAAGTGCAGAGGTACCAGCATGGAGTGACATCCCTGTGGGCAGACCAAGCACCTGGACACCTTGTCTGCTGCTCCACACCCATAAATCTAGCTGAAAGAAAAGGTTCTGAGAAACTTTGAGAAAGCCTAAATGCTCAAACAACCCTACACAAAGCAGCTTTGCTGCATCATGGTTACACCAGCATCACTTACACTTACCCTTAGCCCTCTCTTCAGCAACTTCTCTTATTTTTCCTGAGGCATCATCAATTCAATTCAATTTTATTTTGGTTTATGTCTACTCTTCCATCCTGGAAAACCACAAGTTACTCATATTCACGTGAGGGACATGGTATTTAGGAAAAGCTGCTCATCCTGGCTGTGGCCAGCCAACAACCATCCCTTGTTTGGGTGGATGCTGTAGAGATGTGGGGCTGAGAAGATTCATGGGAGAGTGCATTTCTCTAGGTTCAGAGCAGAAGAGGGCCCTGTGGGAGAGACAGGGTGCACACCCACCAGTTCATGTGTGCTCCTCACTCTCAACCCTGGGGCAGGTCCATGGCTTTGGTCTTCAGACTATCTCAGGAGCAAGGAAACAGGTCCTTAGTGCTTTGGACACACCAAGCCAGGTCACAGAGGCAGCTTCTTGCCCAGCCTTCACTTGTGACTTCTTCTGGGTCTGGAAGGACAGACTGGTACCTTCTCTTCTTCCTGAGCTTCTGCAGTTGCCTTGGAAGGGACCAGAGCTGCTCAATCATACAAAAGACGAGGGGAAACCTCTTCATCTCAAGAGCCAAGAAAGCCCTGACCAATGTCATGACCACATCAAGGTTAGGCCCCTCACTGGAACTCATGGAGGTCCCTGGAGCAGCAAGGATGGGGAGGAGGGTCTCACACTGGACTGACACTGTGGTATTTCTCCTGGAGAGTGATGTGGGAAGTTTGTTCCCTGATCCCAGCCTGAACCAAGCTCTAGGATCGCTCACGTCCACGTGCACCACCACAGCGAAGGTAGGCAGCAGTCTGTGAAACAGCCTCGCAGGAAAGCTAGGATTTTTTTGATCTCCTATCTTCCTGTCCTCCTGAATCCAATTCAAAGAAAAATTTAGCTTCCAACCTATTTTTTTCCATTTGACAGGATTTTCAGAGGGCTTCTTAATATGGCACCTGTCCTAAATATTCAGTTTCCCATGGGAACTGGAGATGAAGTCCGGCTAAGGGCCAGGCTGCCCTCATGTTTCCATTTGACTCTGACACTAAGTAGTGATGGAGAACCTGCTGCTCACACTGTTCCTCAAGGGCTCCTGTGACTGCTCCTGCTCCAGGGACAGAATGAGGTCAACAATTCAAATCCCAAATGTTTAACCCAAACAGGGCCCATCCATCAACACCTGAGCAGTGGATTAGAATACATTGTTATTGCTGAAGGTGAGTTGAAGGGATAAAGGCATTAAATCAAAAGTCTTACCTAATGCTAGACATTACAAAATGTTTCAACCTTTGCCAAAAGAAAAAGAAGAAAAAGCAAAACAAAAAAAAAGCCAGTTTGTCTTAAAATCAGTGAGTGCCAGCCAACAGAGTTTTGGTGAGGTGATCCAAATCAAAGGTGAAGCCTTCTTCAAGAACACTGCACTTGGGCTTCCCAGATGCAAGGTAAAAAATAGGTGTCCATCCAAACAAAGACCATCTGAGGTCTCTCCTCTAAATGCCACTGGGAAGATGCAGCAGGTACCAGCCAAAGACCATGGACATAGAATCACCTTCCCTAATGTGATCCCTTCCCTCCCACTACCCAAACTGTCAGGAGCTCATAGGAAACTTCATCTCCCCAAAGAGTTACTAATTTTGATTGCCTCTTCTGTCTCACCTGAACCTATTTCCCTCATCCTCAGAAACACTCGAGGTCAGGTTTGATTTGGCCTTGAGCAACCTGTTGTAATGCAAGGTGTTGGAATGAGAGGAGCTTTAAGGTCCTTTCCAACCCAAACCATTCTGGGTTCCTGTGATTCTGTGCACTAAAGGGGAGACAGGATCACCACAGAATCACTCCTGAGCACGCCTTTAAGTCTCTGTGCTTGGCACAAAGCCCTGGGTGGGTGAGAGCAGGGCTGCTCTCACTGCCTTGCCTGCCTCCCACCTTCTCTTCCCCCCCGTCTCTGCATCCATGAGCAGCCAGGCTGAGGAGCTGAGGGCAACCACAAGTGCTCCAATCCCTCCCAGAAAGGCATTAGCTCCACTCCCACCTTCCTCCTCACCTCCAGCTCAGCTCCCTGGGACAGCATGTTTTTCCTCTGCCTCAACTAATGCCTGGCGAGGCAGAACATCCCCCCCCCGCTCCACTCAAGCCCGAGGGAGGGTGCAGCCAGAGTAAATTACTTAGAAGAGAAGGGAAAAAAAATAAAATTAAATAACCACAGCAGACAAAGGCTTCTTGTCTTAAAACCCTTACTCAGCCAGCACATGGGGCAGGTTGGCACCGTGCTCAGGTGATGCTGCGTAGGCAGGAGCCTCGTCAGGTTAGCTCTGGGCACCCCACTGCAGCACCCTCCCAAATTCAGCAACAGGGACCCCCTGTGTTTACCCAGGCACCCAGATTTTAACAGGAGGGTAGGACCCAGATTTTTCCACATTTAGGGAGATGTGTAAGACCTGAACAGTTTGGCTCTGACTGCTCCGGAGGGACGTGATTTTTTCAACAGGTTGAACTTGTAATTGCATATTTTTCTCCCATAGATGAAAAAAAAAAAAAAAAGGAGGAGGAGGAGCAGAATGGACTCATTTATCAAGTGCAGCCATACACTAGGCTGGACTCAGAGTCAGTGACACTTTGTATAATGGCATTCCAGTTTGTACTCCTAAATAATTTGTATTTTAATGAGCACTTTTGCTCCAGCAGTAGTTTGTAGCCCCCACACTTTCTTGGGTCCTTCTGTGCTTTAATTTGATTTTAAAAAATTTCCGGTGCAATATTTTTATGAACAAAAAGAAAAAGAAAAGCAGGCTTGCTTCCCTCCTGCCTTACATGGGAGCAGGTAATGAATCTCTGAGCGCAGGAGTCGTCTCGGCTCTTATCTCCATGGCCTTGCTGTTCCCAAACCTACTTATTTAAAAAACTCCCCCATCATGAGATAATGGGAACAGAGAAAGTCAGCAAAGAAACAAAAAGGCTATCAGGATCTCTAGAGAAGCAGGGGAGCACCACAATTTCCACCTGTTCTTCTCCTGCTGGGACAGGTCTTTAGGTCACGATGCCACAAATGAGAAGAGGTCGCTTCGGGGAGTGCAATCACGGGAGATGTGCTCTACATCAAAAAGCTCTTTTGCAGCTCTTGGTCTTGCTAAAGGCTCCTCCTTTTGGGTCATGCTCAGCTTGGAAGTGGTGGCAGCCCCTGTGCTCGTGGTGGGGTGGCTGGGGGTAACTTGCACCCAAATTCCTCCAGCTCGGGGCCGAGGTGGTGGTCCTGGCTGTGTGTGGTGGGTCCCTGGGGAAGGGCAGTGAGGCTCTGATCCCATAGCAAACCTGTGTGGGCCAGAATCTCCCCCCACCAGCCAAAACACAGCTGGGGACAAGGGCACTTCCAGGCCACTTCAAAACAAATTCTGACCCATCCACATGTACACCACCTGCTCCTGGAGGTTCCTTGTGGGCACAGGGAAACCCCCTACAGAGCTCAGTGAAAGAGTGGGAACTAAAAGCTGTGGTTTTCCTTGTCTGAACCCCATCACCACAGGCTCCTGCTCATGGTGGGGACAGTGACACCCCCTCAGTCCAAGTGCCAGAGCAGGCATTGGCCTGGCTGCAGGATGGAGCAGAGACAGCTGAAACAGCCGGCAGGAGGGAATAAGAGATGCAGAGTCAGGAGCAGGGAATGAGAGATGGTGAGGGCCCCACATCTCCACTCCCCCGCGTGAGCCTAAGGAGTCTCATTAACAGCAAGGACTTTGTTCTGCAGCTGGGTGGGATGCGGGTGGGGGATGCAGGATGACAGCATCCTGACCCTTTCAGGCAAGGAAATAGCCCTGGAAAGGTGACAGGTTCTGGTTCAGGTTAGGGTTGGGGTGATACTGATGAAGCAGACACATCTAGGACAAGGTGACCCAGCCCATCCGCCCCCTTTCATGTTCCCAGCACTCCAGTGCAGTGGAAGAAAAGAGCCACCAAACACTTAAGAGAGGGGTCAGAAAAACAGCATGTCCAATCCACACAGTTTCACTGGGATAAAGAAGAGTTTATAATCCAGACTATCCAAAAGGGAGGTTTGGCTTAAAAACCTGCAAAAGCCACAGCAAACCTGGTTAAAACAGCAGCCTAACCAGGCTCAGCGCAGCTCTCCCCTTCAGACTGGGGAAACAAATGTTACAGGTTTATACACTAATTTATTTCTACCCATTTAACAAATTAATGTGTCCCTCCCATCCCCCTTCCCTGGAGTAGCAGGCTCTGCAGCTCAGAGTCAGTGATCCTCCTACTTCCCAAAGCCCTGGAGATACGCTTGACCTTCATTACTGCCCTGCTTTAATTTCTGGGCTCCCTTTGCTAACCCTCCCCAGTGGAACCCTGCCAGGCTTTCTTCCCTCCCTGGGGACCATCCTTGCTGCTATTTTGCTTGGGTTTTAATCACCTTCTACTTTGATGCCTCCAATCTTCTCCAGCCTTCCCCCGTGCTGTGCCATCTCACCAGCCTTTTTGGGAGTACCAGATGGACCAGCCAGATTACTCTTAGGAAATATCTACTCTTTTCTTGGTTTCTTCCCTACCCTGGGAAAAGCTTCAAAGCTGTTCTCCCTGCTGGCAGGATTCCTCAGAGAAAAGCTCTGTGGACAAGGCCAGCAATCACAGAGTCCCAGAACGGTTTGGGTTGGAAGGGATCTTAAAGTTCATCTCATTCCAACCCCCTGCCATGGGCAGGGACACCTTCCCCTATCCCAGGCTGCTCCAAGCCCTGGCCAACCTGGCCTTGGACACTGCCAGGGATCCAGGGGCAGTCACAGCTGCTCTGGGAAACCTGTGCCAGGGTCTCACCACCTTCACAGGGAAGAATTTATTCCCAATCTCAAAACTAACCCCCTCCTCTGGCACTGGGAAGCCATTCCCTCTTGTCCTGTCCCTCCACTCCTTGTCCCAAGTCCCTCTGCAGCTCTCCTGGAGCCCCTTTAGACACTGCAAGGGGGTCTAAGGTCTCCCTGGAGCCTTCTCTTCTCCAGGCTGAGCTCTCCAGCTCTCTGTGCCCAAGCAGTCTGGCATTATGGCTTCAGGTCCCATCCAGGCTTCACCAATTGCCCCAACCAGCCCAACACCGACAGGCTGAAGCACCAAACCCTAGCTGTGCTTCCAAGGTGCTCTCTCTCAACTCCAACAAGCTAGAGATTGTTTTAAACCCCCGAATAAAAAGTAATCACTCTTCCAGGTCTCACAGCTCTTGTTTTCGTCACCGTTCCCAAACAACTTCCGAGCCTTATCTGAGTGTTAAATTCCTGGCTTTGGAGGCATCCCTAGGCAGCCACTTTCACAGACTCAGCCCAAGGGGAAAACATTTTATCATGGACATGGCTGCTTCCTTAAACAGACCCTGTGTTATGAGATAGGGAGATCAGAGAGTGCACTCTCTCTGGCCACTCATTAGCTTAGAGATCCCCTTCTCCCTGCCTCTGCTTGCCTCTAAGCCTCCCCCACAGCTTTTTCCAGCCTCTCTCTCGGTGATTTTTCCCTCCGGCTGGTAATTGTTCTCATTGCCCTTGGCTCACAGATGGTCCTTGGAGAGCTCACTGTTGATGTGGTGCCAGCTCTGCTCCACTCCAGCTGCCAAAGGGCACTAGGAGACCAGCTACCACTGCACAGAGACCTCTCCTCCGCTCCACATGCCCTTCCACACCCAGGCAGTGGCTGGGAAAGGCTTTGCTCACCACAGCTGCCACAACTGGGCCATGTCTCGGCCCCATCCCAGCACCCAGGTCACCCTCCAGCCCCTCTGCCCCCCACACTAAGCCTCCCCATTCTATCTGGATCTCCCTACCCACCCTTCCTCCTTGTCAGCCTCTCCCGACATGCAGCTGAGTCACTTCCCCTTCTCCAGACCTCTCCTCCAAGCTCTCCCATCCCCTTTGGCTTGGCAGCACCCTTGCAGTCCCAGTCCCAGCAAACCTCACCCACAGAGGAGACCCCTGTGCTCAAGGGACAGCCCCTGGGCTGAAATCCTTTATGCTGAGGGTGACAAAACACCAGCACAGGGTGCCCAGAGCACCCGTGGCTGCCCTGGGATCCCTAGAAGTGACCAAGACCAGGCTGGATGGGACTTGGAGAAGCCTGGGATAGTGGAAGGTGTCCCTGCTCATGGCAGGGGGTGGGATGAAGTGAGCTTTCAAGTCCCTTCCAACCCAAACCATTCTGGGATTTCAGCCCCTGGGCCCCAGCCCCCCTCCACAGGGACAAACTGGGACTGCCACCCAGGCAGGATGGATGTGAGTGGAAGAAAACAAGGGGGGAAAAAACACAGCAGAGCAGAGAGGAGGTGAAAGGAGGTCTTATTTTTCACCAAGCCAAGTTGTTTTTGGAGACACAGACACTGGGTTCATTCATGAAGCAGCTAAGTGCAGGGTTTTCTACGGAAACAATGAATTAACAAGGATGAGCAGCAACAGGATAAATGACCTTTTTCCGGCCTCCCAAAGTGTCCTGTTTCTTTCCTAACCAAGCAGCCAACAGCTCATTTGGCTTCAAGGCACTCAGCCCCAGCGACCTGGTGCCTCCAGAGAAGCCCAAGGGCTTAGAGAGGAGCTTTTCCCTGTGGCTCCACACCCTTCCCACTAAACCCATGGGAGCTGGGGGCTACAGAGGACCCCACAAGGCATTTGGGATGTGAAGCATGGGTGTTGCCACCCAGCAACATGGCCAAAGCCATCATGGAATGAAGCTGCATCAGAGAGATCTCAGGCTGGAAAGCAGGAACAGGCTCTTCACCCAGAGGGTGGTCTGTAGCAGTGCACTCCCTAAAAGCAGGGGTTTCTATCACATCTAAGCCTCCAAATATAAGCCCATGGCCAGAGTTTCCCATGTTCCCCTGGTCGTGGGTGGCTTGGCCTGCCCACGAGACCCCTATCTCTGACCCCTTGGACCCCTGACCTGTAGGCTTTCCAAATCTGTATCCCCACTGGACAATGCTTTGTGTACTCCCACCCATCTAACCTGATAAATACCATTGTTACCAAAGCCATGTGCTCTTTCACTGCTACCCCTGGGTTGAGGGCTGGTGCCAGTGCTCACCCCAGGTGCTTTTTGTTTTTTTCATGTTATTAAACTCTTTTGTTTTTGGAAGAAGCCATCGTTGCCGATGTCTCTTTTAATTCACTGCCTCAAGCTCTCTGAGGAGGAGGAAACCTCCTCCTAACAGTGGTCAGGCACTGGAACAGGCTCCTCAGGGATGTGGTCATGGCCCCAAGCCTGACAGAGTTCAAGGAGCATTTGGATGATGCTCTTATGTTTGGAAAGTCCTGCAAGGAGTGGGAAGCTGGACTCGATGATCCTCATGGGTTCCTTCCAATGTGGAATTACGGAATTGTTTAGGTTGGGAAAGCCTTCCAGGACCATCAAGTCCAACCATTCTCCAGCACTGCTAAGGCCACTGCTGAGCTGTGTCCCCAAGTGTCACATCCACACAGCTTTTAAATCTCTCCAGGCATGAGGACTCCAACACTGCCCTGGGCAGCTGTGCCGGGGCTGGACAACCCTTTACATGAAGGAATTTTCCCCAATATCCAACCTGACCCCCCCTGGCTGCCCCCTCCTGTCAGGGACTTGTGCAGAGCCACAAGGTCCCCCCTGAGCCTCCTTTTCTCCATCCTGAGCCTTTCTCAGCTCCCTCAGCCACTCCTGGGGCTCCAGCTCCTTCCCAGCTCCATTCCTTTCCTTCTTCACAAGATACTCTACAACATTCATGGTTCTAAGATCAGTGCCCTGAACACCAACCCAGTGGGACCCAACTGAACCCACCCATGGGGTCCAAGCCCACTGAGAACCCAGAGCCTTTCACCACTGTGCAATTTCTCTTCAAAGGCACAGAAGGAAAGTGGTTTGACTCGCAGTTTCTGCTATCTCAAAATCTATCAGAGGGATACGCTACCCTATGCTAACATAACGGATTAAAGCAGAAGATAAAATGCTGTTCCATTATCTATTTATTAAAAGCACCACTTGAACTGCTTTTATTCAGTGTACATCTCCCAGTAAAGAGGCACTCCTTGACAGTGTAAATCAGCGAGCAATTGTGTTTTAACAGCCTTTAGAATGGCATTTCCCCACGCTTTTAGACAGAGTATCAGACAGAAAACCTCTTCCAAAACTCACTTATCGTAACAGGCGAGATCACAGAGCTCTTTACTGCTCCTCTACCACCAAGACAAATACAAAATGGGCTTCTAAAACTCACAAAGCAGAGATCATTCCCATTTCTGCAGCATGAATATCCTTAATGACAGGACAAAATAAATAATTTTGTTAGCAGGGGAGAACTGTGCAGCTCCCACTGACAGATGGGACTCCTGGTAGGCGATGAAATGCAGGCTGCAGCTCCCAGCCCGACGATGCCACCTCTGTGGTAGCTGTGGGTTCTGTGGGAATCAGCTCTTACAGAGCCAGCAAGGATGCAGCCACTTTGAATCTAGCAGTTCTCTGAGAAAAAAGGGGAAGAAATGATGCCAAACTTTCAGCAAAAGATTTCAGGTGTGAATATAGCAGTACATGTGAACTGCACAACAAAAGGGAGATTGCTGGATTCTCTCTGCTTCAACAGAATAAATTAGGCTTTTGCTTGGTTGAGGATAGTTTTCCATGCCAAGAAATATTCCCCCTTACTTTTTGCCATGCTCTGCTGCTTTGGTATTCTAATTTTATTTACAAAGTGTTTCCATAAAGAAACCTGGAGCAAGAGCACTCACAAGCTGGTTGGATTTCAAATAAAATGCTGGTGGGAGACAAGCACAGCAAGCCTCACCCTGGGCTGTGGAAGCCAACAGAGTCTCCACTGTGGACGTGAGCAAATGTGAGATCTGATCAGGAGAAGAGGGAAAGGATGGAGCCACATGCATGGGGAAGGACACCCATTGTCTGCAAACTATGTGAGCAGACGGATGCATGGATGGACACTAGGTTTGATGGAAGGATGGATGGATGGATGGATGGATGGATGGATGGATGGATGGATGGATGGATGGATGGATGGATGGATGGATGGATGCTGACCACGTTGCTGCTGTCAGAAAGACCTCAGCACCGTGGCAGACTCAATGCTGAGGTTGATGTCATTGCTCCTTCCTTTCCTGTGGCCATCTGCATTTTATCACCTGCTGCAGACGAACTGGGGCACTGCCTTGCTGGGGAACACCCAGGGCCCAGCTGTGTCACCTGCATGGACACCCCTCCTTGGGGAGGTTACCCAGCCCAATGCACCCCAAACTTCTGGCTGCTCTTACACAAGCTGAATTCTGACGGAGCTGACAAATCTGAAAGACCATTTCAAACCACGATCGCTTCAAATTCAGGCTGTGACCTCCCTGGCAGGATCTCCCTTCAGCACAGCAGCCCCAAACAGGAGCTGACAGTGCTTTGCAACCTTTTGAACCAGCACTCAGGTCCCTTGGGTACCGAGGGGAGGGTTTCTCTCAATGGCGAGCAAGATCCCTGGCTCTGACAGCCCTGCTCCTGGGCTGCCTGGGAGGGGACCAGCATCCTATTCCCCCCGTTCCGTGGTGTGAAAGGTCACTGGGGAAGGTGCACTTGTCACCAGGAATAAGCTGCTTCACAGAAATTGTGTCATGCCTTCTCTCTGGGAGGACGGAGCCAGCTGAAGTCAGAGAAAATCTTTCCTGACGCCGGTGGGGTTTGGATCTGTCCCGGAGCAGCGAGCAGAAATGCCAGGCAGCAAGGAGTAAAACCTCTCCTCCATGACATGGGTTATCAGCTGGCGTGGAGGGAGCCCCAGGGGCAGGTGTCCCTTCACACTGAGGTGCCAACCAGTGCAGCCTCACTATCTCCTTAACGTAAGTCACCCCATTACCATAAAGCCTGGACAGTGCCAGCTTCCCAGTCAGGCTAAATAAATCCCTTCCCTCTGCTTCCCCTGGCAGCACATCTATCCAGAGCTATTTTGAGACAAGAGCCACCAGCAGACCAGGGAGAATTGTGTTTGAGGGTCCAGCTCAGGAGAGCATGGCTGATCCCCTGTGCTCCCAAAATGCTTAAGTTTCCCAGATGAACCTCATAGTTTTCCACATATTACTACCTTTATCTAACAGAACAACCCTAGAGAAGATTTTATTTCTCTCTGCAGTGGGTAGCAAACCAGAAACAAAACTACAGCAAGGGTGACCTGGACGGAAGGGAAGCAAACCTCACCTGATCTCCTGGGAGGAAGAAACCAGGGCCAGCCAGCAGCAGTGCCTCAGCTGGCTTTCCTGGCTCAGCAATGTCCTAGGAACCCGAGCACGGGTCACAGACCTGCTGAAAAGATCATGTCCTGCCACACTCTGCTCGAAGCCCAGGAGAAAGCAGCACAGCCCAGGGGGGTGACCAGCAGGGCCAACCTCTCAGCTCACAGCACTGGCAGGCAGAGGCTGACACAGGCAGGGGTGTCACCACACCAAAGGGCTGTTCAGCCCACGTCCGGCCCCTCTGCTCCTCCCTGAAATGTGGGTCAAGCCACAAGGTGACAGCCAGTGCTAAGGGAGCCATCCTTGCCCACCGAGGTGCTTCCAGCACTGTATCAAAAACTAAAGCCAAGCAATAAAAATTAAAAGAGAAGTAATACGGATCATAAAATCCAAGCACAAGACTAAAAAGTCCCCGGACACTGATGTATCGTTAGGACAGGGCATGAAACTCCCCTCGCAGCGCTGCCAGGTCTCCTTTCCACAAGGAATTATCCTGGTTTCAAACCTATTTTAAATCCTATTTGTCAAACACAGGTCACAGGCTTTTGTCAGCTGGCTCTCCAGTGTTAAGGGAAAAAGGTGGTGGGAAGGCTTGGGTGTCACCCCTGCACACCACTTCTTGTGCCTCATCCACCCAACAGGGCTTTGTGGCTGAGACCATCAGTGCCTTGAACCCATGACTGCACTCACCCCAGTCAGGAAGGATGCTACGGGGAAATGCTAAACAGATCCACAGAAACATGGAACATTTTGGATTGGAGGAGAAATATTAAAGGCCATCTAGTCCAGCCCCCTTCCTATGGGCAGGGTCCCCTTCCACTGGACCAGGGTACTCCAAGTCCCATCCAGCGTGGCCAGGGATGGGGCATCCACTGCCTCTCTGATAACTGATAACTAATGTAACTGTTGCCAGCCTAACAGGGCTGCTGGGTTGAGCTCTGGTAAGAGAAAACATTGTGTTAGAAGTTCTCCCCCTCTCTATCTTGCAGTGACTGGTAACTCACAGGCACCCTCCCCCATCCCAATATCCCATTCTTCTCCCACTTCAGAAGGTTCCTCTGAAACATCAGTCCCAGCACCGGGAGTTTTACGTGGGTAGAAGTCCGGATTTAACTCTTTTGGACATGAAGCTGAGGTTTTAATCATCCCTGGTCACTGGGGAAAGGAAAAAAAAAAAAAAGTAGGAGATTCATGGCCCCTATCACCACTACCCATCATCTCCATCCCCACCTAGTCCAGCCCTGCTAGCCCATTAACATCCCCTTCTTCTTGTAAATATTGCCTGAGCTCTCCTGCCTGCCCTCCTGCCCTCAATTAATTGTGGCCTGGGGGAGAAGCAGGTAAGAAAGCACTCAAATTCAGCTGATCTCCACAGATGGTAAGAAAACAGAGCTCAATGAGACAAACAAGGGCAGAGGGGCGAGCAAGCAGCAGGGCAGAGCCCCTCCTGCCCAAACATCCTCACCCAGCTGTCCTCACCTCCCAACACCTCATGGGATTTGAAGGAAGTCTGCATGCCACAAGGTTTGATTCTCTGCCCTGAAGCAGGTTATCCTTGCAAGCAAAACCTCCCCTCTGCTGAACCCCATGCTCCCAGAGCCATCAGGCCTCTCCCACCAATCCCAGTGGGGTGGATGTCCCACCAGCCACGCTCACCTCATGACACAAGGCAGAGGCTGAGCCCACACAAGCTCTGCAGCTCCCGAATCCCATGGCAGTCTTGGAGACCACTGCACTAGGAGCCACTGCATCTCAGAAGCAGTGATGGCAAGAAACCTCTGGAAAGGCCAGGTTGGATGGGGACTTGGAGCAACCTGGTCTAGTGGGAAGGTGTACCTGCCCATGGGATGGGGTTTAGAGCTAGATGAGCTTTAAGGTCCTGTCCAAACTAAACAATTCTGTGACTCTATGATAAACATCTCAGGCTCCAAACAGCACCTCCAGCATCCATGGGGATGGCAGAAACACAACTGGTACCTTCAGCAGGGTACCCAGCTCTCAGCTCCAGCTGCAAGGAGCCACAGGTCACCAACAGAGTGGTCCCGGCTTTACACAAAGGTGGTTTTGCTGGAACAAAAGCAAAGGCCACAGAAATAGGTTGATTTTTTTTTTCTTTTTTCCTGAGATATGACTAAACTCCACGAGCAGGTAGTGCCTGGGCATCCTGCAAGCATCCTGCAAGCGTGTTCTTTCAACAGGAAGGAACAAAAGCCTGCGGTGGGGAGGAGAATGGTGGGAAACCTTACGGGCTCCCGAGATTCATTTGAGACCTGGTGTTTGCAGCGTAGGCTGTATTTCATCTTTTCATAAGTAACTCTTACCAGGAAACATTACAAAAAAGGGGGCATTTCAAGGCAGAAAAGTTGGTCGCCAAACGTCATTTTATTTTATTTTTTTTAAACCTTTTGTTAGCAACTCTTCTGGGGAGCAGATCCAGCAGAGGCAATACAGTGCAGCGTGCACTCCTAAATTAGTTTCCAGGCACTTGGGATGCTTTATTATTCATTTCCTCCAAATATTAGGTAATGCCTTTCACCCCTTTCAAAGTCTATACGAGGGGTCTTTGATGCATTGTGGGACTTGAAAGTTTCAGGTCTAAAGAAGCATTTCTTTTAAGTCCTCCCTTTTATCAAGCATATTCTGTTCTGTTCGCTATAATGCACACAATGGCATGAGAGTCTTGACCCGCTTCATGTCTGATGAGTTGAAATCTCAGATGCATAGGATAAAACAGCCATTCCTAGCAATACGGCTTAAACACTTAGGGCTCTATTCAGGCAAATATTACCCAGGGGTCTGCCACGCCACTGAAAAGCTGCAGAAATTGGCTCCGCAGACGGCTGACCAATTCAGCAGTGAGAAATGACCCCGCCACATTAACTCCCCTTTTCATTTCACCCTGGGCGAGCCGGGGTCTGGAGGTAACCGCGGCAGAAGGCAAGAGCCGGCTGCAGCCAGATTCATTTTCTTTATATAAAGTATTTCTGAGCGCGCGTGTGACCATGAATGTCATTATGCGGATCTGCAAAAGAAGGGGAGTGATGGCATTAGGGCACAGGCGCAGGAATCAGGGAGGTTTTTGTCTTACGGTGACACCGCAGCGCTGCCACGTCTTCTGGACAAGCAGAATCTTTTAAAGCAGAGGCTTTAAAACGCCGCAGATGCCTCAGGAAAGCAGGTCTCTGCCTCTGCTGAAGGCAGCCAGCATCAGTCTCCTCCACGTGCTAACCACAATTAATACCTCTTCTTCCTCTTCTTACCCTGTTCCATAACAATTTACCCTGTTCACAGGGTTTTTTTCACCCTGTTTTTTAACCCTCTTTATCTCGCTTTAAGAGACGGCTCCTGTCCAGCGATACAGAGGACCCAGGGCAGGGATGCAAAGTGAAACTTGTTACTGCAAAAAGCAAACACATTTCAGTACAAAACACTATGTTTTAGTCCTTTAGACAATCACACTGACATGTTTTTACAGAAGCACCAGGTGGCTATTTTAGGATATTAATCTCCTCTTATCAATCTCCCCTTGACAGGTTAGAACTAGGAAAGACTTTTTAAAGGGCAATCTGGAAATGCAGGGGTAAAATTTAATGTATGAGCTGGAGACTTCCTAAATGGGCTGAAGCTGCTGGAATTTGCCTTTCATGTTTTATATCCTAGGAGCAAAAGATGCCTCTAGAACAAGTCAGAAAACAAGTGTTCAGACTCTATGGGAAGATGTTTGTAAAAGAGACAGGTCCTGTTTTTCTGACTCCCCTTGCCTGCTACAGTGCTACACCTTGGTATGACCTGCGAGCCCATCCTGTCAGCCAGAGACCAGCCTTGATAATCCCAGCATTTCACTGGGAAAACCATTTCTTAAGCCATATAAAAAGGAAGAAGTTCATCTTGCATGAGGAAAACCCAGCAATGTCTTCCCTGATAGATCCAGCAGCACCTCCAAAGCCTGTCAAAATGGGAATATATGCATCTGCAACCCCTGGCCCTGGTGTGTGTGATTTTAGGATTAGCTCTAAAAGCAAATCAGATCCACAAGGATATAATGTCCCAACCCATCCCAACTTCTCCTGGGATGCTGCAGACCTGGAGAGCTGAGCACAAGCCTGATTTTTGAAGGATGCTGAGCATTTCTCCTATAGCTGGCATAGCAGTAGCAGCAACAGGCACCAAAAATAGTATGATAAAGACTGGACAGGGCTTTGAACTGCCTGGTCTAGTTGAAGACATCCCTGCTTATAGCAGGGGGATTGAACAAGATGCCTTTTAAAGGTCTCTTCCAACCCAAACTATTCTATTCTATTCTAGTCTATTCTAGTCTAGTCTAGCCTAGTCTAGTCTAGTCTCGTCTAGTCTAGTCTAGCCTAGTCTAGTCTAGTCTCGTCTAGTCTAGTCTAGCCTAGTCTAGTCTAGTCTCGTCTAGTCTAGTCTAGCCTAGTCTAGTCTAGTCTCGTCTAGTCTAGTCTAGCCTAGTCTAGTCTAGTCTCGTCTAGTCTAGTCTAGCCTAGTCTAGTCTAGTCTATTCCAGTCTACACTAGTCTAGTCCAGTCTAGTCTCAGCTCTCACATTACCCACCTGGCTAGGAGGCTTTTTAGGAGCCCTCTTAAGCATCCTTATTAAAATATCATCAGGACATACATGGTTTGTGCCCCACATGTGAGTGGTGCCTTGCTGGCCTGCCAGAGGGCAGACCAGTTATCACTGTGCATCCTACAAATCGTCTGAGCCGATAAGAAAACTCCAACAATGTGAAGATTTATCGGTTTGCAGGTGGAAATCCTTTCAGTCAAGACAACAATTCTATTCCTTTTGAGGTAAATGAAGAGTTTTTGCTTGGGGACCCCGTCAGGAGCGGAGGCAGCACAAGGATGGGACCCATCACTCACCAGCCAGCAGAAAGAAGCTGATGGGGGTGTCAGCACAAATTTTTAAGGAGCCTGAAACAGCTCCTTTGAGAGACAGAGACAGAAGGAAAGAAGCAAAACTGCAGGAGAAACGAGATCTATTTGTAAACCCCAGGCAGAGCTGACACGAGGCAGCTGGCGCAGGAGTGCAGGGATGATAATGGAGCCTGACGGATAGTTCACAGGATTATTAGATACCCTCCAACTCAAATATGCTGAGGAACCAATTATTTAATGCTAAAGACAGCACAAATGGATGTTTAATAAGCTGGATCACCTCAGGACTGCTGGAGCTCAGGGGGCCAAACCCCCGCTGGTGTAAGTCTGGAAAGCCAGCATGATGAAATACACACAGCAGCCCTCCCAGGCATCACCATCTCTGCCAGGAGACTGGGCGGCATGGAGGGGAAACACAGCTGGAATTTGGGAGCAGATGGTCCCAGATGGTGCAAGAGGTCCCTGAGGTGGGGATGCACGTTCACCACCCCAGGCTGGAGGTGGCACTCAGCTCTGCAGCCAGTGGCCTTCCTTGGCTGCCCTGTTTACAGGAGAAGGGGCTGCTGCTCACGGGAAGGCAGTCTAGGTTTATTGTCTAGCTGATTGCAGAGAGGCAGCAGGGAAGCAGTAGGAGGTGTGGGAGACAGAAAGGAGCTTAGTCTGTGCTCCAGGCACTGATTAGAACCTGTTTCAGGGTCACGGATGATGCCTGTGAACAAAGCACCCCTTCTCAGGCTCTTCTGCTGGCAGGGGTGTTGGGGGAAAGCAGGGTCTCAGCACCCTCCCTGGCTGCCTTGTCAGGAGGTGACCCTGCAGACACACAATCCCCTCACCTGGGCTGCTCTTGCAGCCAGAGAAAAGGGACAGGCTTCTGCTCATCCTCACGTGCTGCTCAAACTCGATCAGATGTAACATGGGATGAAAACATCTCCACTAACTATAAAGGGCCCCTATGTTTTTAAATGTCTGAAGATTGCTTCCTGAAACCACATTGTGTCACCTTCTCCCTTCATCTACACTCAAACTGTACTATAGGAGCTGAATTGTGTCAAAAATCTGCATCTCCCCATGATCCAGGCTCCACCACCACTGCTCCTGCAGGCCAGGCTACAGCAGAGATGCAAGAAAAGATCTAAGAAAGAAATTCTTTATGATGAGGATGGCAAGGCCCTGGCACAAGTTTCCCGGAGCAGCTGTGGCTGTCCCATCCCTGGAAGTGTCCAAGGCCAGGCTGGAAGGGGCTTGGAGCACCCTGGGATAGTGGAAGCTGTCCCTGCCCATGGCAAGGGTTTGGAAAAGAGGAGCTCTAAGTTCCCTTCCAACCCAAACCATGGTTCTGCAATTCTGAGATAAACCAGCACCGAGGTCTGCTCCTCAGACCCACCACACATACACAGAGAAAAGATGTGGGAATTTGGTCCCTGAGGGATGGGAGCCTGCAGGGACTCAGAGCACAGCTCTGCTGAGGGTTTGGCCAGTGCAAACTAGGAAGTTGCTCACAAGAAGATGCTGGAAAAAACCCCAGCCTCCCACCTGACGCAATGCAAAACATCTCAGTTCAAACACATCACTCGGAGTCTGGCTCTGGCATATGTGAACCAGCTCAGATGATGAAAAAAGGATTCTCCTTTCTTCCTCTTCAAGACCTCTAGGCCAGCATCCAAGTCACACCCTCCTGTGTGACAGCTGCAGAAAACAGGTCTAGAGAGGACCTTGAAATGCCACCCAGATCGCAGCCCCGTGACTGGGTCTGGACGGGGCCAAGCACAACAACAGCCAAAAGCACTCCAAGCATTAACAAATATTGTTGCTCGGTGCACTCCTGTGCAGCTGCCAGCATATCTGCCGCCTGCTCCTTCCAGCACTCAGCACTGAGAACACACATATTGATGAGAGCATCTTCCACGGATTTACAGGAAGAGCAATTAGAGGTTTGGTCGTTGACGACAGCAGAGAATCGTGGTGTTGGCGGTGGTAAAGATGATTTGTGCTGATCCATTAACACGACAAACCACCTCCTCTCCCACAGGAAATCTCAGTAACTGAAGGGCAGATCGGAACCCCAAGACCCCAGAAAGGTATCAGGACAACCACGTCGTATCCCTGTTTGCATCCTGCCTGCCAGCTCTCCCCACAAGGCTCACCCCGGTGTGTACTCACCAGCACCCTTGGTTTTGTTTCAAAATGGTGATGCTCCCTTTGCTCCTCTGACCATTTCCTAAGGAAAAACAGAGAGGGAAAAAAACAAAACCAAACCCCTCATTAAATCCAGGACGGATTATGCAGTTAAGAAGGGCCAGCTCTGGAGAAGCCTTGCCGGGACAATGAGAAAACTCAAGAGCCAGGCCTGCCCCTGCTCTGCCACCACACGTGCTTCCCCAGCCAGTTCATCTGCTCCTCACCCTTCCCTGGGTCACAACATCACCTAGCAACACCGTGCCATGGAGGTGCAAGCCCACCCCATCCTCCCACTGTATCGCCTCTCCAGTGACAGCTGGGAGATGAACACCCCGGGAACAGCTCACAGCTTTGGGCTGCCTCACCCATCCCACCCCACAGATAAACATTACACTTCGTCCCCTTGGGATTATCGACTTCCCGGGGCTTCCTCTGCCCACAGCTCAGTTACCAGTGGTAGCTCAGTGGTACCTCCAGTAGCACCTGCAACGCATCCACTTTCCACAGTAAAAAGTGGACAGGTGGATGACCACCCAGAGGAAAGGTGTATGACCAGCATCCCCCCAGCTCTGCCCATAAAAGTCCCCTGCCCCTCTTAGCTTGGGAAAACCTTTCAGAGAAATGAAGCTCTACAGAAGCTGCTGGCCACCGCTTGCACTTGCAAACAATGGAGGCAGGGGGCTTGAGTTTCCAGAAGCTGACACCTCCATGTGAAAGGCCCAGAAGCTTGGCTGGAGATGGGCAGGACCCAGGGCTGACGAAGGAGATTAGCAGAAGGATGTTTTGGGGTACTTTATGCCACTTCAGAACAATCTCGAGGTGTGAGATCCCCACCAGCAGGCAGCCACGGTATCAACAGGGACCTGAGTCCCCCTATGATGCCTGAGGTTTTAACTTTGATATTTTCCCTATCCTGCAGTGCCCAGTGTCACTCTGCAGTTCCCTGGAGCTCGTTCAGTGCTGTTCTCTCATGCTCACACACAACAAAGCCTCTCCAGCTCTCCAAGGACACCCAGACCCTCCTAGGCCCAACAACTGCAAACCACAATCTTGGGGACAGGGGGGCAAGCTTGGGCAAATTCCATCCTTGCCTGGCTTCTGCTTGGGGAATTGATGCTGAGATCCAAGTGGGAAGAACTCGGGAGCTGTCCTTGTCCATGTTGGGATGCACTGAGGCAGGAGCCTCTGGAGCCCAGAGTGTACACCTCTGAAGGCCTTTCCAATCAATCCCTCCTTTATTCCTTTATTCCTGTCTGGTCTCTAAGTAGCCATTTAAGGCACCACCTAGGACAGTTTGGGGGTTGGCCCAGGCCTCCTCCTGGGCGAGGACAGAGAGGAAGACCATTGTGGCCATTACAAGACTGAGCATACAAGATACAGGAGTGCTCAGCTGGAAAATGCTCCTGTGGCTCAGCAGTCAGATGGAAAAAGAGTATTTTCACACCAAAGAAGCCAGGATCTGGGGTACTCTCCCTAAAACAGCACCAGCAGCTCACACCTGTCCTTAAACCTGGGTTTAAGGAGTGCCTGAGTCCTGGCCAGAGTCAAGAGGTTCCCTCCTACTCATGGAAGCTGCATGGGAAACAGGATCTTCCTGCCAAGGCTTAGTGGTGTGCAAAGCAAGGAACTCAGTGTGCAGTCTGTCCATTTCACAGGAGAAGGTTGAAATCAAGGCAAGGAGACACTCGTTACCATGGGGCAGCTGGAGACACTGCCTTCTCTCCCCAGGTTCTCCACGAAGTCCCTGACTGAATCAGTCACCCAAGCATCTCTTTTACTTCTCCAGGCAGCCCTTGAATGGGGTTTACTAGTGCAGGGTCCACCAGCACTATTTTGCATTACTCAAGATACAGGGAAGCAAATGGGATCCCTCTCCCAGCTTTTAGATGGAGCCACTTATCTTGATTCAGCCTTCATGGGATTCTCATTCGCATTACTTTCATTGTCAACAAAACTTTCCAAGTCAGGCTGCCAACACCTGGATAACTGTCCCAGGATGGAGAAACCAAGGGGCTGTGATCACCCTACCCAATCTGTTTCACTGGTCAATAACTTCTGTGCACACACACTCAAGGAACAGAGCAAAACCTCGGAGGGTAACCTTTGTGATGGCCTCTAATTCTCCTTCTCACGCTTCTACAACCACCGGAGTGAGGACATTTAGACAGTCTGAGGACATTTAGGCAGCAGACAGTACATGGAGCACATGTGAGTACAGAGTGGCTGCAGGCCAGCCCCAGGGCCATCATCAGCCCCAAGAACGGGACTTCCCTGAAGCTAATGAGTCCATGTGTTTCAAGAGCATCCAGCTGCTGCGACCTGGTGCCCTCCAGCACGACCTCCTTCCTTAGCCAGGGCCCTGTTCAGATCATTAACTCACAAGGAGCCACTACTGCTGAGGACTAATGGCTTGCTCACCACTCAACAGACACAAGTGAACAGCAAGGGGGCAGAGAGCTCAGTGCAGGCCACTGTCAGCATGCCCACACTGGGCCAGCACCGTCATCTTTGTTTAAGGCAAAATTCACAGGGGAGGCTGCAAAAATCCTGCAATGGATCCTGGCTTCACGGCAGAGGTCATCGGCTCTGCTTGGGTTGATGCACGACCTCCCTCTGGCACCAGGGCAGGGGCTGGCACCATGTTTCCCTTGAGCCACGCTGGGCTGCAGCTCTGATTTCTACCCCAAGTCTCCTTCTCTCCACAGGTCCTTCAATGCAGCTGTTCCCCACAGCCAGGGGAGCTCAGCTTGCAGTGCGACACCTTGTTGTAGGCAGGTGGGGTTGGTGTCTTCTCACAAGTGATAGGACAAGATGGAAAGGCCTCAAGCTGAGCCAGGGCAGGTTTAGATAGGATATGAGGGGAGATTTCTTCACAGAATGGGTTGTCAAGCCCTAAAGAGGTTGCCCAGAGCAGTGGCAGAGTCCCCGTCCCTGGAGGTATTTAAAAGCCATGTGGATGTGGCACCTGGGGACATGGGTTAGTGGTGGCCTTGGCAGAGTGGGGGGAGTGGTTGGACTTGGTGGCCTTGGAGGGCTTTTTCAACCTAAACGATTCTTTGATTCTATGATTCCACCTAAAAACCATTAAAATCACCATGTGAGGCACAGAAGAATTCTCACAGGGCAATAAATGGGAGTTTCTGGGCTAAGAAAAGGCTTCACCTCAATCACAGTTTCATTAAACCTCGAAGAAGAGTGGCTGTGAACCGACATGCTCACGATCCACCCTCTGAACCAGAAGATGCCCTTGTAGCAGTTTCCAGAATAGGATGGGCATTGCAGAGGACAGCCCAGGCTTCATTCTCCCGTTCCCAAAACACACGTGCAATGAGAAGCTACAAATCAAGCAGGCTTGCCTGTGGCTTCCCCTTCAGCCACAAGGTCCCTTTTAGCTTTAGGGGTGGTTTGCAGAACGAATGGAACACGCCTTCCTAGAGATGACATTCAGGTTTCTAATTACCCTCCCTGAGCACATCACTGTCGTGCCACATCAGCTCACTCGCGGCGCTGCTCCTCTCACCACGTGTCCCCAGCAGTGGAGCTCCTGCCTCTCTCCAGCACACTGCCCTCCCCCTTGCCTGGCTGGGCTGAGCTGCTGGGCTTGGAATGGTGATTCCCAGATAAACTGGTGATAGGGAATTCGTGTCCTGCTCTTGAGGTCAAGCCCAGTGAAGGAACAGCCTTTATCACAGAATCACAGGGCAGTTTGGGTTGGGAGGGGCCTTTAAAGGCCATCTAGTTCAACTCCCCTGCCATGAGCAGGGACACCTTCAGCTAGACCAGGTGGCTCAGAACCCTGTCCAGCCTGACCCTGAATGTTTCCAGACCTGGGGCATCCACAGCTTCTCTGGGCAACCTGTGCCAGTGTTTTACCACACTCATAAAAAACTTCTTCCTAGCATCTGATCTAAATTGATTCCCCTTCAGTTTAAAACCATCACCCCTTGTCCTATTACAACACGCCTGGTTAAGAAGTTTGTCCGAATCTTTGTTTTAAGTTTTCCTCTAGGCCCTGCCAGGGGCTCTGAGCTCTCCCTGGAGCCTTCTCTTGTGCAGGTGAGCAGCCCCAGCTCTCCCAGGCTGGCTCCAGAGCAGAGAGGCTCCAGGCCTGGCAGCATCTCTGGACTCACTCCAGCAGGTCCATATCCATGCTGAGGACCACCAGAGCTCTCTCCAGGATGTCTACACTGGGAACAGCCCTACCCTCAACAGAACAAGCCCTCACATATTTCCAGTGGACTTCCAAGGCTGCCATCCATGCTCTAGCCCTGACCAGCCAGCAGCTGGAAGGTAGCTCACCTGAAGCACAGGATTGCCCTGGACTGACAGCCAGCACAGACCATGGACATGCCCTTCCCCGTGACCCCAGGGACAGCCTGATAAACCAGCATCAATCCCTGGCACACCAGGCAGGATCCAGCTCCAGTTCAGGCATCACAGCAGGGCTGCCCACACACAGATCCTGGCTTTAGTTGCCTTAATGCAGGTTCTCATTGCTACCCTGGACTCCCCAGGCTATCCCAGACCCATGCCTGGCTCTGCCAGACAAAACCTGGACCTGCATCCCTCCTGACTGACAGATGGTGACTAAGCAATGTAAAAATGGACACCTACACCCAGCAGCTGAATTGTGACCTACATGTGTGGTGGCTGCCCCAGCTCTCACTGCAGCCCCTGAGGATGCAGCTGGCACGATTTGGGTATTTGGTTTGGGTGAGCCATTTAGTTACTCAAACTCCAGTATCTATTTCGGGGTGTGAAACACCCTCCAGACTCCACTGGCCAAACATCCACTGACTCCAAAAGGAGATTGGGCACCAAGTTAATATTTTTATCTTCCACTGCAGCCTACCTCCAGCTCCTGGTCTAAGTTTCAACAGCTCCAAAATAAAACCCATTTGCATGGGATGGGGATGCCCTGCAGCCCTGCTCTCTCAGGCCCCTGCTGTGATGAGCAGCACAATCCTGGCACATCCAAACTTCCAGGATGGTTCCAGTGCTCATGTGCTTCCTGCATAATAGGACTGAAACAAATAAATTTGACAAAGAAAGGAGAAAGAACAACTGATATGCAAATCCATGTCACAAATCATTCACCAAATCTGTTCTGCAGTTTTGAAATAATCTTGGAGGTTGCTTCCCAAGTGCTGTTTGCAAACCCTCTGTTAATCTGGGAAGCAGATGCTGCTACAGTAGGCTGTATTAGAGCATCTTCAAGAAATCCCCATCAAATATCACTTTAAAATGCCCATGACTTTTGCAATCAGTTGTTTTTAAATCTTCTTGGCATATATGAAAACCAAACATCACAAAAAAACCTTTTCCTGTGACTCAGCTGTAATGAGTCTAAGCCTGAGGAAGAGCTCATCTCACATCTCCCTTCATGCCCAGGTGACCCCCAAATTCCTCCCAGAGGCCTCTGCCCATTTCCTTCATATGCTCTGAAGAGACTTCAACTTCCCCAGACTCTTCCTGAGCTTCACTGAAAACTTGTGCTGCCTCAAACAGGGCAGTGCCCTGGAGTTGCCCTCTAGAACCACAGGAGCCAAGTCATCCACGTCCCTGCAGAAAACCCCACAGGGAAAACATACTCTGAAAAGGCATTTCTACCATGCCCTGGCACACATGGACATTTCATTGCCTAGGAGAGTGTTGGGGATGATTACTGCTGGCATTTTTTTTTATTGCCAGGGACTGTTTCTTCCAGAAAAAAAAAAAATCCACAACGCCCTGAAACAGATCATCCCTCCCAGCTCGGAAAGAACTGAGTGTGTGGATCATGCTCAGAAGGAGGAGTGACCTGGCTGCATCTTTGGGCTGACATCCTTTCCAATCTCCAATGCTCAGTTTTCCCCTTCCTGTGTGAAAATGGAAACATCAGTGTCAGCTGTGGTTGGAAAGGGCTTTGAAATCTACAGGTGAGAAGTGTAGGTAAGACAGCGCTGCACTCTTCTAGAAATGGGGGGAGAAGGAAAGGCAGCAAAGGGGGGAAAAACCCCACATAATAAATAATACTCCACACATTACATAAAATGAATGCATTAAAAAACCAATCCTCCAAGAAGCAGCTGCTTCATTCTTTGCTGTTGATAGGATCAATATAAGAGAGGAAATTACCACCTTGTGTTCTGCAACACATCACACCAACTTTCCTTTACAAACCCTAATGCTCCTGATTGCAGTGTCAATTTAAAATTTACCATAAAATGCAGAATCTCATAAACTTTACAACCTCAATCACACTCAGCCAGTGTTTTCACCCAAATCACATGCACAGGCACCCACTCTGCTCTCCAAGGCAGACACACAACAACAGCGTGCTGCTGACAGCAGACGGGAGAGCAGACCAGGGAGCCACAGCTGGGAGCTGCCTGTCCTGGGCAGCCTGAATGAAAAGAGAACGAGTCAGGTTGGAAAACAAGATGGAAAATGTATCCTCAGATCTCTGTGAGACAGCTCATCCCACGTCCAGCAGGATGAAGGGCAGCCAGAACCATAGTTTATGATGAAGGTGCTGAGGCCCTGGCCCAGGGTGCCCAGAGCAGCTGTGGCTGCCCCTGAATCCCTGGCAGTGTCCAAGGCCAGGCTGAATGAGGCTTGGAGCAACCTGGGATAGGGGAAGATGTCCCTGCCCATGGCAGGGGATGAAACCAGACAGCTTTTAAAGGCTCCTTCCCACCCAAACCATTCTGTGATTACATAATCAAATACAGGACCTCAGGTGCAGCAGCTCTGGTGCCCCGAACACGCTGCCATCGAGGTGGCACTGGAACCCCATGACGCTGAGCTGACCTCCTTGCACTGGGACATGCTTAAAACATAGCTGTTTGAAACCCTTTTGCAGGCTCTAACTGGACTACCCCAAGTCATTTCCCCAATCTGGGTGTCCTTCAGAAATTTAAACCCATGCAGCTCCTACAGAAAAGAAGTGTGAGTTTTTAATGCAGGGAAGGAGCACACCCGTGCCATGAGCATTTGCTCTCGCAGGCTTGGGTTCCACTCAAGGGCTGACAAGGGAAAAACTAATTAGGCTCCTAATTTTGCTTCCTACATAAATCTAAGTCCTTTCCCTGTTGTCACTATGACAGAAAACCCACTGCTCTGCAGGGGTACAAAGGAGTTTGGCTAAAGCATAACAAAAAGATGCATATTTCAAGTTGCACTTCCCCAGGAGCCATAAAACTCCGCTCAGTGTCTGGAGTCTGCATGCACCCTGTAAGGCTCTGGCTTAAAATTCTCCCTCAGCTGAAAACTGCAGGATATATTTGGGGAGGGAAGTAATTTTTGCTATCAGCTGCTTGCCTTTGTGACTGACTGAAAGTGCAATGAGAGGGATGCTTGAAGATACGGCAAGGGTTAAACCTTGGGAGAGGACAGGCGGGACTTGGGGATGAAGTAGTTGATCAAAGGGTGGCTCAGAAGCTATTTAAAAATAAACCAGAAAGTAGAACTTCCCGGCGGTTGCCGCCGCAATTACAATGCAGACAACGGAGCCGTGGTGCTGTTAAGGTTACTGGATTTTCCTAGCAGCTGTGTTTAATTTACTTAAAACATGCAAAGCCATCAGGTCAGATCCCATTAGCAGAATCTCTCCAGAGCGCTGCAAGAGCCCGGCCAGCCCAGCACCACAGAAATGCTGAGGGCAAAACACAAGTGTAAAATATCCCCGGAGAAGTAAGAGAGCGACGTGCGCTGCCTTCCCCCTTGGCTGTGGCACAGGCTGGGTGGTCAGTGAGAGGCTTCCTGCTCATACAAGGACCTGTCCCCTGCCCCTTAACTCCCATCACAAGCCATCTATTGCCATGGTCTCCTAAGGTGACCAGAAACAGAAATCCATGCAAATTCAGTGACTGGCTGTGATGGAGAAGGATCTGGGATCAAGCATTTAGGGAAGTCCTTCAAGTGTGTTTTTGCTATAACCCAGGTTCTCTGTGTGTCCTACAACTGTACAACCTCCCACCTGGATCCCTCCACTTTCCAAGCATCCCCCTGACTTCCACAGTGCCTTAGAAGATCCACTTGTCCTGAATCATGCCCAGAGTCCCTCTCAGATATGGGAGCTTGGTGGATTTGCGGGTCAGGATTCCCCCCCTGGAGCTTTGTTCACACGTATATAATTTGGGACCGCACAATTCATCAGGAGTCTTTCCAAAGCACAACTACAAAAATTACAACCTCCTTGTGAGGAAAAAGCCTTCTAAAGATACTTTTCTGTTTCATTTTTGTTGTTGTTGTTTTTCATTCTTTCAACACTGTCTCAGCCCTCTCTCCATCAAATGGAGCATCAGGGCTTCATCCTCTGTTTGTGGCCCCTGCCAGCTCAATTCTCTTTCTAAAATTAGCATCCTGAGAGATGTAATTGCCAGAACAGGAGGTGTGAGGTCATGTTTCGGTCCCTTAGCACATCAGGCTAAGTGCTTCTGCAGCCACCTACAACCACCTCAGAGTCTGAACCTCAAACACACGTCCTGCTCCACTGAGCCCAGCACTGTGATGCAGCTTTAACGGGTGCTGATGCCAAAAAAAAAAGAGAACTGAACACGAGGATAGATAATACTCCACAGGCTCCCTTCTGCACATGACCCCCGTATTTATAGTCATTCCTACAGAGAATGGGCAAATAAAGTTAAATAAAATACTAGAAAATACAAGAAGGTGTATTATCCAGAGAAGAAACTGTGGCTGCCCCATGCCTGGAAGTGTCCAAGGCTGGGCTGGATGTGGCTTGGAGCAGCTTGGGAAGGTGTCCCTGCCCATGGCAGGGAGGTGGAATTAGAAGACCTTTAAGGTCTCTCCCAACTCAAACCATTCTGTAATTCTATGATTCTAAGAATGGAACGGAATGGAATGGAATGGAATGGAATGGAATAGAATAGAATAGAATAGAATAGAATAGAATAGAATAGAATAGAATAGAATAGAATAGAATAGAATAGAATAGAATAGAATAGAATAGAATAGAACAAAGTGAACTAAAAAAAAATAAAATAAAATCATCCTAAGTAAAACATCACAAATAGCAGGAAAAAATGTGAAAGAATGGGTTTGTTAGTGGGAAATATGAAAACATCTGACCAAGCTGCATGACCCTCAGAACCCCTCCTGAAATCATCATCTCCTGTATGCAAGGAACCCCAGCCTGGCCTTAGAGTCTTTGGAGCAGCCTAAGATCGTTCTTCCAAGATAAAATTCCAATGTGAACTCATTCCTCATGGCTTAGAAAGGTGTGAGACTTATTTGCATAATAAATGACAAGTCAGGAATATAGATTTGTGTCAGATCACCCTCCCTTCCCTTTGAAAGAAATCTATTTATTCTGAGTGCATCGTCTCTTCTCCAAATAAATGGTGTTTGTAGTCAGTTTAGCTGGCACGATGCACATTCTTTTGCATGCCTGTAATGAATTTTCACAGCCAGAGCCCTAATCCAGTCTAGTCATGGAGGGTTTATCACGACCTCTTACTTTATTTCTACCAGTAAATGGGAATTGCTTTCCTTATCACTATCTAGAAGCACCTGAGTGATTTTTGCTTCATATTTCCTATCCCACTGGAATTCAGGATGCAGCGTTATCTGATGCTGTACAATTGTCACTCATGTTAGCTGCCTTTTCATTTTAATTTGCTGGATTTATTGCTCTTTTTTTTTTTTCTTTTCCTCAAGAGATTTTACTTCAGNCCCCCCCCCCCCCCCCCCGAGAGATTTTACTTCAGATCTGAGTCCCTCCTCACTCTTTTCTATCCTCCTGGTCAGATTTCTTGGGTGATCTTCAGGAAGGCAGGATCAAGGCTTGCCTTGCCTTCACCTGCCTGATGCCTTTGAGCAACATGGGATAGTGGAAGGTGTCCCTGCTCATGGTAAGGGGGTGGAACAGAGATGAGCTCTGAGGTCCCTTCCAACCCAAACCATCCTATGAAGCCTTCCCTTGGCAGAGCACTCAACCTCTGGGCTTGTCACAATCCATCCCACCTTCCTCCACGGGGGGAAGCATAAAACTATGCAGCAACAAGCAGAAATTATCCCTAACTTTGAGTTCAAACAAATCCCTGAGAGCAAGGGCTGACGTGATCCCTACGGCTGCTGCAAGCAGGGAGCAGGTACACAGCTCTGAGCTCCAGAAAACTGGACCTGCTGCTGCTGGAAAAGCACGAGAAGACCTGTAAATCCTGCAGATAACACTGTGATGGATCAGTAGTGGCAAGACATTAACCTTCACTCTTGAGGAGACACCCAAATGATAACACCTGTAGCCACACCACTCCAGAGTTATCAGTCTTGTCACTCGTGAAGATAAATCTATCTGACCTAAGCCATCATCCTACGCCACTCTGGCTTCCTTGCTCAAAATCCTTGTAGATACCAGCAGGGACCAAGAAAATCACCCCTAATAATCAACTGAGTGTGTGCAACTACGCTCGCATGGAAACCATTTCCTTCAGTATGTTAAAATAATTCCGCAGAGCAGGGGAAAAACACGGTAGGCTTGAAAGCTGGTCTGCAGGGAAAGTGCTACATGTCAGTGACAACTGTGGAAGGACAGAAAACAGCTACCAAAGCCTCAAGGAGCTGTCACGCACAGGAAAATGTAAGTTAATTAAAGCCACTTAAACAAATACATCTGGGACAGGGGCATGGGATGTAGGGAGGGAGAATGAAGTGATATTAAAAGCTCAGACACATGGTGAATCCCAGGCAGGAGGCAGGGAGACCTATCTGGTAGAATCCAGAGGAGCCCCTCGCCCTGGAGCTGTGCCAGAGGGAGCAGGGAGGGCTCTGCCCCAGGGCTGTGGCTCCCTTTGGGCACAGCATTGTCCCACAGCCCCACGGGGATGCACAGGCTCAGCAGATCCACCCTTCCTCCGGAAAACAGCACCCAAGCTCCACTGATGCACCCAACAGTGTCAGCTTGGAATTATAAATCCAACACTTCCCGGCACCTTCCCTCCTGTCCCTACCACAACACTCAGCTGAAATGAGAACCACGGGCAAAGCACCCATCTGGCAAAGCATAAGGATGTAAATCCACCTCAAAGACACCACCAGGACCAACACTGACTCCACCTTCCCTTGCTCCTCCTCTGAGCACAGCCTCCCCCAAGCCCCCAGAGCTGATTTACCTCCTGCTATCCTCAGCAAAGGATGAGCACGGGCTGCTCACACCAGCCCTGCTGATCTAAAGCCACAAGAAGAAAGATTTGGATAGCCTCTCTGTAATTTTTTTATTGCAATCAGTTCCCAAAGAAACTTAAGATGTTGGTTCTTTATATATTCCTTTGATCATTGATTCAAAACTGGAAACAAAACACCTACATGAGGTTGGGTCATCATGGAGATGCTGAGCCGGCCTCCATAGATATCCCTGCTTGGGAAGCAGGGCTGGCCAGCCTCAGCACGAGGCCGATGGGAGGGGAAACAGGAAGCAAATCCATCTGCACACCATCAAGCCCCCGCTGCAGGATGACAGCATGCAAGACTGCAGTCTGCGAGAGGAAATCTTGCCATGGCATCAGTCCGACCCAGTTGGAGCGCACGGAAACACAGATGGGAGCGAGGAAGATCCAGGCTTCCAAAGCAGCTTAGTTTCCCACCCTCCCTTAACTGCTGGGACGGGGGTGATGCAGCAAACCCAACACCAACCCAAAGTGCTCCTCCAGGAAAGCCATGGAGCTGCTGGAATCTGGTTGTCTTGGTTAGCAGGGAGCAGAAGGAAGGAGGTGTTAGTGAAGGACCTCGGTCACACAGGAAAAGGTCTGAGATCTCCTTCACCTCTCAGTATATTTTCTAACTCCAAACCAGACTTATGTACAGATATTCTATTCCAACCCTGGGTGAGATTAACTCCTCACAATGGCTCCAGGGAGAGCTCAGAGCCCCTGGCAGGGCCTAAAGGAGCTCCAGGATAGCTGCAGAGGGACTTGGGACAAGGCATGAAGGGACAGGAGCCAGGGCCAGGAGCCAGCTTCCCAGTGCCAGAGGGCAGGGACAGATGGGATCTTGGGAAGGAATTGCTGTGTGTGAGGGTGGGCAGGCCCTGGCCCAGGGTGCCCAGAGCAGCTGTGGCTGTCCCTGGATCCCTGGCAGTGTCCAAGGCCAGGCTGGACAGGGCTTGGAGCAGCCAGGGAGAGTGGAAGGTGTCCCTGCCCATGGCAGGGGTGGGACCGGATGGGCTTTAGGGTCCCTTCCAACTCAAACCATTCTGTGATTCTACAGCAGACAGCATTAGAGCCTGGTCTAATGCAGCCCAGGACCACAGCCCCCTCTCTGCCTGCAGCTCTGGGCAGGCAGCCAAGGCCCCCCACCCATGCCCCGAGCCCCTTCCCTCCCCAGGGTGACTTCCTTAACACAGCCCAGCTGCCTGCCCCCACCCGACAAGGGCTGACAGATTTGTGCTGTCCCCTTAGGGTGGGGTAGGTACATTTATTTCCTCTTCGGAAAAAAAAGGAAAGAAAAAAAGGAAAAAAAATATGCAATTAACCTTTTC
This sequence comes from Erpornis zantholeuca, assembly GCA_013400515.1. NCBI lineage: Eukaryota > Metazoa > Chordata > Aves > Passeriformes > Timaliidae > Erpornis > Erpornis zantholeuca. The sequence goes on along the minus strand of VZTN01024622.1, from coordinate 308,231 downwards.
CTCTCCTCGCAACAGGCAAGAAACTTCCCTGCCACAGAAATAGTTTCAGGACTAAGATATCTGTTCCCACAGCTGCACCAAGGCTATTCTGGCCTAGCTGAAATTAAAGAGCTGAAGTTGTATGTGGGCCTTCATGAAACTGTCACGGGGACCACAAGATTAGAGGGCTGGATGGTGACCTGAGAGGCCAAGGTCTATTCTGAGCTGCGCCAAGGGATCCTCATGTGTGTCTGAGCATGTTTCTCCACCCCTGTTTAATAGAATCCTGAAATGCTTTGGGTTGAAGGGATCTTAATATCCAGTTCCAACCCCCTGCCATGGGCAGGGACACCTTCCACTGGACCAGGTTGCTGTCCAGCCTGGCCTTGGAAGGTTCCAGGGACGGGGCAGCCACAGCTTCTCTGGGAAACCTGTGCCAGGGCCTCACCACCACCATCATAAAGACTTTCTTCACCATGCCTAGTCTGAATCTCCCTGCTTTTAATTCAAAACCATCAACCCCATCCTATCACAACCAGCCCTACTAAAACCTCTGTCACTTTCTTCTAAGCCCCCTTTAAGAGAGACCAACATATCTTGCCTGATCACTTCCAGTGGCCATCCTAACGCCAGCCACAGATCCAAGCAGCACTAAAAAAGCCAGGAAAGCACAGGATAGCCCCAACATCCCAGCCACTATCCCACCACGAGCAGGTCCTCTGCCAACAACTGTGACAGCTATTGTTGGCCACATAAAGCCCAGTCCAGCGGCCCTGCTGTCAGCATGCAGCTCATTACTCTGCCAAGGGCTTTGAAACGCTTGGCATATGAAAGGTGCTCCATCAGATCAAATTCAGCTTCGTTTGCCATCACAATGCAGTGCATTTCTTTTGTCTGCGACTTTTGATGATGCGCAATTGTTCCCCTCAGTCAGTATTTCGGAGTCATTAGTTGGAATTAGTAAAGTTCCCGCTGCCGGACTTTTCCAAGGCTCTGTTCTCGGGCTACAAAGAGTCGATGAGGAGTTGTCCTGCTTTCACTGAGCTGGAGGCACAGCGGGGAGTGTTCTGGGGGGAGCAGGCAGTCTGCTCAACTCCACTTTTCCCCTGCAGGCACCAGGAAATGCACGTGCAGGCAAGATGCTGTGGGTGGTCAGAAGGGGCTGGTGCTTCCCAGCCAGCAGGGAACCTGAGACCCTTTCATTTGGTACCTCTGGTGGGACTAGGGGAAGGGGTACACCTAATTCTGTCCATATTTAGGCAGCACATCACACAAAGTTTGGGTTTCCCCCCTGAAAAAATTGCCCACTCCCAAATCTAGAGGCACCAGCCCTGAAGAAGTCACCTTTCTCTGGGTGAAGGGACCTCTACTTGGCATCTTCCTGGATGTCCCTGACCTTGTCCTCCAACCTGTTTCTCATGTGACATCCTTCCAGCTATATCAGAAGGGCTTTAGTATCAAGACTCGTTTTTCCTGGAGGCATTTATACACGGAGCATTCACCTCTCTGGGCAACCTGTGCCAGGGCCTCACCACCCTTTTCACAAACTATTTCTTCCTTCTATCTAGTCTGGATCTCCACTCCTGGTGTAAAACTCTTCCCTTTTGTCCTGTCCCTCCATGCCTTGTCCCAAGTCCCTCTGCAGCTATCCTGGAGCCCCTTTAGGACCTGCCAGGGGCTCTGAGCTCTCCCTGGACCAGGTGAGCACCCCCAGCTCTCCCAGTGTGTCCTTGGATCAATTTTGTGCTTGTCTCTGGCAGAGTATTCATTCCTATTCATGCTTAAGGAGTTCCAGCAGAAAAACAAAGCAATGAAGCTCCATGGGCTGTGCCCACCTGGTATCATTCTGTGGCCCCAATGGCACAGCTCGGCTCTGGGGATCTGAGCTCCAACTCACATTCACCCTACCTGTGGGTGGAAATTCCAATTTCAATTCCCAACTCCAGCCATCCCACCACCTCTTCTGGATGCAAGGTGGGTACTTGGCCACTACAGCCCTGAAACAAAACTAGAAGCAAACAAACCTTACGGGACATCCACGTGGAGAGAAGCTCAGCACCTCCTTTAGCAGCTCATCTTTCACATGAGACTGTACTTCCATCCCATAAGGATTTCCCTCACATATCATCCCACCTACCATTCACAACAGCATTTCCATTAGGACACATCCAAATGCAGACAATTCACACCTCTCACCTCCATTTTTTAAAGTAACAGGCTACAATAAAGCAGCCTGCCCAGATTCCAGCCTAATCTAAAAACAACTTTATGGTTTCTAATTTTAGCACTAATCTTCCTTTGCTATGGTTGTGTGATTTCTAATTATTTTATCCCCAAGCCCTGCTTTGATGGATAGTTGTACCTTTTCCAATGCCAAATGACTTGTAAAGTGCCTTTAAAAAATACGCTGATCATTTCAGGTTCATTTCCAGTTCCTACACAAATAACATTCTCATATATGGCCTCGCTGNAAAGGAAAGCTCCATTCCTCAAGATGATCCCAATCTGCTCCTGCAAACACCATATTTTCTCTTAAAAGCTGATAAAGAGCAAAAAATCTGTTATCGAGATACAGATCTCTTAACAACTCAGTGCCTTTGGCTTGGCATGGCTCCCAGAACATTTTGCCTTTATCTATCCCTATTTTCAGGTTACAGCTCATGGAAGAGCAATTGGCCAGGCCGAAACCTCGGGGGGGACTTTGTGAGGGGCGAAGCGAAGTGGTGGCAGAGATGGATGTGCCTTGATGTTCCCCAGGAGCACTGCCTACCCAAACCTGCTGCACTCGGAGCAGCAAACACCAGCCCTGGGCTGGAGACGTGTTGCAGGGCCCTAAGATGAGCCTCCAGCCCAGGTTCCTCACAGGCAGGTGTTTTCTCTCCTTCGGTGCTCACCTGAAGCAACCTCTCGAGCCTCCTAATTGCTGACCCAGGTCAAATATGGATCTGATTCCATTAAATTTGGAATTTGCACAAAGATTTACTGGGGAGCAGATGCCACCTGAGGACTCCTTCAGGATGCTGAGGCAGCTGCCTGCCAGGGGCACGTCCCAGCAGGACCTGCCACCAGCAGCCAGCACCAGAGCAGGGGACACAGACACAGGGCTGGTGGATGTTTGCTGGGTTATTTCCTTCCCCAGGATTTATACCGAGCTCCAGTCAATTGGAAAACATCCACTTGACCTGCGACCTTTTTGTTTTAGTTATTCTCCAAGCTTTGACAGCAGTGGTTTAAACACAAAGCATATGAGTTTTGGCACCAAGGGAGCCCCCCATTCCCACAAATTCTGAGTGGATACAGAGAAACATCACACCGTAGCCTTTCGCTTTCTGAGCCCGTTTCGTGACCCGTGAAACACTGGAAACGTGAGCTTAGCTCCCCAATGCAATATTCAAGGGAGGAGGACATGGGTTGTGGTGCTCCAATTCTCTGCACAGTGCTGTGTTACAGAGGGTTTGAAATGGAGACTGTCAAAACAGGAAACAACCCAGTCAGCGTCCTCCTGCCTGGGTCCTGAAAATGTCACCACACAGAGCTGCAGGGGACGGAGAAATGCCCTCTGTTCCTGCACGGACACAGGATGCCCTGTGGGCAGGAGAGTGGGCAGCGAGACCATCTGCCCTCACGCCTCTCTGACCTGAGAGCTGGGCTTTAACCTCTGCTGAAATCACTGTGGAGCTGGTTTTTACTGAAAAACTCAACGAATTAGGTTAAAGATGACAACCCTCTGTTGACTGATACTTTTATCAGCGTGGAGAGTTTTGCATGGAATGTCATCTCGCTCAGGAAGTCAATCCTACAGGAAATCCTTCATCCTTAATGCTTTGGAGTAACAGCCACAGCATCCTGCTGGCTTCCTTCTCGCTCCTTTAAAAACCCACCACTGAGATCCTCACCTCTCGAGCTCAGGCTTTGTGTCTGAGCTGGCCTTGCTGGGATAAAAGCACAAATCTTGGGTCTAATCCTGCTCATGCCCCCCAGGCAAGGCACCAGGCTGACACATCTCTATGAAGATGCAGAGCAGGACACTGCCAGGCCCCAGGCTCTTTGATTTCCATCTATCCACCTTGGAGCAAGGATCTAAAGTTCCTCAAAGGCACAACAGTGAGGCCAGGTCTGGAGGAGAGAATGAAGCTACTGTAAACCCAGATAAAGAAGATACTGAATTTATTTTAAAAAGCAGCTGTAGGTCTGGAGCAATTCTTAAATTCTTAAAGGCCTGACCTGAACAAGCATCCTTGACAAAAACTTGGTATTTTAAGCCTTTGATTGCTTTTGATGGGAGGGAAAACCTTTTTTGATACTGATTGTTTGTTTTTACAGCTCTCTGCAAGTTAACTTCAGGAGAACTTCCCAAGCACAAGAGCTGGTGACCATTTCCAGAATGGTGATCCAGCAATTCCAGGATGCCCCACCCCTGGAAACATTCCAGTTAACTTGGACGGGACTCTGGGAAATCCGATCTAGGTGAATATGTCCCATTGCAAGGGGGTTGGACCAAATGGTCTTTAGGGTCCCTTCAACACAAACCATTCTATGATTCCCCCTCTAGAAGCAAAGCAGGTATTTTGTTTAATATTTGAGGGATCTGTGGTTTTATTGTCGTGTCAAGCCACTGATCTAGAACTAACTTCAGCTTGTCCACAGACAAACAAAATCCACAGGCTCATGGGAAAGAACAGCTAGGAAAGTGATTTCAGATGGTCTGCATAGCCCAGAACAGCACATTTCCCCCATCATCCAAGCAGAGAATTAGAATAATTACCTAGAGTCTGATCCTGAAAGGTGCTGAGTGCAGTCAAGTGGTCTCCGCTCATAGAGTTCAGTATCTCAGGGGCTCTCAGCAGGGTCAGTCTTGGAGCCTGGGCAAAACAAGATAGGCTGGGTCTTAGTCCAGTTATTTGTAAATAAACCTACACAACCTTTATGTTTAGAAACATAAAGCCAAAACCATTCCAGCTCCACGTTTTCCTGCATGGGGAATTAACTCGAGGGTCACGCAGAGCGTGGCTGGGGAGATGCTCTCCAACCCACAGGCGTTCTCTGCGGATCAGGATGGATGCATGCAGCACACAGGAGAGAAATTACACTGGGATGTGTCCACAGAGCTTCAACCCACACCCACCAACACCTCGGGAACACTACGTTATCCAAGCCACCGTGCCTGGCCACCTCACACTGCTACACCATCCCAGGGCTCACACACCTTCCCGGTGGAAGATGAGCCCCAGGGCTGTCTTCCCCAGTCTACAGGCAGCAGTGATGCCTTAAATGGCTGCCTAGAAACAGAGACTGGACAGGAATAAAGGAAAAAAGGTGGTATTTATTTGAAAGGCCTTCAGGTGCACACTTTGGGCTCCAGAGGCTCCTGCCTCAGTGGATCCCAAAAATGGACAATGACAGCTCACGAGTTCTTCACACTTTTATATCAACATAAATTCACTAAACAGAGCCCAGCCAATGATGTGATTTCCCCCAGCCTGCCCCCCTCTTCCCAAGATGAAGGTTTACAGTTCTTGTTTCTGGATGTCCTTGAAGGGCAAGTTAGAGGTTTTGTTATGTCTACCTTAACACAGAGAACAGCATTTAACAAGTTACAGGAAACTTCAGAGTTACACTAGCAGTACAGGATTTGAGAAATATAAAAGTTAAAACCTAAGGCATCAGCAATAAACCTGGAGATAAGAGAAGCTAGCTGGCTTTCCAGGGAGGATGAGGAGGAACATTCCCCTCCCCATGCTCCCCAGCGCCCAAGGGCAGGGTGAGGGGAGGGAAGAGGATGACAGGGACAGGATGACAGTATCCTCCTCCCCGCAGCCCTTTGTTCTGGGAGGTCCCCTGCGATGCTCAGCCCAGGGTGGCCAAGTCCTCCTTCTCCCCCTACAAGGGGAACGCGTGAGGGGACAAAAACAATGCTCTCTCCTCGGCTGCCTAATGGAAAAACAAAAGCACAGTGATCCCTTCCAAAACTGTCTTTTGAGGAACAGATCATGGAGCCTGAAGGCCCAGTGTTTCTGCTGTATTTAGTTTTGGAAGAACTCCAGCCTGGCAGCGCCTTTTTGTCCTCTGGGCTCTTGCAGGACCAGCCCAAAGCCACTGGGGTCACGCAGGGCTTGCACAGACCTCAAACCCCACCAGGTATTTAACACCCAGCACCTGGTAGAGGTGACAAAACCGAAGGAGTTGTTCCTTCACCAGACCCCACCACAAACACGCCTCAGCCACGGGGTAGAAGGGGCAAGGCTGGGTTGGAAAAACCCAGTCAGGTGGAAGAGGTCCCTACCCATGGCAGGAGGTGGAACTGGATGGTTTTAAGGTCCCTTTCAACCCCAACCACTCTGTTATTCTGTGACAGCCCTGTTTCAGCAGGATGCATTTGGCAGGAAGGATTTGCCCCAGCCTGATCCCAATGAAAACCGGGACCAAACCCCATTTAATCCAAAATCAGTATAAAAACCACCTTTGACTGTTGAGCAGAGATGGCTGCTAGGGAGCAGAAGGGGATTTCTGCTGGGCTGACTGCTCATGGAAAGTCCCTGACTGGCCCGCAACCGTGGAAAAAACGGAAAATAGAACTTTAATACCAAGCTGGTGGCAGGCTGTCTATTTTTCTCTCCTGTGACTAGTTACCATGGATAGATTTCTGAGGTCGACCACACAATTGTTCACTGCACTGAGCAAATCATCCCATTTGTACTGTACTTTAATTTCCAGAAATTCTTTGTTCGTTTGTTTGCTTAAATTATTTCTCTCATTTGAAGAAACAATGCAGTCTTACAAAGCGAGGGCCCAAATCTCCCGAGTCACCCTGCTGTGGTTCATTACTTCCACACTAGTTAACAAGGCCAGTAATTTCCCTAAGGTTTAATAGAAAATCCTCTTTCCAGAAGGCAGAGAGACAGGACATTTTAACAAACTCACTGTATCCCGGTTATGTCGTAGGTGAGGGATATCCTAGCCAAGGCACAGGTCCTCCAAAGGGTTAGTGTAAAAAAAAAGCAGGTAGCCTAAATGGAGCTTATTTCACCCCAAATGACTCCCTCAGCTGGGGAAGGGGAGCCAGGGGTACCATGTCCCTTGCTCAGAGCTTTAGCTCCAGCTCCACTTGGCAGTGGGCTCCTGAAGCATCCCAGTCCTCATCCCAAAATAAAAGCGTGGATGATGCTGGGGAGGCAGATCCAAGGTACCTGGGGTGGGTGTGGTGGGAGAGCTGGGCCTACAGCCCATTTCATTAATGATATGGATAGCAAAGCACACAGAATACCTGCCAATTAATAAACTGCCCTTCTCACTAGCTTCACCAACCTATATGCATGACCAAATCAGAAGAAAAAATTAAAAAATGAAATGAATGCAGGAGAAGAGCTTGTGGAAAAGAAAAAAACAAGGCAGACACATAAAACATATATACATGTATGTTGGAATTACAGAATAATTTGGGTTGGAAGGGACCTTTAAACTAAAAAAAATAAACTGAAGCATTTATATATATATATGTGTATGTATGTATATATATATGTGTGTGTGTGTGTGTGTTTGTAAAAGAGCCCAGTAAATCTCTGTTGAGATGCACAGGCAGGTGAAAAGCTGGCAGTGCTGCCTTCAGTCACGAGGGTATTTACTCTACAACAGCCTCTGCAGCTCCTTAATATTATTTATACAAACAGGATTTGTCAAGCAACAACTACAGATGTTTGCAGTGAGTCTTCTTGCTTATCCACTGATAATACCGTGTGCCTGGGACAGCTGAACAAATCCTGCCACGTAAATAATAAATACACGTCTGGGCTAATCAGAAGGAGGCGGTGAGGAATCTGGAGATTCCCACAGACTCCCTGCCGCGGGGAAGGAAACAAGAAAATGCCCTGACCTAAGCAGGGGTGAGTCTGGCATGCCCACAGATCACAGGGAGATCACAGGAGCTGTTTGCAGATCACTTACCGAGCATGAATAATTCAGGGAGAAGCGGCTGGGAGTATGAGAACAGATAGGTGGGAGCTCCCTGCTGCTGCTTTGGCAGGTTTTATTTTATCCAGCCAGGCAGGGAAACCACGAGCCCCAGCAAAAAAAAATCCTCTGCCTAGCGTTGCCAGTGTCGTGGCTTCACTGACAGTCCCGAGATCCGTGGTGTTTTACAGATCCCCAGCTGGTGGTGAATGCCGTCTCTCTTTCTCCTTGAGGCATTTGTGTCATTATTTGGCTGGAAAGGTACGGCAAAACAATGCTTTCCTTAAAAAAAAAAGCCTTTAGTACCGATGCACACTCTACTGCATAATTACACAACTCACAGAAATCACAGAATGGTGTGGGTTAGGAGGGACCTTAAAAACCTCCTCATTCCACCTTCAGTCATGGGCACCTTCCACTTATCCCAGGCTTCTCCAAGCCCTGTCCAAGCCTTGGACACTGCCAGGGATCCAGGGGCAGCCACAGCTGCTCTGGGCACCCTGGGCCAGGGCCTGCCCACCCTCACACACAGCAATTCCTTCCCAAGATCCCATCTCTCCCTGCCCTCTGGCACTGGGAAGCCATTCCCTGTGTGCTAGCCCTCCAGGCCTTGTCCCAAGTCCCTCTGCAGCTCTCCTGGAGCCCCTTTAGGCCCTGCCAGGGGCTCGGAGCTCTCCCTGGAGCCTTCTCTTGTGCAGGTGAGCAGCCCCAGCTCTCCCAGGCTGGCTCCAGAGCAGAGAGGCTCCAGGCCTGGCAGCATCTCCGTGGCCTCCTCTGGGCTGGCTCCAGCAGCTCCAGGTCTTTCCTGTGCTAAGGACCCCAGAGCTGGATGCAGAGCACGAAGTATCCACCAAGCAAAAAAGAAATTTAATAACAAAAACAAAAACAAAAGTGTAGTCAACTCCCAGCTCTCCTCCCACCCCAAGGGACCTGGGAAAAAACACAGCACTTAGAGACCTGACCAGTTTGCAGCCTTCAGACTCTGCCCCTGCAAAAATTCATGAATCAGTGGAGTTCAGCTCTGAAGGAGAAGGACAGAAAAAAGAAAAAACCAAAAAGGTGGGGATAAAAAACAAAAAAATAAGGGCTAAGGGATATTCTCTAATCCTTACTCCAGAAGGAAAACACAAGTAGGGTTGCTCCAGTTGGGACACATTAATAGTCCATGCTGAACACATTAGTAAGAGAACTGGAAGCCAGGAAGCAAATTAAAAAAATTAAAAAATAAAAACTAAATAAAAAATATATATCAAAAAAACCCCCACAACCAAAAAACCCCACATAAGGAAAGGCAGAAATGGTAAAGATAGGTGGTAAAAGTTAAACATGGCTTTGGTCTGACGTCTTTGGTTTTCACTTTTCTATTTTTCCAACCCTGCCCTGCCCAGTGTCACTCTGCAGTTCCCTGGAGCTCGTTCAGTGCTGTTCTCTCATGCTCACACACACACAACAAAGCCTCTCCAGCTCTCCAAGGACACCCAGACCCTCCTAGGCCCAACAACTGCAAACTACAATCTTGGGGACAGGGGGGCAAGCTTGGGGAAATCACATCATTAGCTAAAGTTTTAATTGGCAAATTTATGCTGATAGGCAAATAGACCAAACCTAGAAAAGTGTGAAGAACTCGTGACCTGTCATCCATGTTGGGATCCACTGAGGCAGGAGCCTCTGGAGCCCCAGGGTGTGACCTCTGAAGGCCTTTCAAATAAATCCCTCCTTTATTCCCTTATTCCTGTCTATCTCTGCTTCTAGGGAGCCATTTAAGGCAACAGGTGCAACCTGCAGAAATCCAAGACTCAATCTGCTGAAAGGACAGTGTGTTTTGTTTCTTGCTGAAGGGAAGAGCCTTGCTGAAGGTCGAGGATGGAGGGGCAGCTCTGACCCACAGTCCCATGTGGGTCAGAAATGGGAACCAGCTCGCTGACCACCAGTGATCCTGGGGACACCTCAGCCCCAGAGAACCAAGGAAGGATCTGACAGAGAGGACCCTGCCTTAGCAGGATTCCTGGATGTCCCCAGTGACAAGACAGGCTCCAGTGCCAGTCATGTGCTTTGGGATTGGGGAAGCCTCTGGGAATTCCTGTCCTGCACCTACACGTGCATGGCCCTGCTTCCTGAGCTGCACTACTGCCAGCACCGGATCTGGCCCCAAAACTGCACACCCAGCTCTTCTCCAGCCCAGCTGCTGTGCAGGTACACCAGGCCACAGTCCCCTTACACAAAAATCTATTCCTTGCTATCACATGAAATGTATCTGATTCAAGACTCACAGTGACAGCAAAAGACGTTCACCCAAAATCTCAACACAAAAATTCCAGTAAATCTGCTTCTTGGTGTGAACCACATGGGAAGCATCCAGGCAGCCCAAAGTCAGGAGTGAAACTTTGGTGCTACCAATTTTCCTTCAACACAGAAATATTGACTCTCTACCTGCTTTCTTCCATTCTTTAACTACGTGAAGTTAATATTCTTAATTAAAAACTGAATTTAAACATACTTCAGCATTATTGCCAGTAGCACCCTTGGCTCAGAAAGCTCAGTTTGTAATTGCCATCCCTACAGTGTGTCTATGACACAGGCTCTAGTGCCCACATCAAGAAAATTTCACTTCAGTCTTTAGCAAAAGCTGAGTGTCTCTGGCAGGAAACCTGCTTCTTGCCTTTATAGACTGAGCACAGGCCACATCTCTGCATTGCCACAAAATAATTACTTGGCCACACACCTCATCGGATCCTCAGGGCTTTAGGTTCTCCACCCTCGTGTTTACATTCCATGCAGAAAAATTAACTAATTAATATACGTCTGACGGATGTTCTTTGAAAGAGACATCATGTCTTCAAAACACAAGATGATGAAAGGAGCAATCGAGTAGATTAGACTGACCAGAAAAGCAAGGATTGTAGCATGACAGTGGAAAGCACAGCTCTAAGTCTTTCTCTTGATATTTATATGGTTTTATTTGCATATCAAACTACATGCCAATTAGCTGTATATAAACCTATGATGAAATTATGCTGTGCAGCTCTCCAAAGTGAAGGAAAGCCAGGGCTGGGCTGCATAATCACCCTTAACTCTGGCCCTCCAGGTGTTCCCACTCCAGCTCACTCCTAATGACCATGTACTCCCAGTAACACAACTGCACAACGGGAATCTTCTGCAATCACACAGATCTATATCCAACATTTCCATACATTGTAAGCTGCTTTGTGTATTTTTTCATTCTCCTCCAGCTAGTTACTCCTGGAGAAAAGGAGTCTGAGAGGAGACAGACCTTCTCCCTCTGCACAACTCCCTGACAGGAGGGGGCAGCCAGGGGTGGGCTGGGCTCTGCTCCCAGGGAACAGGGACAGGTGAGAAGGACTGGCCTCATATTGCACCAGGCTGGGTTTAGATGGGATACTGGGGAATATTTCTTCATGGAAAGTGTTGTCCAGCCCTGGCACAGCCACTCAGGACAGTGGTGGAGTCCCCATCCCTGGAGGGTTTTAAAACCCTGTGGAGACATGGGTTAGTGATGGCCTCGGCAGTGCTGTGGGAATGGTTGGGCTCAATGATCTGAGAGGCCTTTTCCATTGTAAATGATCCTGTGATTCCATGATCTGCCTGCTGTCCCTCGTCTCAGACTGCAGGGCAAGCTTTGGCTCCGTGGAGGCTTTGTGCAACCCTAACCCTGCAGGGGATCCTGCCTGGAGAGCTGCAGGCGACACTGGATGCAAACAGTAGAGATGTATGCTCTTACTTTAAATATCAACAGGAACGTGGGGGTGCAGTAGCCAGGTCCTAGAGCAGCACCACCTAGTCAATTGTGCTCTGGAAGGGGTGTGCACCTGCAGTCAAACTGGCTGCCCTAACGAGGTCTTTGTGCTCTGCCAGGTATCTGCAGAAGGCATCATGCAAAGCTGGAGCCTCTGGGCCCATCTGCAGTCACAGCTCACACCAGTTCCAGCCAGCACTGCCTGTAAATTGAGGCATCCACCCTGCCCACCGGGCAGGGAAAGGTCTGGGGAGAAGGGGTTCCAGACTCCTTCCACTATCCCGGGGTGCTCCCAGCCCTGTCCGGCCTAACCTCGGATGCTTCCAAGGATCCAGGGGCAGCCACAGCTGCTCTGGGCACCCTGTGCCAGGGCCTCACCACCCTCACAGTTAAAAAATTCTTCCTCACATCTAGTCTGAATCTCCCCTTTTCCAGTTTAAAACCATCACCCCTTGTGCTACCACAACAGACCGTACTAAAAACTCTGTCCTTTCTTTTTCTCACAGGCCCCCTTTAAAGTACTGGAAGGCCACAATAAGGTCTCTCCAGAGCCTTCTCTTCCCCAGGCTGAACAATCCCAGCTCTCCCAGACTGTGTGCTCAGGAGAGGTGCTCCAGCCCTATCAATGAGCCTGCATTGCTTGGGACCATTTTCTTGGGCTCAACTGCAGTAGCGAGTTTGACTAATTTGAGTGACCAGGCACATATTCAGACATAAAACATTAATATGGGAACAAATCAAAAGCAGTCTGGCTGGGCTCCTGCTTTGAATTCATTACACAGATTGAAAAAGAAAAAAAAGGAGTAAGAAAAAAATATTCTTAAAAAATGAGAAAGTTGGTTTTTTTTTCTTTTGTAGTACGTATGAAAAGGTATAAATTCCTGACTGACTGCAGCACTTGGCCTGGCTGTGCTGGTAATTGGAACCAGCGTGCTTCGCTTCCCGGGCGTCCCATTCACAAGGGAGTGGAGGAAGCATTCAATTCTTCAATAGGAAATTTCATCGCCGGAAAACAATCCACCTTCCCTGACTCCGAGGAAGAGCCCGAGGGTGAGTTCTCTCCTCGACCACAGCTTCAGCTTTGCTGCCAGCCCCGGCCAGAGCTGCGTGCTCACCCCAAACCCATGAGACTGCCTTCAACACTTCCAGCTCCGTCTTTTTTTGTTTTTTCTTCTAAACGCACTGAGTGTTTTTCTTTTCCCTTGGGATCGCTCAGAGGGGTCCAGTTTGCAACTTTTCTTTCCACAACAAAATGGGCTAAAACAAGCCTGGGTTTTGTCACGACAGTTTTCCTTAGATTTTTAGCTCTCCACCCAATTGCAGACCTGGGACTTTGTGGAAAGCACCAAGGTGTAGCCATGGGCCATGCTAAGATCAAGGGGATATTTGTGGGACATTTGTGAGGCAGAGCACACTTCAAATGGTTTTTTTTTTAATGAGCCTAGGACCCCCCAAGCCATATGGGACTGAACAAAAATCATGTTACACCAACAGCTTTTCTTTAATAGCATTTTTAAACTCATTTTTCATTCCTAAAGCTGCTGTCTTAGCACAGAGAGGAATAAGGCTTCGAGGCCACAAAAACCCATCAGACAGTCCAGCAGGACTCAAGAAAGTCAAGCAGCAGGCAAAGGGAGTGAGCAGAGTGGTGGCAGATGAAATGTAGCACCAGTCAACACAAAACAACCCCTGACAGTGGTCCCTGTAAGAATTAACTTTCAGGATTAGACTCAGAAGCAACCATCCAGTGCTTCTGCATGCATAGCTCAAATTTAAAAGCCAAACTTACTTCTGCTTGTAACACTTAACAGGAAAGTTATTTTTCTCCTCATCATTTATGTTCCCACCCAAATGTCTTATTTCTTCATGCAGTTACAGAAAAGCTGAATTATCAGCCATCCTCCCCTGCTTTCTGAGCCATCCCTGCTCCCTCCATCTTGGTCCCTTTCACATCCAGGACCAGAGGGCTGAACAAAAAAAGGAATCACAGCTAGTGTATGGAGGAGTTCCTCAAAACACATCAAGCTCCATCTTTACACCTTTATTCTCCCTAAAATCTCTAGAAAAAGGTTGTCACAGAGCCATTTTTGACTAATGAATAGAAACAGTGTTCTAACCCCCAGTGTAGCACTCTTAGGGTATTTTTAGTTGTAATCAGGGCATGTTTACCTGCCTTAAGCTGATCCCTTGACAAGAGGAATTTTTGAAGCAGTCTGGGAGGGTAGACCTGGAGCAAGAACTGATGGCACAAGGGGCAGGAGATGGGCAAGGCTTAGGGCAGCAGCACCAGTAAGGTAAGGAAAGCTTAGCACAAAATCAGTATGGAATCACACAGAATGCTGGATATTTTGAGATATTTCAGGCAATGGAGGCACTTGCTGCTCCTCTGCTTCAGTAAAAGATGAGGAGTAAGAAACCAGGGTAGAGCTCTCCCAATCTATGCTGTGTAAGGCATGGGATGGAAGGGAAGACATAAAGACTGTAGCACAGAAGTACTGAAAAAGCCCTCAAGAAGCCTTGTGGTTGTCCCCCAGCCCAAAGCAGGCATCCCCGAGCACGTGCAGGAAATATCTGTGTTGTTCAGGGCTGCCAAGGATGGAACCACAGCACTGACAGCACCCTGGTGCTTCACCTTTTGCCTTTCCTTCAGCAGACGTGGTGTCAATGGAAAGAACCTTCACTGGATCCCAGCAATGCCTCAGAAAGCCAAGAAAGTCAGGCAACACTTACCTCTGCTGGACTTCATCCTGGCCTTGGCACGCAAGGCTTGGACCCTCCTGATGGACACTGAGTCCTAAGCCACACCTGAACACCAGATCTCACCGTTCTCATTCAGCTCCAAGGATCACCCTAACCCCCAACAAATTCTGGGGCAAATTAAGCACAAGCATCTATTTTTGTAAGCCAGGATCACTTCTGTTGAGCAGTCACTGAAGCTTATCTTAAAAGTCATTAACCATGATGGGCAAAACACAATTCTATCTCGCTCCTCTCCTGCCTCTTCAAAGGGAGGATGGCAGCACTTGAGCCACTGCCTCACTGATTGTCCTACTGTTCCACAAAGTGGTTCCTCTCCACCAAATTGAACACTGAGAGCCATCACAGAGCCCCAGACAAAGGGACCAGTGACTGTTTCTGGGATTATTGGAGGGAAGCAGAAAGAAGCCTATTACAGGGTCTTTGTGGCACTTAATGTTGACAGCTGAAAATAATGGATAGGACAAAACAGAGCAAAGATGATTTAAATTAGGCAACTGCCGGGGAGTGGTGCTCACTCAGGCTTCCAAAGGAGAACCATTTCTAAGCCATGCTAACTCCCAAGTGGACGTGCACTCCCTCTCTGCAGCCCAAACACACACAGACACAGCCCTTTTTAGGTGCTCTGCAGAGCTTTTGCTCAGTTTGCTGGTGGCCACTGCACCCCTTCCAGTAGAGGATGGAGAAGGTGTATAAAAAGGTGTTTAAGGGAGCAGCATCAGCCACAGCTCATTGATCCTTCAACAAAAACAGCCTTTAATTTCTATCCACTGCCACAAGTTCAGGGACCTGTAAGGAGGGATTTACGTATCCACGTTCCAGCAGTCATTACATGGCTCCTCCAAAGCCACCTGGAGGAGAGAAGACTCATTCCTACTCCAGGGATTTGACGCAGATGGAATGACAAAGGCTGTGACAGAGCTTTAGTGCCATCTCATGCCAGCCCCAGCTCCGTGGAACTCACGTGGGGCTCATTTTAGGTAACGGGCACCTGCCACCTACACACATCAGCTCCCTCCATCTCGAGAGGGCAGCAATCAGAGAATCACAGAATCATTTCGGTTGAAAAAGAGCTCTAAGATTATCAAGTCCAACCTGTCACCCGTGCCCCACTGTCACCCAGCCCAGAGCTCTGAGTGCCACACTCAGGCCTTCCTTGGACACCTCCAGGGATGGGGACTCCAAACCACCCCGGGCAGCCCCTTCCAATTTCTAATCACCCATTGTGTGAAAAAATTCCTTCTCATGTCCAACCTGTACATTCTCTAGTACAACCTACGTCCTCTGCTCCTGTCCCTGTTCCCTGGGAGCAGAGCCCAAGCCCCCCAGCTGCCCCCTCCTGTCAGGGAGTTGTGGAGAGACAGAAGGTCCCCCCTGAGCCTCCTTTTCTCCAGCCTGAGTCCCTCTAGCTCCTTCAGCCATTCCCCACAGGACTTTCCCTCAATGCCCAAGCCATTTCCAGTCTGGCCAGGAAAGCACAAGAGGCATGGAGAGACACACACATTGCACATGGTGAATTTGCTGGCTGCCTGGATTCAATAGATTTGTTCATGCTGTGACAGCAATCTGCCCTTCCAGGCACAGCTCTTGGGTTTTATGACCTGGAACACCACCCAAAGCAGCTCCTGGACATCTGAGGATGCAGCCCAGCCAACCCTGTGCTCACCCTGCAGTGGATAAAAGGTGTTGAAAATGAGTCCCAGTGCATGGGGCCCTCTGAAAGCACCATGACAGTGATGGGGTTTCACACCTTTCTTGCTCCCATGGGTGTAACCCAGGAGGTACAAGGCTGCAGTCCTGTTTGGTCACCCAAAGCCCTGAGACACTCTCACAGCAACTGGAGGGTGGCAGTGGGACTGATCTTGACAACAAACACCCCTGGAGCCTGAAGGGAAGAGCCTTCAAAAGTGCTCCCGGGCGTCCCACACCACCACCCCTCTGCTGGGACACTCTGGGGTCTCCATTCTGTGAAAGCTGCCTCTGCAGTGCAAGGGAGAAAGAGCTCTGGCATGGGATAAGTGTCATGGACACGGCACTGAGAGCTGAGAATGTTGCTGTGGATTTCTGGAGCATCTTGGATCCTGCAGCAGCACCAGCATGCAGTAATGGTTGTGACAGAGGTGGAGTGGGAGGAAGGAGAGGAAGGAGAGGAAGGAGAGGAAGGA
>VZTN01024622.1:280300-291554 GCA_013400515.1 Erpornis zantholeuca | reverse complement strand
AAGGAAGGGAAAGAAGGAAAAGGTGGAGAGGAAGGAAGGCGTGGAGAAGGCAGATGGAAGAAAATGAGGAGGAGAAGGAAAAACAGGAGAGGAGAAGAAAGGAAGCAGCGAAGGAGAGGAAGCACAGGAGGGTGAGGAGAAGGAGAGGAAGAAGAAGAAGGGGGAGGAAGAGAAGGAAGGAAGCGGTCTTTAAATTAATTATGGAGCAGTGCCTGAATCCATCCCACACGAAACGAGGCCACAGCACCATTTTCCCCCCAGACAGTCATTAAAGCAGCTCACCTCCTGCCTCCTGCTTGGCACAGATAACCGGCATGGAAAACCCCGGAGAGGAGAAGCACAGAGGCGTTACGGCAGAGAGATGCTGCAGGAACGCCGAGCAGACGCTCTCCGACAGCAACGTGCCAGGCAGCACGGGAGGGGAAGAGCAACCTGCCCCCATGGACACGCCAGTCTCTTCCTTTCAATCCCTTTTGTGAAAAAGGTGACTCAGGAAAACTGGAAAGGAAGCCAGGGGCGGTGTGAAAGTGGAACAAGACACCATCTGTTCTCAAGCCTCGCAGCTGGAAAGGGCATAACCTGCCCTTGGTGTGGCTGCAAGGGACACTCTGGTCCAGAGAGGACTTGGAGGGGAGGAGAAAGCTGCCTGCTGGGTTTCCTGTGCTGGGATTTACCCAGACACCCCATCACAGAGCTGGAGGACCAGAGGATTCACCCTGCTCCCATTCCTGCCCGTGAACCCCCATGCAACGTCACATCTGGAAACATCTGCTCAGGGCACTCACTCTGTGCTGCCTAAAAAGATGAACCACAGGTCAAGATGTAGGCAAGAACCACCTCTGCAAGGCATATCAAATGCTTGTGATACTGTAGAGGGGAAAACCTCAGATACAATCCTCATCTATTTCTTACTGTGTTTACAGTACCACAGTCCCCACTGCGAATTCGGAGTCGTGTTTCAGAGCTGATGGTCATGAAGCTCAGACTGAAAGGCGAGTAAGCCCTCGGTTCAACTTGTGCTTCACTGAAAAGAATGGAAGGGAAAGAAAAGAGAAAATAAGAGAAAAAGAAATAAAAATAAAATAGGTAGCAAAATAAAGGTAAAATTGAAAAAACTGGGAAAAAAGGAGAAAGAGAAGGAGAGAGGAGGATAGAGAGAAGGAAGGAGGGCAAGAGGAAAGAGGGAGAGAGAAAGAAAGAAAGAAAGAAAGAAAGAAAGAAAGAAAGAAAGAAAGAAAGAAAGAAAGAAAGAAAGAAAGAAAGAAAGAAAGAGAAAGAGAGAAAGAGAGAGAGAAAGAAAGAAAAATAAAGAGAGAGAATGAAAGAGAAAGAAAGCAAGAAAGAGCAAGAAAGAAAAAGAGCATGCAAGCAAGAAAGAAAGAAAAAATAGAAAAAGAAAACAAAAAGGGGGAAAAAGTGGGAAGAAAAGTGGGAAAGGGGAGGGGAAAAGGAGGGGAAGAAAATGGGCAAAAGAAAAGGGGAGAAAGAAAAGGGGAGACAAGAAGAGGGGGAAGAAAAAGAGGGAAAGAAAAGGGGGGAAGAAAAGGGGGGGGGGAAGAAAAAAAGGAGGAAAGAGAAAGGGAGAACAAAAAGGAAACAAAAAAGAATGAGGTTAATCAAAGAAAAAAAAAAGAGAGACAAAGTCAGCCAGCAAGAAAACCTAGAGAATTGATACTTTCCCGACACTAAAAGAACAACCTCGAGTCACTTTTTTAAAAAGTCCAAGCCCTTCCTAATAAGATGCCCAACAGGCTGTGAATTAAAAAAATTCACAGCCATAAAAATTCCACTTGCTTGTGACAGTTGCTGGTAGGAATAAATCAGGGCAAAGAAAAGAGGAGCCGCTTTGGAGTTCAATGAGTATTATCCTAATTCTAAACGTATTAGCAGTGGTCTGAAAGCAGGACATTGTCATCCAGACAGACGGACAATGTTCATAACCAATGGTAATTTGTAGGACGCATAATTTGCTGCTACCAAAATAGCACAGCATGTGGGTTTTTTTGCCCTTTTTAGTCTATAGCTGTGTCGTTTCTTTTGGCTTGTTGAAAGAAATCTGCTCTGCACACGCGGAGCAAGAGCTCAGACCTTCAGCAGCTCATAGAAAACAGGTGGCCAGGCATCGGGGGAAATACAGCCTTTTGGAAAAAGCTAATAAAATAAGCAGATGATTACAGAAAATGGAGATGAAACTGGCTTCTCTTTCAAAAACAGAAAGTCGGAGAAAAAATAAGTTCAGACTGAGCAAACGCTGACTCAAAACACACCCTGCCACCACCTCTCTTAGTTTTAACAACACCAACAGAGTTTTCACCCAAAATAAAAGGTATTTAGGAAAAGAATAGTCACCCACTCAGGGCTGACTACCCCCAAGCCACAAAGCTCAGCTTCCCCAGGCTAACCTAGCTGTTGGCTTAACACCAAGCAGGTTGGGGTCTCGGGACAGTCAGGTTAAAAGAGACTTCATCCCTGCCGTCCTCACCTCCCCATCAGGCACGCAGCACTTACATGAAAGTTGAAATTTGGTCAAGTCCCAATCCTTTAACTTTCCATGGGGAGAATGTTAGGAGGTACCTCTCCTGCAAGCTCCAGGACCACTCTCTTAAAAGTGTCAGTTATTTCATGGTGGAGATTCACCAAAAAAAAAAAAAAAAAAAAGGGAAAAAAAATAAAGCAAAAACCCACCCCAGAAAAATAAATGCCTGTATCCCTAACAGAGCAGCAGGGTGGAGCCAGCACACCCTTATATTTAGCTGCAGGCAAAGCCTTAAAGTTGTAGTGCATTTATTTCCCATCAAGCACATCCATGTACAAGATAAAAAACTCCCCAAACTCCTGCTATTTGCCCCATTCTGTCTCTCATGGGGCACACTGGGATTGTTATCACTGTTTTATTTTCATTTTCTGAACTCAGGAGCCTAGGGATGGATCAGAGATTTCAACAAGCTCAGCTGAAGTTACCTCAAGCTCAAGTGCAGTTTCCCACAACCCTGGGAAAATAAATTAGTTATTCATTTTTTTTTTCTTCCTTACAGTGGAAAAAGGTAGTTACCAGGCATAAATTTAGAAAATGCTCTATGGGTCGAGTGCCGGCCTCAAAGGCTGCGAATCCATCCTATCTCTACCTGCTCCAGCAGAGCAAGCCTGGGTGGCAGCCAAGGTCAAAGCCCATCTGCAAGAGGGCACAATTTGCCGGGACATCCAACACAAACAGACACGGGGGAAGGAGGGAAAAAACCAGGATCTGCTCCCAACCCCTCCCGAGGCCACGTCCAGCCCAAGCCACCCCAGCGCCTCCCGCTTGGCCTTGCAGCTCCCTTTCATGCCCTGCCAGCCCCCCGGGCGCTCCGGCAGATGCCGTGCCTGGAGCTGCAGCCTCCTCTGCCAAAGCTGGGGGACGGCAGAAGGCTCGGGCAGCTCGTAAAAAAAGAAAAAACAAACCGGAATGAGCATCTGCAGTTTGCCACTCGCACAGCTGCAGGGCCACAGCAGGGCCTGGGGATGGGGAGAGGGAAATGAGAGAGCCCACCCTGCTACTGAGCTACTGCTGACCTTCCAGGGAGCCTTCCTCGAGCTTCAGGGAATCAACTGAGAGGACTGGATAGGAAATTTCGTCTTTCTCAGCATTTTCCGTCGAACTGTCCAGCAAAGCTAAACAGGGAGGAGTGTCTGAAAGCCCTCAAGAGGAGAAATCAATCCTTTGCTTTCCAAGGTAGTGCCTACAGAACTTGCTTGGAGAGTCATCTGCTCATTTTTCCTTTATTCCATCAGAAGGGTTGTTCCCCCAGCAGTCCAAACATCTGAGGAGAGGACAACCCACAACCCCTTCCAGGAGGGTCCACATGCTCCAAATGGAAGCCACCACTGGGTCTACCCTGCTTTGGGCTGAAACATGAAAGCATCCACCTAGCCCAGCTCTCCTGGGAAATCCTGCCTCCACTTCCAGCATTGTTCCCTGTCATTTATTCTTCAGCAGTATTGGCCCCCGAAATCTGTTTCTATCATGTATTTTATTTTGCAAATATTTCTTCTGAGGCACTCTGTGAGTAGGAAATGCCAAACTTCCCACCCCTCTCACCGAGGGACAGGTAGGTGCCCTGAATAAAGACAAAATGCTGTTGTGGCATTTCCCCCAAACACATCAATCCCTACATAAGGCAGGATTGAAAAACCTTTTTTTTTCTCTCAATCTGAAATTTCAAACTGAGAGGCCATCTGGGATCCCTCCTTCTCCCACACCCCACAACAGGAGCTGACATTACCCAGTGGAGAAGCAGGAGCATCACCCTGGGCTTAAGAGCATCAGATCACCCTTTGGAATTCTGCCACCCAACCCCTGGAACAAGCTGCCCACACAAATGGTTCGTGTCCCACCCCTGGAAACACACACAGCCAGGCTGGATGGGCATGTGAGCAACCTGATATTGTTGAAGATGTCCCTGCCCATGACAGGGGGGTTGAAACTAGATGGTCTTGAGGATTCCTTCCAACCCTGTTCCATGATTCCCCTCCAAAGCACTCCAGAGTTGTTTGCAGGAGATCCTTACTAGAAGACCATGGAATGGTTTGGGCTGGTAGGGACCTTAAAGATGATCCAGTCCAACTCCCTGTCATGGGCAGGGACACCTTCCACCACCCCAGGGTGCTCCAAGCCCCGTCCAACCTGACCCTGGACACTTCCAGGGATCCAGGGGCAGCCACAGCTGCTCTGGAAACCCCAGAAGGATGAGCAGGTTCAGCTTTATCAGCAGGTTTCACCACGTCCCAGTGACAGCCAGGACATGGCCTGTTAGACAGCCACACCAGATGTGATTAGGAGCTGGTAATTAACTTGTGATGCACACAGCAGAGCAGCTTTTCTTGCTGCACAGCCCAGCTCTGGAGGGACACCCTGAGGAACGAAACTGACTCTGTCAATGTACAGGCATCTGGAGACAACCCAACAGCAGATCTCTTGACTGAAAGGGACACTTTTGTTTGTTTATTTTGAACCACTGGTTGCCAGTGCAGGACCTTGCACTGGGCATCTGTCCTACCATATGATTTACATGACAGATGCTCTTTCGTCTTTCTAATTGTTGAAACAAAGTGGGTACTGAATGAGGGCCTTTGAGGCCAGCAGGGGCTTCAAATATGGTCAGTGTTGAGCTGATTCTGCAGGGCAGTGTCTCCAGCTTCCTCCATCCCTCTCCATATTTATGTTACCATCCAGATCCATTTTTTGCTGACTGTGTCCTTGCCCTCCCTCTGCCCTCTGCAGAATTTCATTAATCCTGCTTTGCTGGCTCAGGGGCACAAACATTCTCCTATTTTTATTTAATTCCTCCTCTGTCTCCCCTCGGCTTCCAAACACCTTCAGGGAGGGATCTCCTCCTGGTATCCACACATAACATCCCTCAGCGTGACCCAGGGAGAGGCAACATTCCGGGGCCAAATGCTGCTGCTAGATCTTAAGTCCTGGTACCAAACCAGCACCACTGGAGCACATCGAACATTTGGCACCTGACTGCTGAGGAGGGATCTCACCGTCATCACCACAGTGCAAACCTCTTCCAGGGAAGATGTAGCCCTTGAAGGTAGTAGGGTTAGGAGCCAAAATAGAGTTTAAGTCCTGCAGTCACCCTGGGGAGAGTCAGTTATCAGGGAAACCTGGGGACAGATCTCATCATCCTCCCCACCCAGCATCACCTTACTCTGGCAATATGGCTTTTCCCATCACATGAGCTCTTGGGTGATGCCTAAATGCTCCAAAGTACCAGCAAGAGTGGCTGTCAGAAAGCCAGCCAGGCTCCAGATGCCTCCTCTCCCCACACAATCTCCCATCAGCACAGACACGTTCCAAGGAGTTTGTCAGAAAGGGAACTGGAAAGAATAACATGCTCAACTCTTATTTACCTGGGTGGGAGTTCGGCACTTCATGCCATCAGTCCTCTCAGAAATTCCAGCTTAACTGCTACAATGAAAAGGAAATATTTTTCTACACGGGGGTTATTAGATGTTGCCATAGTGGCATGCGTGGGTGTGCACTTCGATATTAGCTAAAGGCCCAGATCTGCAAAGATGCACATAAATCACTTGACTCCCATGAAAACAGCAAGAACAGTCATAAAATGACCCAAGTGCTGAGGTCAGACCCACCCAGACAACTTCAGTGTGTGCTACCGAGGCGTAAAAGAGAGAGAAAGAGAAGAGGTATAAAATTTTTATTTCACCTCATGATGTTTCTGCATCAAGTATGTTTTTCTGTGCTGATACAACTCTCACTAAACTCTCCTTGACTCCTCACAGCTGTGATGGAGGGATGTGGATGCTGGCTGGGGCTCCCCACGCTCAGCCTGCTGTCCCTGTCTTCCCTCGGGGCAACAGCAGGGACCTGACCACTCACTCCAACAACTGTGATGCCTTTCCCAACCCTTTCTTTCTTCTTTGCCTCCTCTCCCACCTTCCCAGATAGCTACAAAACGAATCAGCAAGTGATGTGAAAGCAAAGAGGTGAGGCTGGTCGTGGAGACCAGGGGTTAAAGGAATGGAAATCTGGGAGGCACAAACACACCTTGTCATGGGATGGAATGGCTGGGGAGGAGGGAAGAGACTTTGCTGAGAGATCTGAAGGCTACCCATGCCTCACTTTCCACCCCTGGGCTCTTTCAGCCTGGTCTAGTGGAAGTCATCCCTGCCCATGGCAGGGGCATAGAACTAGGTGATCCTTAAGATCCCTTCCAACATAAAGCATTGTAGGATTCTAGGATGGCTGGAGAAGACATTGGGAAACCCCTGCAGGGAGTAAGTTCTTGACCCTCTCAGTGTCACTGCCCAACTTCCACAGCAGCCCTGGTGACCTGTGGCTCAATCCATGTGTCCAGCAGCTGACAGGGGTCTGCAGGCACACAGACAACCTCCCACCCATCAGCACTTACAGATGGGCTCCGTGCCAGCTGTGAGAGACAGCCACATGGCACACAGCAAGATTGCCACCAGCACATGGTATCTCATTTGGCACAAAAACCCCCCATATAAAGCAAATGTGTTAAAAAAAAAAAAAAAAAAGAAATCTGAACCACAGCTGAACCACAGCATCCCAGGCCAGCCCCCTGCTGCAGCTGCTCTGGCACCAACAGCCCTCAAAATGAAAGCTTCTGAGTCTTAGTTTTATATTTTTCCTGAAGTGATGCTGGCTTATCTACTCCCTCCCACCCTGCAAGTGACACCTTACACACATCCCCCCTGACTGCCTCCATAGCTCCTCCGTGTGTTCTTTATGCAGGAGCAATTAAGCTCTGCTCAACTTTTCCATTAACCCGAGCAGCCCTTAAGTCATGTCTAACGAACTCACAAGTTGCTGTGTTTTTTAATTTGCTTCAAGATTCGCGTCTGCCCGGCTCAGACACACGCAAAAGGTCCAGTCCCTCAGTGCCTCGCAGTCAAACACCAGCGTGGCTGCTCCCTGTCCCTGCTCTGCGGAGGCTGGATGACTACATGAGATGCCAGACAGCTCGGAATTAGGTCCAGGATTTATCCCAGGAGTGTCTGGCTGCACAGAGATTGCAGGCACCCTCAGGATTAATTTGTTTAAAAGCATCCACCCATCTGCAGTTGGGAGGGTGGCAACCGCATGGCATGGCTCTGCCATCACTGGCGTGTCTCGTATCACTGCAGATGTTTCCTCACTCGGGTCAGTAGGGTCTCTGGCAAGATATTCATTCTGAAGAAATCTAGGTATTTTAAATTATTCCTAGTCCTCCAACAAATCTGACCCTTACCCACCGCGTGGTTCAGGAGCTACCGATCGGACAGAGAAAGAGCCAGGTCTCAGATCTGTTTCCTTTAGAAGCCAGGATGAAAAATGTTACATGCAAACATGGATTCAGTCAATCAGCCGATCATGCAATCAGTGCATACATGGAAAAGTATGGTGTAAACAGGCTTTGGGAGATTTAGAACCATAGAAACACAGAATGGTCTGGGTTGGAAGGAACCTTAAAGTTCACCTGGTTACAACGCCCATGCCACCCACATAGTCCATTCCCTTTGTCACTTAAGACACCAAAATAATCATCAGAGAAAACATCAGTCTAGACTAATCAAGGCAAAGTCACCAGGCTGAGCTCCCTGAAGCAGCTGGTAAGAGGCAGAAGTGCTCACCCATTATTTTACTGTCTCAGGCTACCTGCAGACTCAGGGAGGTGCTGCTACGCTTGGATTCGTGGAGGTGATTTTGCAGTCACAGTCGTTCGGGATTCATTTAGAGCTCAGCTTTGTAAACCAGCATGCTTAATAAAAAAAATACATGCAAGTCTCTGCATCTACAGTTTTCAGTACATCACCTGCCCAGGGCATCATCTCCACTCCAGTTTCAAAGGGAGGCATGATGATATGAATATATGAAGCTCATAAAGTCTTCATGAAAACAAGGGGCCTCATCAAGTGAGAGCAACTCAGTGACACCACTGCAAGCAAAGTTGGGAGCCTGACACCTGACAACACCAAGCAAGAACCCCCTCCTGAGAGCTGCTACCAGCCCTGAGCCAGCCCCACACCAACACCCTGCCCAGTATGCCCCACAGAGCATGAGTAACCACGCCAGAGCTCCAAAGGATTTGCTCCTTCAAACACTGAAGGATGAGGATGCTTTACAGGTTTCCTTAGTGTCATCCTCAGCCAGCAGAGCAAAATCCAGCCCTCCTTTAATGACCCATGGCTGTATGGGAAACATCAGGGAGTGAACTAGAATAACTCAGGAGGAGATGGCGAAAAAGAGGTGGCCAGCAGGTGTTGCACCACACATCCTGCCCAAACACATCTGGAACAAACAGCCTCAGTCTTCCCCCCCTCTTCCTCTACCTTATCCCACTCTGATCCTCTCTCCCTTGGTCTCTCTCCAGTCTGCAGCATGTGGTGACTGTAATTATGGTTCACCTCGCTGCTGCACAGTCACACCACCTCCAGGTACTTAACTTCTTTTAATCTTGCTTCATGTTTCAGTCCCTACAGCCCACTCGTGATGTCTGCTACTCTTCTTCCAACACCCTCAATTCATCAATAGCCATGTCAGGCTTTGACCTCCAATTTTCTAACTGCTCAGTTAAACCACTCTGCCACTGGCCCCGCTCCTGCCTTTGTTAAAAACGAGGGGGGAGCCTCATTTGCTTTCTTATTTGATCATCACTTCACTTCTGTGGTGCGTATTCTGTTTCCCCGTCTTGAAAACCCATCCACCAGCCCCATTCCAGACTGGTGCTGGGGCTGTTGTTGTCTTTAATGAGAGGAAATTATGGTTAATGCCAAATTTTAATTTTTCCCCCTCCTTTAAATTTTTTTCAATAGCTTTCCCAGAAAAAGCAGCTTTGGCAGAGTGCTGCCACCTGAATGCTAATGAACGCCAAAGGGATCTGACGTGTCAGCCTCCCTGCCAGACATCAAATTGATTTTCAAATTGCTTTGATGACATAAGGTGGTTTCACAGTTTGGACCTGTGTGATTACCTGAGCATTTATCTCAGTGGGCTCTTCCACTTACCTGCTTTAAAATAACCCAGGCTCTGGATTGGACCTTTGTGACGCAGGTTATCATCCCCCAGGCTGTGGCCAGATCATGGCAGCCCGGTCTGAATTTGGGTAATTTGGATATGCCTGTGATGCCTTAAGTTTTAACTTTTCTATTTTTTCCCAACCCTGCCCTGCCCAGTGTCACTCTGCAGTTCCCTGGAGCTCGTTCAGTGCTGTTCTCTCATGCTCACACACACACAACAAAGCCTCTCCAGCTCTCCAAGGACACCCAGACCCTCCTAGGCCCAACAACTGCAAACCACAATCTTGGGGACAGGGGGGCAAGCTTGGGCAAATTCCATCCTTGCCTGGCTTCTGCTTGGGGAATTGATGCTGAGATCCAAGTGGGAAGAACTCGGGAGCTGTCCTTGTCCATGTTGGGATGCACTGAGGCAGGAGCCTCTGGAGCCCAGAGTGTACCTCTGAAGGCCTTCCCAATCCATCCCTCCTTTATTCCTTTATTCCTTTATTCCTGCCTGCTCTCTGTTTCTAAGTAGCCATTTAAGACATCACCTGAGACCCAGAAAATGAGTGTGGAGGCCAGTTTGCAGCTGAGCATCAACAAAATCTTTAGCCTTCCAGTTTTGGGGGATAAAAAAGCCCCCAAAGAAGGTGGGTGCTCCATCCCTGGAAACATTCAAGGCCTGGTGGGACGGGGCTCTGAGCATCCTGGTCTAATGGAAGATGTCCCTGCCCATTACAAGCAGACTAGATGGCCTCCACAAACCAAACCACTTTACGATTCCAAAATATAGGTGGTTCGGTGCTAGGGAAGAGTTTTGGACGTCTAATGAAATTAAAAAATGCATTTCACTTGGGGAATTTCAACTGTTGCACATGGGCAGGGACAGCACCTGACTTACCAGCTGAGGTTCTCTCCTGGGCCGAAAGCACGAGGATGAGGAAGGAAGGACAATCAGGGAGCTAAAGGATGTTCTGAGGAGCTCCCTATGGAGACATTACAGAGCTCAGGCACACTCGTCCCTCCTTCCAAAACACTCACCCTCTGAGTGGACGCTGGATGGGAAGGAGGTGCGGCTGACAGAAGGAAAACATGATTTAGGGATGGCTGAGACTCTCTTCCATGAGCAAAGACCCAAGCCCAGGAGGAGAGGAGCAGTGCTTGCCAAAGGGAAACCCGAGCATCGCGTCGCGCCCGGCGGCAGTTTTAAATCCATGGGAAAAGGCAGCAAAGCCAACAAAAACACGACCCTGTCCCATTTCTAGGACAGGTGAACACCCAGGATTTCACTCATTCCACTGCCTGGTGAGCAGAGTGACCAGGTCACCCACTCTGCCCAGGCCAGAGGGGTGCGAGACAGCCACTGTGCCAGCTGGTATTAGGACTCAACTGAGATAAAGGCATAAACTGCTGCAGGCTGAACTCATCCTCCAGATCAACATGGATCAGAGACTGGATTAAGGGGGAGTGAAGGGAAATACAAACCACTCGCATTAACCTGTGGGTAACATCGGCAGTGACCCCAGAGGTAGTATTTCTTTTATTCCCACGCACGGCTGTGTCTGGGTACGCACAACCGCTGGAATGCAAGAGGCTGGAGTGCAATTTATGGAGTGCTTTGTGACGACAAGGGATGAGGGGAACAGCAAGACAGTATTTATTATTACTATTTTACATTAAAAGGAGCACAGTTCATCGGCGGTTTACATTTCTGGGGCACCTTTGAGCTCAAAAGATAACAGAAGCA
>VZTN01024622.1:238710-266785 GCA_013400515.1 Erpornis zantholeuca | reverse complement strand
TACAGTTTTAATTGGCAAATTTATGCTGATATGTGAATAGACCAAACCTATAAAAGAGTGAAGAACTCGTGACCTGTCATCCATGTTGGGATGCACTGAGGCAGGAGCCTCTGGAGCCCAAAGTGTGCACCTGAAGGCCTTTCAAATAAACACCACCTTTATTCCTTTATTCCTGTCCAGCCTCTGTTTCTAGGTAGCCATTTAAGGCATCACGGACTGTTCCCTGGGTATGTGGAGGTGGGAATAAAGGCTTGGAAAAACCTTAGAAGGGAATCTCCAGCACACGTTTAATCACTCTCTGAACCCCAGCACAGTCACCACCTTCAAAAAACCCTTCTCCAAGATGCCAGCCTCCTCCTGGCCAGTATCTTTGGTTTGGAAAAAGCAAAGAGCCACTGCAGGCATTTTGAAATGGAGGCACACAGACCCTCAGTCATATGCTATATCTATATTAAACATTGGAATGTGCAGCTTGGATTCTCTTGGTAGGGAGGGAATCCTGGTGGGAAGAAGGAAACAGGATTTCAGAGGAGGAAATGCAGAGCAAAGGAAGAGTTTGAGGAGGAAGGGAGGAGGCCCCTTGACTAGAAGCAAAAAATTACAGCAAAATAAACTTGCTCAGATGGTCTCCCGGGGATTTGTGGCCTGAAATTCCAGCCACCTCCACCCACAGACAAGCCAAGAGCTGGAGCAGAAGAGACCAGAAAGATCCACCCTCGGCAGTCTGTGATCACAGGCATCAGCTGGCTTTACAAATCACAATCACAAGGAGCATCTTGGCCAATTCCCCTCTATTTTTCTGAAAAGCTCCATGCTGTTGCAGCCCCGTATTTCCAGGTGCTTCATAAACCTCCCAGAGCCTGGAAGAAAAGTATTGTCTCTGCTTCCCCAGTTGGAAAAAAGAGTTCAGGAATTCAATTAGCATATATGAATGCTCAAGCCTATGTGCTTGAGTCTCCCACACCGAATTAACTCATGGGCTTTGCAGCTGAGGACCAAGTAAACAAGAGGTTCCAGCCCTTATTTAGGTACCCACCAAAATCAATTTCATGTATCTCAGCAGAGTGGCTTGGCCAAGGGCATGTGTGGAGCCAGTGCAGAAATTAATTCTGAAGAACCCAAAGAAGATTTAAAAGGGAGGATAAAAACAATCTCCTTCCCAGATGTGAATTACTTTGCATTAACCCAAGCCTGCTCTGTCCTGAAGCACCAACCTACCCATCGAGCAGCTGGACCTCAAGCCTTACCCTTTGGTCATCAGCCAGCACAGCACTCAGCCCCAGCACAATGTGCAGCCCCAGCACAACATTCAGCCCCAGCACAACACTCAGCCCCAGCACAACACTCAGCCCCAGAACAATGTTCAGCCCCAGCACAACATTCAGCCCCAGCACAACACTCAGCCGCAGCACAACACTCAGCCCCAGCACAATGTTCAGCTCCAGCTTCCTGACAGAGCAGCCTGAGCTGTGTGCTCCTGCCTTGGCCCATTCCACCCCCCAAGCCCTCTGGTTCTGGAGCCATTCCCACCTCCCACCAGCGACCCTGTACCCAGTGATGATGCCACATCCCAGCGGGATCACGGAACCACAGGATCATTCGGGTTGGAAAGAGCTCTCAGACCATGGAGCCCAAGCTGTGCCCAAACCCCCCCACCATGTCACCAGCCCGGAGCTCTGAGTGCCAGAGCCAGTCATTCCATGGACACCTCCAGGGATGAGGACTCCAACACCTCCCTGGGCAGCCCCTGCCAGTGCCTGACCACCCTTTCCATGAAGATGGACACTCCTTGGGCAATGGTTAGGTTAAGTGGATGACCAGCAGTCTAAGCCTCCCCACCTCTTCATCATTGCCCAAAAACTCCTTCATTCACCTCCTCCCTTCCAGGTGATTCTCCCACCCATGCCAATTCATCACTGCCTTCTATGAAGTTTTCAAGGATCAAAGTAACAAACTTTGGGGCTCCTTGTATTTGAGGAGAAAGGGGAAAATTCAAGCCATTTGCTGGTTTGAATTCCGTATTTTGTGCAAGTTTTATGAGGCAACTATCTAATGTCTGGAGTTAGTGCAAGTCAGGGTTATTTCATCACAGACCTTAATATCTTCCACCTCCTTAAGGATGGAGACATCAGAAGAACCTCAGCCACTGGCTTTAGGCATTGGCTGAATGTTGTATCCTTACAATTCCCTGCCCATACTACAGAGATGTCCACAGATTTTGCCAAGAGGGCATATTACCATTCTAGGCCAGGTACTACTGCTTCACTTGCAACATCAAAAACAATCCCTGCCCTGGAAAAGCAGAGAGATGCTCGACAAGCAAGGCAGTGGAAACACAAATCTGGAGTGAGCTGTTGTGGTCACACAGGCAGGTAGTGGTCAAAGGAGGGAAGCACCCCAGTGTCCCCCCAGGGAACTCTCACCTCCTGGGATGAATCACAGCCCTCAACAACAGCTTTCTGTAGCAAGTATGGACATCAGCAACATTCCCAGCTGACTGATGCAGGATCCAGGAGGAATCATAGACAAGCTAGAGGTGGAAGTGGCATTGAAAGGTCACCTAATTCAACTCTTTGCCTTGAACAGGGACATCCTCAACCAGGTCTTGGTGCTCAGAGCCCCACTCAATCTGGCCTTGAATGCTTTCAATGGATGGAGCATGCATTACCTCTCTGGCCAACCTGTGCCAGTGTTTCACCAGCCTCATTGTAAAAACCTTCACCCTTATGTCTACTCTAAACAGACTCTCTTCAAGTTTAACACTGTTACGCCTTGTCCTATTGTACCAGGCCCCGCTAAGGACTCTGTCCCCATCTTTCATGCAGACCCTTCAGGCACTGGAAGGGGCTCTAAGGTCTCCCTGGAGAGAGGCTGAACACTCCCAGTTCTCCCAGCCTTTTCCAGTGGCAGAGATGCTCCACCTTATCCCAGTCCCCTGCAAGCCAAGGTGATCTTGGCAAGCTCCAGCACGTGGCAGAGGGACACATCGTGGTCTGTGTGCTGGGGCAGTGGTCCAACATGACTGAAAAAGTGTGTGCAGAGGTGCTTGTGATGCCTGAGGTTTTAACTTTTATGTTTTTTCCCTGCCCTGCCCAGTGTCACTCTGCAGTTCCCTGCAGCTCGTTCAGTGCTGTTCTCTCATGCTCACACACACACAACAAAGCCTCTCCAGCTCTCCAAGGACACCCAGACCCTCCTAGGCCCAACAACTGCAAACCACAATCTTGGGGACAGGGGGGCAAGCTTGGGCAAATCCCATCCTTGCCTGGCTTCTGCTTGGGCAATTGATGCTGAGATCCAAGTGGGAAGAACTCGGGAGCTGTCCTTATCCATGTTGGGATGCACTGAGGCAGGAGCCTCTGGAGCCCAGAGTGTACCTCTGAAGGCCTTTCCAATCAATCCCTCCTTGATTCCTTTATTCCTGTCTGGTCTCTGCTCTAGGGAGCCATTTAAGGCATCACTTGTGTGTGCCTTTTTGACTGTGAGAGCACAGACTGTGCAGCCATCTCCTCCCAGACTCACACCAGCATCTCCCCATCTCCTCCAGCACCGAGCACAGCCCTGCCAGGATGTAAATCCACACCAACTCCCAATGCCTTCATCGCTCAGCTCCGTCCTTCTGCCTTCCCACTTGGGCACCACAAAATGGGAAACAGCCTTGAAATAATGACTATGATTACAGTTTGGTAGGTCTTAAGTGTAGCAGAGAAAGACAACCCTCCTCTTCATGACATTCCCAGTATAACATGTCACAACAAACAGCCCAAGGGAAATCTGTGGATCTGGATGTAAATGTTGTGATGTGCTCATGATAAAGCTTTTCAGTACTTACTGTCCACTGCCAAAAATTGGGCTGCTCTCCATGCTTGCATCTCTACCCAGCCATGCATCCTCATCTGTTGTACACCAGGAGCCCTGCAAAACCCACCTGGTCCTAGGAGTATTTATGACTTTCCACTCAAAGAGGGCTGTGTTCCTTTTCTGTTCCATTTAAAATAAAATAAAAAATTAGAGAGTGGACAGGCGGCTAGGAATTTCTGAGGTTTGACAGCCCATAATCAGAGATGAACTCGCCTGAAATAGAAGGAAACAAGCAGGAAACAAACCCCTGAGCTGCTCCCCGTTCATTTTTAGCAAGCAAACCAGGTGAGCACAGAAACTGCTATTTACCCTCTGAGTCATGGGAAACAGCACCCAGAACAGATGCCTTGCTAAAGATTTGCAAGACTTTAAAAAAAAAAAAATAAAATAAAATAAAAATTACAGAAATGATTTGAGGCAAGTCTCAGGGCTGGCAAATTCCCTGTGAAATCCAGGCTTGGGATAACGAAGAGCTCCAGGGCTGAGGTCAGGCTGCTGCCGAGCACCTGCACTTAGCAATGCATCATTGACCGAATTCTGCTCGGGGCATCAAAGCCCCACAGACGTCACTGGCTGCACAGTCTGGCCCAGTAACCCATAATTTCCCTGTAATCAGAAGCAACAGGGTGAGAGTTTTAGTGGCCATGCATAATGCATGTCCTCTGGCACGGCTGGGGGAGCGGGAGATGAGCACCACAGCTGGCAGCGCCACCCACAGCCCCAGAGAACTGGACACCCCAAAACCCACAGAACAGCTCCCAGCACCCTGAAACACCCCAAAGGCTCCCCTCTCTCTCTCTGCTCCCAGTTTTTTCCCCATATTCCCCACGCAGCAGTCACACACAGATGGTTTCACCGTGGCTGGTACCTACCTGCTCGTGGGCATCTGCTGCTCCTCAGTCTGGATGAGGGCTGAGCACACTGTTCACACACATCCCTCTCTCACAGAGCAGGGATAAAGCCAGTTGAACAGTCAATCAGCTGCAAGCAACACTCACTTTTGCAGGTACGACAGGCCCCACACTCTGGAGTCTGTTGTAGTTTCACAGCACTCTATGGAACTGCTCCCTTGCAGCCTGTTGCTGCTACTTTCCTTCCCATTCTCCCTACCAATCCACCACCAACTTCATCATCATCATCCCAGACCCCTTCCTGCCATCCAGCCTCCAGCACACAACCTCAGACATCAAGATTCAGCCCCCACTCTGGCTGTGATCTTCCCCTCCTCATCCCCACGTGAAGGAAAGCTGCTTTTATTCCATTTTTCCTTTAATTTTTCCTCACACATTCTTCCCCAGCCCACTCTGATCACTCCCTTCCTGCACTCTTGGTCCTTCCCTAAAAATCCCATTAAGTGTTAGATATCCCTGGAAACTCCTGAGAGCATCTTACAGCAAGTTTTACTTAAAACTTGCCCTAAAACTATAATAAACTCACTCTACCAAGAGCAACCATGCCCTTGGACTCATGTGGCTTTCCAGAAAGAGATTTCCTCACCTGGACACCCACGGGTGAGTTTCATTCCAGGGCCAAGGTCCCTTCCACATGCAGAGTCACAAATCCACTGGCACAAAAACCAAACTGGGAGCACATACCAGGGACTCCCTCCTCTGCTTTACATCAAAACTGCACAATTTCTGAGACCAGAAATCATCCAGGTCCACCCATCTGGGGCACCAGCCACCAGGTCACACCTGGCCACACCATGGTGAGGCAGAAGCTCCTTCCAAAGGTTCCTGTAAACCAAGGATGCTCATGGTGGCAGCTGCAACCCAAGCTCCAGCAGCAGGAACCTTCTGCCAGAAAAGGGCAGCCAATGAAACTCCCCAGAAATGGTGGTTAGGTCCTGCTGCAGCCTGAAGATCTGGGTTTCTCTGGAAGAAGGATTCTCCATGATCACCTAAGTATCAGCCCTGAGTGACCTGCATGGAGCACAGCATTTAGCACCAGGGTGTAGCCTTTGAACACACCTCCTGCAAGCGATCAGCACCGAGCGCAGCCTGTGCCATCACTGCTGGAAGAGGATCAGGTGAAATCGCGACAGAGCTACCAAAAAACATGCAAACAGAGCCCCTGGAGAGCACTGGGTGCTTCCCAGTCCGACCTCGAGGCAATATCAGTGGTGGGAGCAAGGAAAGAATCAAGATTTGAGGTTGCTGAAGCAGAGCAGACCAGTCAACATCAAGTGATGTTTGCTACTGCAAATCTTCCAGCCAAGCAAGGGAAAGCCCACCTGATAAACACCTCAGGCTGTGAGACTCAGCACACCTGGGGAAGGTCAGCAGACAGCAAGTGGGAGAGAGGAGGGCAGATGGCACAAACTGGGACCTACTGGAAAATGTCTGCAAGAACTGGTTCCCTACAGAAAATAGGACCTCTAACAACAGCCCTCTTTGTAAAGACAACTCTAAGTGCTGCTCAGGAGATCAGTTTTCAAAAATTTAACTCAAAATCGAGGCTTGCTGCTGGGGAGGAAGACTGATCTCAGCCCTTGCTGAGGCTACATCTCTCTGCTCAGAGGATGGGAAACGAGAGCCCTCCCACACCACCAACAGCATCTCTTGCTCTTTGCCTTTCTCTGTTCTGAACCTGTGCCACCTGGCAGGTATCACACACTTCTTCAACCCTCCTCCCACCTACCCAAGCTGCAGCAAGGGGTGAGCCCCATGCCATCAGCTGGGGTGCAAGACCCTGGAGAGATCTTCATACAGCCCCCGTGGCACTGCCTGTGTGGTTTGTATAAATAACTGATGGGGACCCAAGCAGTAGAAGGGGATTTCAGTGGGGAAAAACCCAGCAACAGATCTACAGCTTGAATAATCCTCACCAGGCTCTGCCACTGTCACCAGCCAAGGACCTTCTCCCAGGATATGGGGCCACCACGAGCTCTTCCCTTGCATGCTCCTCCCCACTCTCAGGAGCAGAGGGGTTTACAGACACAAACTCCTCTGGCTCCCTGGAAAAGATACCAGTTTTGGGAAGTGAACCACACAGCAACACTTCCAAAAGACCCAAGTCCTTCACCCCACTCCACGTCCTGGCATGCCAGCACCAACACGCACAAAATGCAACCTCACACTATTACCTGAACCCTCCATCCCCTCCCCACACGCCGAGCAGATCACAGACATCACTCTCCAGTCTGGTACTGGGGTTATAGGGGTTAAACTTTACAGCCTCAAAACCAACATTTTAAACCCAAAAGAGGAGGTGGAGGGGCGCGACGACGTGCCATGCCCCAAGCCGTGCGCTCCTGCACTCAGGGAAATCTCACCTGAATCCTTACATAAACCCGCCCAAGCCCCACAGGTGCGCTGAGAAAATTAAAGCAAAAACTGAGAAAGTCAAAATAAAACCTGAGAAAACGAAAATTAAACCTAAAGAAAATTAAAATGCAAGCTACCTCCTGCAATGTGACGGCTCCCTGGATCAGTTGCTGCACGTCCTCGGGAGTTTTTGGGGAGGACAACCCCACGTCAGCAAACAACCAACCGCATCGAAATGTCTGCACCCCATCTTCTGCCTGCAAAAAGCCCTGGCTGGTGGGAATTATTTTTTTTCCTACAGCAGTTTGACTCAGAGGTCTGGCCAGACTCACAGCTCTCAAATTCGTTTAATAAATCATCTCCTAACCCCGCCCAGAAGCGAAAGGCAAATCTCTGTCTCCCAGGCACCTCCTGATTGGACTAACGTGCCTCTTGCTAATGACCCTGTGAGGAATAGCACAGCTCGAGTGACGTGTTTATGAAGATAAATATTTTAACTTCACAGTTTAGCGCCGTAAACTCGTTCCAGCCGGAGAGTCTCTTTAAGTTGGTTCCAGGAGAAAATGCCTCGATAATTAAATTTTTATTTTTTAAATCTTTTTTTTTCTTTTTTTTTTTTTTTTTTAAAGCCATGAAATATTAATTGCAGTGAAATACGTGGCGTGTCTTTCAGGTGCAATTAGTAGCTGCTGGTGGATGAAAAAAAAAACCTGGCTGGTGAAGCCCAGGGAAAGGGATGGGAGTGATTTCTCCCCTCAGCACAGGGAATGCAGCGCTCTGCCCTATCTAATCTCACTATAGCAACAGGAAGACCTTGGCAACCCCGATCTTTACAGTTATTAAGATGGGAGCGGGAAGAGTCGGGAGCACAGCGCTGAGGGATGCTCGGCTGAGAGCCCAGCTGCTGAGGAAATAAAGTATCCTGTCTCACTGGGGGGGCATGCAGGGGCTGCCAAGCTCCCAGGGTGGGGCAGTAGCCCAAGGCTGGCTCCCCAAAACTTTCTTACGGTGGCTTTTTATGCCAAAGAGGAGACATGCATCTCCCCATCACATCTTGGAGAAGGATCTTTAACTCCTCCTGCTCTGGAGCTGCTGGAGGAAGCCATGGAGATGCTGCCAGGCCTGGAGCCTCTCTGCTCTGGAGCCAGCCTGGGAGAGCTGGGGCTGCTCACCTGCACAAGAGAAGGCTCCAGGGAGAGCTCAGAGCCCCTGGCAGGGCCTAAAAGAGGTTTCTAAGAAAGATGTGGAGAAACTTTTTAGCAGGGCCCACTGCAATAATGATTTTGCATTTAGAAAGGGGAGGTTTAGACTAGGTTTAGAAGGATGGAATTTTTACACTGAGGGTGCTGAGGCCTCAGTTGCCCAGAGAAGTTGTGGCTGCCCCATCCCTGGAAGTGTTCAAGGCCAGGATGGGTGGGGCTCTGAGCAACCTGGTCTATTTCAAGACACCCTTCCTCATTGCAGGGGGCTGGAGTAGATGATCTTCCAACCCAAACTATTCTACAATTCCCTAATTCCCCCAAAGATCCTAGAAGAACACACTGCTTTTGGGACCAGGGGTCAAGTCTGCAGCCAGCTGCTCTCCCTCGGCCCCAGATTCAGCCCCAAGGACGTGCCCAGACAGGATGGGGACAAGGACTGCCCCCGCCACTGCCACCCAGCCTGAGGCCACCAGCAACCTGCCCCACTGCCATCCCCAGAGATTGCTCACTCTCAGCTCTCACCAGGATGATTCACCCTCAAATGCAAAGGCACAAAGTGCTCAGATCGGTTTATTGCAAAATAGTACATCTTGGTGACTGCCTGGCCCAGAGCCACTTCAGTCCTGGGCTCCCAGACAGCCCCAGGGCTAACCTGGAGGCCACCAGCTCCTGCCCATAGCTTGGTCCCACCTGGACAGAGCAGAGAGCTGTGGGACTTCTCCCCTACCAAAAAACAGTCCTGTAGCCCCTTAAAAGGGGTATTTCAGGCTGCTAGGAGCTGCAAAACCAGACCCTACAGCTTCCTGACCAGCCCTGACCATCTCCCAGCCATTCTGCTGCACCAACTCACCATGACAGACACTCACAAGAACAGGCTACTGACTCAGGGAGGGCTGCCTGGGGACCCTCCAAGGCTAAATTGCTACCACTTCCATTCACACTGCCAGTATAATAATAATAATAATAATAATAATAATAATAATAATAATAATAATAATAATGATCCATAACTGACTTCCAAGGCAGCATGAGTCAGTCTTTTTAGTGGCAGAAGTTGTGTTTGTCTCTGGCACTGCTCTTGGCACCTCGAAGTCCTGGGATCACGCTCCTCCCACAGCTTCCTCCACTATCAATTTCCACACAAATTCAGCTGTTTCTTTCCTTCCA
Source organism: Erpornis zantholeuca (assembly GCA_013400515.1). Classification (NCBI taxonomy): domain Eukaryota; kingdom Metazoa; phylum Chordata; class Aves; order Passeriformes; family Timaliidae; genus Erpornis; species Erpornis zantholeuca. The sequence continues at coordinate 257,289 of VZTN01024622.1, read as the reverse complement.
GCAGCCTCAGCAGCCCAAAGTTTCTTCACCAGACTCTGAAGAACTGCCCCACAGCCCAACCCTCGCAGAAGTGCATGTCCCCAGCTCACAGCAGCTGGGACAGCCCTCACTGCCACCTTCTGCTCCCCAGCCAGATTATTGGAACTTTCCTCACCACCCAAGTCCCCAGCTGACTTCCAGCCACATTCCTCGTGATCCCAGCGTTAACTCCTCCAGGGTTTTACCAGCATTACGACATAAAGCAGGCAACTGGGCCAACTCCAGGCAGAACTAGATGCTGCTGGTCATTTTTTCCAAGGAAAAGAAAGAGAGGAAGCCCCCACTTAGCTCTGTTGGGTGAGAAACATCAGGGCAGGCCATGTTAAAACACCATTACGAATGGAGAAGCAGCAGGAAAAAAACACTAGATTAGACAAAGGGATTTGATTCCCATTCAGGAAGGTGTAGAAAATTTGGTCTGTGATTCCCACCCCTCAGCCAGCTCTTCAGATGGTGAATATTGACCGAATTACACGGAGCTCTTCAGATGGTGAATACTGACCGAATTCCATGGAGCTCTGCTGATAGTCACCCACACATGCAACCCCTTAGGACTGTTCTGAGTGTACAAAAAAGGCTTTGCTTGCTCTTATTTTTTTAATTTTTGACTGGGCTGGAAAGCACCTCAGTCAAAACACGCAGCGCCCTCGGTGCACATTAAAACCAAAACCTCTCAGCGATAAATGTCAAGATTTTAATAATTTGACCTTATCTGGCCAAAACCGGCACGCTGCCACCCTGCCTGCATCCCCTCCATCCGGGCAGGGAGCAGGGCTGCCAGCAGGCTGCCAGGCCGTGTGCTGGCTGTCCCGGCAGTGGGAACGCTGCTGGGCAGAGCAGCGGCGGTAAATCAAAACGCGGCGAGACGGTGTGTCATGCCAGGGGCCCGTTCCAGCCTCAGACACCCGCCAGCACCAGGGACCAGCAGCCTCTTTATCTTGTCACCGGTGACTAAGAGCATCCCCGGCACGGCGGTACCACAAAAACACAGGTGACGGGAAATGGCCCTTTTCCAAGGAGGACGGATCCTTTATTGCGTCCTGTTTATCTCCCGTACTACTGAAGGGAAAGCCATGAAGCATGCGATCCTTTCAGGTTCTCTGAATCCACTTAGATTTTATCTCTGGAGCTGGAGCTTTCCAGGAATGAAATAGCTGCAAGACACAACGTGGATGAAACGAAATCAAATAGAGAGTCTCCAACATGAAAGGCAAACTAAAAGGATGACAGCACTAGTTATACGGAAGGAGAAATGAGGAGGAAAGGAAATTAAAAGCAATTAAAGGGAATTAATTAGAAGGTATGATGGAGCTACGAAAGAGGAAAAACAGCTATGCAGAGTTCACTAAATACCCCCAAACTTTTAATTGTCACACTTGGAACTGCAAGCCCTGGAGGTTCAAAATGCCCCTGGCAGTTTCCAAATGAAAAAAAATTCCCATGGCTTAAACAAATTACTTCTTTGCCTCTAAGAACGAATGGCAGACAAGATGCTGAGCTTCTACTCTAAGCCATGAAGACAGAAGTGCATCCTGCTCTCCCCTTCAGTCCACTGACCAAGGTGGACAGCCCATGCCAGCACCTGATACCAGGAGCTGGGGCTTCAAGTAGAATGTGGCTGCTGCAGTCCCAAGATTTGGGCTGAATCATTTGCATCTACCCAATGTTCCTGGTAAGGTTTTCACAGGGCCCTGGGGGTTTTGGGGCCACCGTCTGTGCTTGAAGTCACCAGCATGAGACTTGCTGCTGGGTTTTTCCTGGGGGAGACAGCTGGCACCTGGAGCATCTCACCTCTCATCAGAATCCACTGTCTGCATTTTCCACTAAAACCTAACAGTCCTTTCCACAAGACCACAGAAAGGTTTGGGTTGGAAGGGACCTTACAGACCATCTCAACCATGGGCAGGGACACCTTCTGCTATCCCAGGTTGCTTCAAGCCCTGGCCAACCTGGCCTGGGACACTTCCAGGCATCCAGGGGCAGCCACAGCTTCTCTGGGAAACCCGTGCCAGGGCCTCACCACCCTCACAGGGAATCTTCCCAATATTCCATCTAACCCTGCCCTCTGGCAGTTAAAAACCTGATCGTCATCCCCAGTTCTGAACCAGAATGAGGTTCTAAATCACAACATTGCCATGCAAAGGGCTGCAGAGAGCAGCCAGTCCCCTGTTTCTCCAGGCCTTCCCTTTGCCAACCACCTTGGTTTTAACCCTGCAAAGTGAGGAAGTTCCCTCTGGAGATCAAAAAGCCCCTTATTAAGGGAATAGTGGCTGTGAGGAGCAACAAGAGGTGGTAAAAAAAAAAAAAAACAGGCAGACACTGTTTGTCTTGGCCTCCTGGAGATGTATTATTTTCCCGGGATGCAAGCTCCAGCCCCATGCTGAAAGCAAGGACGCATGAAACAGAGACGGGGCTGCCTTGCCAACGTGGAGTTTGTTTCGGAAGAAACTCACCCGGCATTTCCGTGCAGGAAGGAGACAGTGGGGCTGCACAGCCAGAGCTGCTGGATGGTGCCTGCAAAGCACCAGCCAGATCCTCCAGGCTTGGGGTGCACGCACGGGGTCCATGCAGCACCCCAAATAACCCATATGGGGAGGTGGGCAAAGTTTAAAGCTCCCCGTGGTCTTTCTGTGTTCTCCATCCTCCATCCATCCATCCATCCATCCATCCATCCATCCCTCCATGCTCGATTCCACCAACTACAAGGTAGATCATGTACAGGTCTACGTGCCAAAGGCTCTGGCCCCATCCCCTGCACCAGCCCTGCCACCCCCTCTGCCTCGGCCACCACTCCACTGCTGTCTTCAGAGACCCACAAAGCCCTGGCTGTGTTTAATTAAGTGACCTCATGCTGATTTACACAACAATAACCCTGTTTCCTAACATACCAGCTTCAGGCAGCTCCCTCCAGTGACAGAACCACACTACTCCAAGGAAAGGGAGAACTTAATTATGAGTTACCCATTACAATTCAGAATTTTAAAAATATCTTCTTTATATTAAAGGCACAACTAATTTGACACAAAAATCAACTGATTTTTAACACAAGTCTAGGGAGGAATTTTTTTCCTTTTTTTTTTTTTTACTTGAACTGTTTTTGCTTGGACTGTTTCATGCTTTGAAGTTAATTATAACTATTTAGCTTTATACATCACTTGCTCAGAAAGTTACAAGCCTCCCAGATCTCCCTGGTTTATTTGGGACCAGGGTTTGAAAGTCACAGCTGTCACCAGCCCAGCTTCCATTAGGGAGATTAATCTTCCCGAGATGCATCTTTGGGAAGGTCTGAATCACAGGGTTGGATCCTGCTCTTGGTTACACAGCATTAAAAGAATTGCAAGAAGGGGAGGGAAAACAAAGCTGAGCTGGACTGGTGAGCATCAAACCTCCTGCTGTGGGACTGGACAGAGACACTTGGGACTTCTGAGGAGAATATTTATGCCCTATTCAGCAAAAGCAGAGCCCTGCCTCAGTGCTGGATCTGCCAGGCACTGGGGCAAGTTAGTAAAATTAAATAGCAATAACCAAATTGTGCTTGGGAAAGTCAACAGAGCATCAACCAGGGGCCTTGCCTACATGATGGACAGGAAAGTTTCAGCTGCTGGTCCCTGGTGATGCTCATGGAGACCTCCTGCTGGTCTGGGGTGTGCCATGGATGACATTCCTCACTCCTGAATTAGGGGAACCTCCTATTCCTCAGTGCTGAATTAACTCAAATTAACTCAAACGAAGCCATGCGGGAGCAGCCCATCCATCCCATGGCAAACAGCAGGCACTGCTGGGACAACCAGCCTGTGAACCACTCCCTACAAACAGCCTGCACCTCTGTCCCCCCACCCTCCCAACTTGTCATCCATCCACAGAAGCAAAATAAAAGCTCTGGGCCTTTAGTTAAAAGAGCATCGAAACGGGGTCTTGCCATCCACACTGAGAACACAGGCAGCACCTACAATGAAGAAATTAAGTTTAAGCCACCAGATCTCAGGCCAGTTCAAAGCAAGCCCTGAAGAGTCACCAGATAGTCTTACATACTCCTACCCACACAGACACCAAAGGGACAAATGGAACTGCCTGGCATGGGAGGAACTGGAACAGCTTCAAGTGAAGAGCTGCACTCACAGGGGAGTTGGTACCAAGAGGTACCAGCGTGCAGTGCCTCCTTCCTGGCTCTGCTGCCTGCAGCATGCAGGGAAACACAAATCAAGAGCAGTTTTTGTGCCAGAGAAGAATCTTCCAGAAGGTTTTCTCAGTGCACCTCAAAGGTAGAGGAGTTTCAGCAACTGCCAGCCTGAAAATTCAGGAGGGAATCGTGTGTGGTGAGGTTCTGCTGCAGGTTAGTGCAAGCAGAGCATCACCACTGGCCTGGAAGCAGGTGTGGAATGGACTGGTGGTCTTCAACCACATGCACACGACTGCAACAAGGTTTTGAGGAGCACAACATTTGAATTGGGTTGGGTTTTCTGCCTGCCAAGTCAGGCTGCTTTGTGAATTAGCCCACTTCTTGCAGGGACCCAGGCCAGGAGCCCAAAAGATATAACTCAGCTGCACCTCCAGCAAACACCACTGGAGTCAGAAGGCACAGGGAGATTCTCACCTTTAATCTGTGGAACCTGCAATGCATCAACATCACTTTTTCTGTATGAAAGCAGCAGAATTCAGCTTACACATTAAAAGGCTGCAGCCCATAAGCAATTAGCATACACTTCCCATGAGGCTACTATCGTCAATATAACTGTAAACCTCTTCTTTAAAGCACAGTCTTGCAGAATCATTCTGCCTCCACTGAGTTTGCAGGGCCCTGTATTTGTTCCTCAGTGGAGACAGTTGCAAGTCAAGCGCTGAATGGCGGTGTTGCTGCTACAGGGATTGTGCAGCTAAATAATTCAGTAACCAATTACTGTTTAACAATATCCCTCCCCATCATCCCAGCGTCGATCCATCATCCCAGGCCAAGAGAGCCCAGCAGAAAGGAGGCAGCGAGAAGCCTCCCTGTGATGTAAACACATTGACTCGTGTATAATACACAACTTATTGATCAGAAGACAAGGTACACGACACATTTTATTGCATGCTAAATGAGGGCCGTAATGAATTGCTGCTTGCCTCCAGGTCATCTGTGTGATTGCCACCTAAGCAAACTGGTGAGGGCAAAAGGTCCTGCCTCTGGGATGGGTCCTAGGTGAAATGAGCTGCTGATCAAGAGAAACGAGAGAAACAAAAAGCAGGACAGTCTAATGCTCACTCTGTGCCCAGACTAGGAGAGCTGGTCTTCTCCCTCATCCCCAAAATGTACGAGACACAACTGTAGTTGATGCTTTCACCAATGGCATCCGTGCCATTGCACCCACCCAGGTCTGCAGCAGGGCATCCAATGCTCCCCAGCTCAGATTCATCCCGCTCAGGACCTGGTCCTCCCAGCCTGTGGCTGTGCCAGGGCTGGGATCTGAAAACACAGCTGATGTCACGTGGAGAGACTCAGGGATACACAGTGCACATGACCAGCTGCCCTCCTGGCTGTGAGACAAGGGCTGGACCTGTTCTTCGCCCAGGGCATGGCCAGAGCTCACCCAGCCTTGCTCCTCCACCGTGGCTCTGCTGAGAAACACGCTTGGTTTTTAAAGATGTCCCCTCCTGCCTGCTTGGTTCCTCCTTTGTGTGGCTTTAAGGCTTTCTTCTGCACAGCTATAAAAGGGTGTGAGAAAACTTGGAAAGGAAGCCCTGGGTGGTACAGGCAACTGGAACAAGGAGCAATCTGTGCCCAGGGCAGGGGAGGGGGTGGCAGAGCCCACAGAGTGCCAGGCTGAATGGCTGCCGGGGAGGAAATGACACACCACACTATCCTGCTTTTGTCCAGGGGCGAGACCAAAATGCTCCAGAGGTAAAAGAAAAACCCAAAAGGGATTTTTCTGCCTTGTGTTCTCCCTCCCCTCGCCTCCCTGCCACCCCCAGGCAGGCTACAGGTGACTGCCTCCGCATCCTCGCTCCAGTGGACCGTGGGGCATCGTGATCTGAGCAGCATCTGGTTTGCTTTAGCATCAGGCTTATACTTTCATGCTCCTCAGGTTTCTCCCTGCTTTTTAATTAGGAATCATGGCCTCGAGGCCACCCATTGCTGGGTCTGGCTGGGCAGCAGAGCCTGGGTGCAGGAACACCCTGCTGCACTGCCAGAGAAATGCCACAGGCAGGGGGTGACAGGCAGTGTCCCCCCAGCCCACACCATGCCCACACTGGTGGCATCCCCAAACCCCATCTCCCAAAGGACTGTGACTCCAGCAGCATCCTGGCAGCACTCTCTGGAAAAAGTAAGACTTAAAAACTTTTCAGCCTCATTTTTCCAAAGTTTCAGCTCAAAAAATGGGTGTTTTCCAAACCCCCACTCTCACCTCTCATGACCCTCCATCAGAGTCCATCACTGGGGTAATCCCATCCCCAAGGGCTTGCCTCCTCCCTCTCCACAACCGAGGCTCGTCCTCAGATCACATCCTTCACCTGCAGCTCATGAACCATCTCCCAAATGCCCAATCACCCTCTGAAGCGCCACAACACAATATCACACGTTTTTCTCTATCTCTCTCGTTTTTCCTGGTGTCTCGGTATTTAACCTATTGTGTCTTCCCTTGTAAAAGGACCAGAACTGACACTTTAACCCTCAGCCAAAACTCACTCTGTATCTGGGCCACCTCTCACTCCTCCCTTCAAGCATAATGACAACACACGAGGCACAAAAGCCATTTTCGTATAAATTAAGAAGCACCCCTGAAAGGAACCAAAATCTCTATTGTACGTACCCATATTGATGGGTGCATCCCACTAAAAACAAAACCCCAGAGGAACCCCAACTAAACAACTTTCCACAGACACAAGTTCTCCTTCTGCATCACACGAGTACTTCAAAAGGTCAATACTAGGAAGAAACTCTTCCCTGTGAGGGTGGGCAGGCCCTGGCACAGGGTGCCCAGAGAAGCTGTGGCTGCCCCTGGATCCCTGGCAGTGTCCAAGGCCAGGCTGGATGGGGCTTGGAGCAGTCTGGGATAGTGGAAGGTGTCCCTGCCCATGAGGCCTCCACCTTCAGCTGGTACCAAGCATCACAGCATCCCTTCAGCCAAGCTCTCACTCTACAGACACCAGGGAACCCTCTGTCCACCCCACAGCTGGCTGGGGCCCTCAGTGCTGGAAGCTGTAAACATCAAAACAATCCCAAATCATCAACTGCAGCAGACACATCCAGGTCATATTTTTCTTCTTCTGCATGTCAGAGTTTTTTCCTCTCTAAGGAAAACCCAGTGCTCCCCCTTTTATTCCTCTTTCAAGTAACAATTTCCAAACTTTGAAGTCAAAATAATAAAAACCAAACCAGCTCCTCACCCCCATCTTTAGTTTAATATCAGCTGGAGGACAGTGGGCCTTGCAAAGCTGGACATTGAGTTGGATGATGGAAACGGTCTGGCTTTTTCCCATTAAATTCATTTTTGTAAGGTTAATGTGCAGTGCCACCACTGCCTCCACCTCCATCAGCCAAGAGGTAGATGGCCTGGGAGCTAGCGCGTGGCTTGGGGATTTTGGTGCCTTGTCAGGTCTGACTGAGCCTCAGTGAGCTACAGCCCTTTCGCAAACAAAAACTGGAGGCAGAAGAGGGTCAGAAAGGGTGCAGGTGTCTCAGCTGACATCACACCAGCCAGCACAAGGTCACCTTACAGAGCACAGCACAGTCAGGTACACCCTAAGCAAAGACTGAAGCTCTGCCACTTCTACGTGGATCCAATCTCGAACAAGAAGGGCTGCAAACCTCCCTCGTCAGGCTCTGCAGTGCCCAGTCCAGACAGAGGAGATTCCCTTTTCCTTCTGTCCTCTGTGAAGACTCATCTCAAGCACCTCCAGCTCCAAAGATGAGCAAAACCTGACTGCAGTCCCTCCAAAAAACAGAGTCCAGTGGCAGCACCAGCACAGCCCCCTCCCCAAGCCCAACCATGCGGCAGAGCTGTTGGAGTCCAGGGAAGCCTGAGAACTTCTCCTGCCCCTCTGGGGGTCTCTTTTGTCCCCAGATCTCCTCAAATGGCTTGGCCTGTGCCCTAAGCTTGTGGCAGAAGCTCCCTTCACTTTTGGGAGAACTTGAATGCGCCAGAGAAGTGAGGAGATTTTTGTTTAGTGCACCACAGAGTGTGTAGTTGTAGTTTTAAGATTTTGCTGTATATATTATATAGAGGCCACATGGAGGTATCAGGGTGTCAGCTTCTCCTTCTTCTCCTTCTTCTTTCTTCTCCTTCTCTTCCTTTCTTCTCTGACACAGGTTCCCATGGTTTGTTGGTTGGTGGAGGGAATTTGGTGTAGAAGAGACATATCAATAAAATTGAAATTTACTGGTGTTGGGAACAAAATAAAATATGTAAAACTTCCTAACTGGCTGATAAGAGATATAAAAGCTACCTGTTCAGGGTAGCCATTGCATTCTATCCTTGTGTTCTTGGAGGATACAGCACAGCCTGTGCCTCTGAAGATTTGATAAGAAAAAATAAACAAACCTTGAAACAGCAGAAAGAAGCTTCGTTTCATCTTTTTGGGACATTGAAATAAGGAAGAGAGCCAGGCTGGGAGCTGTCAGGGTCCCCAGCACCCCGACACAGAGCCACCCATCCCCATCTTCTCATCCACAGAGAAACTCTGCTCCACGCAGACACAAGACCTCTTTACATTCCTACTGAATTGCTATTGATCACCTACAGGTGTGGCTGGCCAGCCAACCTGCCGTGCCCGAAGCACAGCCTCCTCTTGCTCCCCTGATGAAGGACCTGACTTGGACAGTGAGCTCTGCCTCTAGGGAGAGAGGAGGGGAACCCATGGGAAGGTGGGGAAGGGATCATCCTGGCAATGGACTCTGGGGAAGACCCACAGCACAAGGTCAAAGTCATGGAGACGCTTGAGATGGGGGAGCAGGAGAGGACAACCTGAGCATGAAGCACAGCAATCGGAAGGAAGGTTTGCCCCTCTGGGTCATCTCAATCACCTGGGTGTCCCCAGGACATGAGTCACCAGACACTCCTTAGCCAGCCCAGCCACCACAGGCACGACCAGCCCCGGGGCCAGTGCGGTGTGAGGAGCCCTGGGGAAGCACTGAAAGGAGCAGCCAGCCTCGGGGCGCACTGTCTGAGCGTCTGCATATTGCAAACCACATAAAAACGCTCCCCTAATACCAATAAAAACAGCGTAGCAGCAGAAGAGAAGCAAAACTGCAAACACACCGAGGGCGCGCACCCCGTGCCGAACCCCCAGAGGTGTTCCCATCCCCAGGGGCTCATGGTGGAGCACCAGATGAGGCAGAGGGTGCGAGGAAAAGGTGCTCAGGAGTATTCAGTGTGGGAGAAAAATGAGGTTGGGGTTGGGATTGGGTGTTGGTTTTTTTTTTATAAACCACACCTGCACATCATCCACCCTTTTGTGCCCCTCCAGACTCATCCACGAACTCAGCACTCGCAAGCTGCTTCCCAACAAGGACCAACTTTGTTAAGAGAAAGTACAGGGCCTGAGGCAAAATTAGCTTTTTGTCTCCCAAACGGGCAATTATCTCTGGCACAACTATGCAAGTCTAAAACACAGGAGAAGCAATATTAAGCTTTACTAAAACGGTGCCTTTGAAGCACAAATTGTTGCAACACGTGAAAATAACATGGGGGATTTGCAGTTGTGGAAAATTTGGAGCACTTTTTATTTTATACTTTTCAGGCACACCAGGCTCCCAATCGAGGTGACCCAAAAAAAACCCCACAACTTTCAGCTGTGCTACACACAGCACCCCATTTTTAGATTATTTTAGAGGAGGTAAAATGATCCACTTCTCTGTTCCTCCTGAAGACCTACAGATATATTCCTTTCAGTATTTAAAGGGAGCTTATAAAAAGGATGGAAAGGGACTTTTTACATGGGCATGTAGTGATAGGACAAGGGAGAACCGTTTTAAACTCAGAGGGTAAATTTAGATTAGATGTTACAAAGGAATCCTTCCCTGTGAGGTGGTGAGGCCCTGGCACAGGTTTCCCAGAGAAGCTGTGGCTGCCCCATCCCTAGAAGTTTCCAAGGCCAGGCTGGACAAGGCTTGGAGCTACCTGGTCCAGTGGAAGGTGTTCTGGTTGAGCTTTAAGAACACTTCCAACCCAAACCATTCTATATAAGAGATTAAAAAAGGCATCAAAACTTAACACAGACCATGCTGATGGAGCCTGTATGTACATGTACCGACAAATCTGCTTAAACGAGATCCTCAGGTTGCAACAGCATCACAAAAAATTAAGTTAACACTTAATTTTTCATATTTTTTTCATATATTTTTTCACATTTTTTCATATTTTTCATACTTTTTCATATTTTTAAGAGGAACCTTAAAACGGGTCATTTCTAACCTGATACCCATAATTTACATGTTGATGTTTGTTTACTGAAGCCTGTCTCTCGTGGGTCACTTAAACCTTAAAACATGAACACGGGAAATTAATGCATCACCATATTAATTACACGTTATGAAACGACTCATTTTACAGCCTAACAGTTTGAAACAGTTAAAAGAAACCCTGCTGCTTGTGTCCTGCTTACAATTCACATGGCAACTCTGCTCTTCTGATCAGGCTGACCAAAAAGGGTTTATCTTCTAGTGGGGAAAACAAACAAGTCCATATCAGACATTAATTTAATTAATCCAGGGCATCAGCCAGCACCAGCTCTGCACCAACCACAGAGGCACAGAATAAACACCCTGGCCAGGAAAGCCCCACAAACACCATCAAAGCCCAACTCCTGGCCATGCACAGGGCAGCCCAAATAATCACAATGCCTGCTGCCTTTGGGTTGGAGAGAAGATCAAGGCCCACAACACGAATTCCAGACCCGAGAAGAAACTCTAAGGTGGAAACGTCCAAAGGAAAGGACAGTTCACAAAGGCCAGGCTGACCAGTAGCAGCACTGCCCACAAATCCCCTCTGAGCAACCTCAGTGGCTACCAACAATCATGTTTCTCTTGATGCCAGAATGATTCTTTGCTCTTTCTTTTGTATCCCTCTTACATACTCTTTTATAGTTTGATGTATTCTTAGTGCCTTTAGCCCGCATGCTTGTAACTTTCCAAGCCTAATAATTTAACTAAGACCCACTGTGCTGTTAAGCCAAGACACCAAACAGTCTGGAAGCCCCAGANGTTTACTGAAGCCTGTCTCTCGTGGGTCACTTAAACCTTAAAACATGAACACGGGAAATTAATGCATCACCATATTAATTACACGTTATGAAACGACTCATTTTACAGCCTAACAGTTTGAAACAGTTAAAAGAAACCCTGCTGCTTGTGTCCTGCTTACAATTCACATGGCAACTCTGCTCTTCTGATCAGGCTGACCAAAAAGGGTTTATCTTCTAGTGGGGAAAACAAACAAGTCCATATCAGACATTAATTTAATTAATCCAGGGCATCAGCCAGCACCAGCTCTGCACCAACCACAGAGGCACAGAATAAACACCCTGGCCAGGAAAGCCCCACAAACACCATCAAAGCCCAACTCCTGGCCATGCACAGGGCAGCCCAAATAATCACAATGCCTGCTGCCTTTGGGTTGGAGAGAAGATCAAGGCCCACAACACGAATTCCAGACCCGAGAAGAAACTCTAAGGTGGAAACGTCCAAAGGAAAGGACAGTTCACAAAGGCCAGGCTGACCAGTAGCAGCACTGCCCACAAATCCCCTCTGAGCAACCTCAGTGGCTACCAACAATCATGTTTCTCTTGATGCCAGAATGATTCTTTGCTCTTTCTTTTGTATCCCTCTTACATACTCTTTTATAGTTTGATGTATTCTTAGTGCCTTTAGCCCGCATGCTTGTAACTTTCCAAGCCTAATAATTTAACTAAGACCCACTGTGCTGTTAAGCCAAGACACCAAACAGTCTGGAAGCCCCAGACACCAAGGTCATCTCCAAAACATCTTTCTGTAAACTACAATAGACCCATCCAAAGGGAAAGTTCCTCAGAACAGGGGGTTCACCTGAGCCTCTCACTGGATAATCTTTGATAAATATGTTAATTTTGCAAGGCCTGTAACTGTGTGCATACATTTTCAAGGCATTCCACCTGGAGGAAGTGCTGTACCCAAAGATCCTGAAATAAACACCGAAGTAAAAAACCCTTTTCCCCCATCAACCGTATTTTAGTTTTAATTTTAAGACCAGGGAAAGGCAACACTCTTCCACCCCGTTTAATTCATAACTGAGATGCTCGAAAGCGACAGTGAACACCCCGAATACGTTCTCTCACACCTTCTGGACTTCAACCTCGAGCTCCCTGCTGAGCTGGAGGTCACCGTGCTCCTGCCCACCCTTTTCTCGGCTTCGCTTTGATCACGCGCTCACCACAGAGCAAGGCAACCTAAAAACAAAGGCCCCAAAGGGATCCATATTTCAAACTTGCCAATGGCTTCTGACTCGTGCCCCTGTGCCAAGCCACAACAGGCTCTGCAGAAGGGCTCATCTTCGTGGCAGTCATGGAGTTCATCTCCTGCCAGTTAGCTTGAGGTGCCTACATTTGCTAATGCTGATTTGGTTACCGCCATCAGACTTGATCAGGCATGCAAATCTTCAGGTCTCACGCTAGAGAAAGCCTGGAGAAAGAAGAAGGCCGGAGCAAACAAATATGTAAAACTTGGATTTCTTTATTAAAATATTTTTTTTAAAAAAAAGGGGGGTTGGCCCAAGAAGTAAAAACTTTTCCTCTCCCTCCCCACCTCCTCTTTGGATGCATGTTCTTAAACATGATGCAATGAGAGGGCCTGCACAGCACTGGAAAAGTTCCTGTCACCAGGAACAGAGACCAAGAGGTTCCTCAGGGCAAAGGCCACCTTGCAGACTGGTAGATGTTGTAGACAGAAGATCTGCAAGAAGCCGCAACAGCGGGTTGGGAGGCTCCACTTTTCTCAGCAAATCAGTAACTCATAAGGCTACTTAGCACTTGACTGGCAAGGTCAAGGGAGAAAATTCTGCCCCTTCTGCTCTGCTCACAAAAAAACTCGCCTGCAGAGCTGCCCCAGCCCTGGGCTCCAACAGCACAAGGAGCTGGAGCTGCTGGAGCCAGCCCAGAGGAGGCCACGGAGATGCTGCCAGGCCTGGAGCCTCTCTGCTCTGGAGCCAGCCTGGGAGAGCTGGGGCTGCTCACCTGCACAAGAGAAGGCTCCAGGGAGAGCTCCGAGCCCCTGGCAGGGCCTAAAGGGGCTCCAGGAGAGCTGCAGAGGGACTTGGGACAAGGCCTGGAGGGCCAGCACACAGGGAATGGCTTCCCAGTGCCAGAGGGCAGGGAGAGATGGGATCTTGGGAAGGAATTGCTGTGTGTGAGGGTGGGCAGGCCCTGGCCCAGGGTGCCCAGAGCAGCTGTGGCTGCCCCTGGATCCCTGGCAGTGTCCAAGGCCAGGCCGGATGGGGCTTGGAGAATAGTGGAAGGTGTTCCTCTCCATGGTAGGTGGTAGAACTGGATGAGCTTCAAGGTCTCTTCCAGCCTGAACAATTCCATAACTTTCTAGAGCATCATGCACCCCACAACCAAAAAGAGCCCATGTCTCTTGGCTGGAAGAGGCAACAACTTTCAGATGAGCCATAGAGCTGCCAGTTTGACCCACAGAAAGACATAAATAAAATGTCCACATCATGTTGATAGGGGTGTCCGATAGCTTCCAGTAGGGTTCATGCTATTTGTGGACCCAAATTTTCCCTGCAGCTACAAGCAGAAGAAGTAATCTTGCATTTTGGGTCCTGAACCACGGTGCAGCTTTGTTATTAAACAGCTGACACTACCCTGAAGCCTGGGAGCAGCGTTTTATGTGCATGTGAGAGTTTACAGAGCATTTGTGTGTCATTTCTGATGAATGGCGCTGCATAAATGTTAGATCTTCAACCCACTGCTCTCGCAAATACTATTTCTTCTCTTATTTATTTGTATTGCTGTAATTCATTCAGGTGCCAGCCATGACTGAGGCCATGCCATCAATATGCAGCCTGACAGCAGCAGCAAGAGACAGCAGCAGCTCTGCTGATCACACAGGAGAACAGGAAGCATCGTGGCTGGTGCTGGTGGGAAAAGGATGTAAAGCCAGAGAATGTCCTCAAATCCCAAGGAAAACCCCAGCAAAGCAAACAAATGAACTCTTGATGCATAGAACACCCATCTAAGTGTTTAACCAGAAGAGGCACAGAAGCCCCATCTCCAGCATAACCTGGGGTCTCTGACAGACCTTTCAAATGGACATGCGTGTGCCACCAGAACACCCAGACCATGAGGAACTACTGGCCAGCAGCTCAGGCCTCTGCAAAGCCAGTCCCAGATCACAGAACCACAGAAATGTTAAGGTTGAAAAAGCTCTCTAATGTTAAGGTTGGAAAAGCTCTCTAATGTTAAGGTTGGAAAAGCTCTCTAAAGGTTGGAAAAGCTCTCTCCCAGCACTACCAAGGCCACCACTGACTCGTGTCCCTAGGTGCCACATCCACGTGGCTTCTAAATCCCTCCAGGGACAGGGACTCCACCACTGCCCTGGCAGCCTGTGACAACATTTGCCAACACTTTCCGTGAAGAAATTTTCACTAATATCCAATCTAAACCTGCCCAGGTGCAACTTGAGGCCATTTCCTCTTGTCCCTGTGATCTGTCCTAGCTGTGACAGCCTCCCTAGCTGCCCTGGAGACCTGCTTCCCTACAGGAGCAGCAAGCACATGCCGCAGGGCTGGTTTGTATGGACCAGCAGGACGAGATGCTATCAGCCCGCACCTCTCCTCTGCTCCACAAGTGCCCCGAGGCAGCGTGCAAGCCCTGCTGCTGGGGAGCAATGCAGTGGCTGGATCTGCAATACCCCAGCTCTGGTCTGCCAAGGGTGTGGCCCTGCATGCTCCCAGAGGAAGTCCAGAAGCAGGCTGACGTGGTCCACCAGCAGCCCAGGGGACGTGGGCTAATTCACGCCAGGCACTGTGTCACCTCCTGTGCCAGATGCTCATCCCAGGAAGCACCTGCATGTGGGCATCCACCAAGCTGCTGCCACCCCAAGCCACACCTGACCAAGTGTCACCATGGTGGGCAGGACCTCCAAGCCATGAAGGCCTGCCCGGTATCCCACTCCCACTCCCTAGGAATTGTACTGCAGTCTGCAACAGTGGCAGAGCTGTCTCCTGCTTGTCCTTGCCACCTGGGCAGGCAGTGTCACCCCACCCTTTTAATTCTTTCTTCTGAGCTCTTGGAGCAACTTCCTTTGGTCCTGAAGAACTGCTGGAGAGGGAGCTAGCAGCAGGTCCTGATGAGGACCACCACTCCCCACCCACCTGCTCCTTGCTCCTCCAAAAAACCCCAAACAAAGCCTTTCAGACCAACCAGCTTAGGTAAATAAGCCAAGGCACCCAGTGACAGTAATGGAGAACTAAGGTTTCATTAAATAAATGAGGAGAGTGACTGTTGTTTCTTTGAGCTGGGAATGGTGAGATAAAAGGCAAAGCAAGACCCGGATCCCTTTTCATAGGAGTGCTGTTAAATGAGTGGCACAGACTCAGCAGAGCTGAAAATACAGGGCAGGACACACACCCTATATTTTCCCTCCAAACACACCTGACACTTCTTTCTCTTCCCTTCTTTTTCTCTCCCACACCCTTTCTGGAAAAGCCAAGCTTCATTCATTACAGAACCAAACTATTTCCTTTTTTATTCTGATATTTCTGTTTTGTTTTTTTGGTTTTTTTTTTTACAGGCAACCATCTGGGAGTGGGGGAGTAGAAAGGAAGCCCTGGAGCTTTTCAGACACAATAAATAAATTATAAAAAAAAAACGTGTATGATTAAAACCAAAAAGCATAAACAAACAAGCCATGTTACCCAGAATAATGACTTCAGGGAAAAGTGCCAAAAAAATTGTATAAGCTTCTGGAGCGTGGCAAGAGAAGAGAACAGAAAGTCCTCACTGCTGAGGAGAATGTGCCACTGCAATGGGACAAGGGCTGGGACTACAGGGATGCCCTGAGCAAGGCAGGAAGGAGAAGGGTTTCACATGGACCTAGATGCCGAAATTTGTCTTCAAGCACCTGATTTTGCTAACTGCAAAGCCCCAGTCTAGGCACTCTCAGACCTTTTCAATATAGTGTAATTGCATCTGCTCCTTTCTGGTCAGACTCCACCTGGAGTCAAGCTTGGGAATCCTCAGCACAAGAAGGAGCTGGAGCTGCTGGGACCAGTCCAGAGGAGGCCACGGAGATGCTGCCAGGCCTGGAGCCTCTCTGCTCTGGAGCCAGCCTGGGAGAGCTGGGGCTGCTCACCTGCACAAGAGAAGGCTCAGAGCCCCTGGCAGGGCCTAAAGGGGCTCCAGGAGAGCTGCAGAGGGACTTGGGACAAGGCCTGGAGGGCCAGCACACAGGGAATGGCTTCCCAGTGCCAGAGGGCAGGGAGAGATGGGATCTTGGGAAGGAATTGCTGTGTGTGAGGGTGGGCAGGCCCTGGCCCAGGGTGCCCAGAGGAATTGTGGCTGCCCCTGGATCCCTGGCAGTGTCCAAGGCCAGGCTGGACAGGGCTTGGAGCAGCCTGGGATAGTGGAAGATGTCCCTGCTCATGTGGTTCCCTTGGGCCCACTTCCCGAGCCCGTCCAGGTCCCTCTGGATGGCATCCCATCACTCAGGCACGTCAGCTGCACTCAGCTCAGTGTCATCTGCAAATACAAACCCCTCTGAGCTATTCTTGTTCTACAGCTCCATCATTTTCAGCAGCAGCATGCCATATTCTGCAGGGATGACAAACTGGGGGCACACAGGGTGGATGGCATTACCCAGAACAAATCTCTTTTCTTTTCTGAAATGCCTGGAGCACAGAGGGATGCACCCATTGCTCCTGTCCTAGCAGGGCAGCATTTTGCGGGGGGATCATCCGCACCCAGGGGTGTCCAGCCTGATGTGGTGCATTAGAAGTAACAGGGTGCCACATGAAAGCTGTGGTGAGGAGGAGAGGGACAGCGTGCAGCACTGAGACAGGGAAAGCAGAAAACGGGCCAGCACAGGCAGCCGTGCTCCTGAGATACTGACACTGCAGCAGAGAAGATAAATGACTGGCCCAAGGCCACGCAGTGAGGCAGTGTCCCCTCTACATGACTTTCAATCCCCGCTCCAGCACAGGATTGCTGAGGGATCCTTCAACAAAATGTTATATTGGCTTCGAAATCACGAGATTTATTTTACACCTGAACACACTCACACATATAAATGCACTTCTTTTCTGCCTCTTTCTCTTGCCTCTACCGAAGTGCGCTCAAGCACATCTTAAAACCTCTCTGAATAGCCAGAAAAAGTAAAAACTTTGTGTTTCCTCGCTAAAGGAGAATTCATAGGGGTTAACTTGACTCCAGGAGCTGGGGCTTCACAATGAAGCAGAATGCTGCCAGCAGTCCCACCTGGCAAACCAGTGTCTGTATTTACAATTGCACGCCCGGAGACTCTGCAAATATTTCCTAGAAGCTATAAACCCCATCCCAACAATTGCAACGGGAGTGGGGATAAATTAGCTGAAGCCTGTCACTTGGTGAAGTCACGCTGGAGGAGATCCATCCAGGTAATCCATCTTTCTGCTGTGTTATACAATGACACAGTAATGGCCATCCCAGAGGGATTTCCTTCAGGAAAACTCAACTGTTACTAAAATGGTAAGTTAATACCGAGCAAGAACTCAGCTGTCATTAGACCAAAGGATAGGCATGACAGGGAATAAAAAATTACAATCCCCATTCAAATATTTTTATTTACAAGAGCAGGAGTAAATAGACCTATCTGTAGGCTGCAAAGAGAGGAGGCTGGGATTAAAGGAGAAGAGAAAAAAAGACCTGCACACATCAATTCCATCTGTGCCATTTTTCCTAATAAATAGCCTGGCACGGCTGTGCTGATGGGTAGCTGGGGTGGAGGAGGGCACGCTGCCCAGCTCTCACAGAGACACAGGACACAAATCTGAGCTCAGGCTCTGCCCTTTTGTGTTGATTAAAAAAAAAAAAAACACCCTAAGAAGAAAGGAAGAAAGCAAGAAAAGTTATGTGGCTAATAAAGGGCTCTATTGTGCCATCAATTTTTTAAGCTTTAATGATTTCGGGAGGAAGTTCAGCTCAGCAATCAATAGCACAATATGGGCAGGAGGGCTCGGAGGAAATTCAGCGCCGGAGCTGCGGTGAAGGCTGGCGGAAAGGGGGGCTCAGAGGAAGGGGTTCCCCTCGTTCAGGGGGCAGGGGGGCTCCCAGGACCAGCTGGGGACACTGTCCCCCTCCTGTTTAGCCCGTTCGGTGTGAGCTCCCTTTCCCGCTGCACAGCATGTGTGGCCAGGGGACAGCAGGGATATTTGGGGATACCACAGCTGCTGCCACGGCAAGGGAGGTGGAAAAGCACCCACGCCGGCTAGTGCCCCACGCCTGATGGGACTGAGCACAGCCCAGGAACGCTCACAGCACACCAGGGACAGCCCTGGGACCATCATCCCACCCTGAGCATACCCCAGAAATGATACCCCCCCCACACTGCCC
>VZTN01024622.1:197175-237059 GCA_013400515.1 Erpornis zantholeuca | reverse complement strand
AGCGCGGCGGAGGCGCCGCCCCGGGGTCTGAGCGCCGCCCGCTGCCCTCAGGGTGCGGGGTCGGGGGGCTGAGGGGTGGAATGGCGGAGACCGGGCATGGCGCGGGCGGGAATGGGCCCCAGGGATCCTCCGCTCCCACCCGCTGCCATCGGCAGGGACACCTTCCACTAGCCCGGGGTGCTCCAAGCCCCGTCCGGTCTGGCCCTGGACACTTCAGGGGTGGGGCAGCCACAGCTTCTCTGAGCAACCTGTGCCAGGGCCGCCCCACCAGCATCCTCAAGTCCTCCTCCCAGGGCTGCCCTTCATCCCCAGCCTGGATTGATCCCTGGGACCACCTCGCCTCAAGTGCAGCTTCAGCTCCTGGTCTTGTTAAACCTCAGAGGCTCCCATGGCCCCACTTCTCATGTACTGCACTATTTGATAATTCCAAACAAATAAACCCTTACATGGGGATTTAAAAAAAAGCCAATACATGGATCAGAGTGGTATTTCAGAATCATCATCCTGCTGCAAGACCCCCAATCGCTCTTGCAGGCAAGGGCTTGGTGGAGTGGGGCACAGATGATGGAATTGCCCTGTTCCTGCAGGGATCCAGCAGCTCTGGATCCTCTCTGAGTCCACTTATTGCCTCACCCTGCCTGAGTTCTCCAGTTAGAAAAAAATGAGATGTTTGGTTGCCATGTGCATCACAAGCTTCAGGTGCCACCTGCCCTGTGTGTTGTTAAACAAACATCCTCCCTCAAGCCAACCCGACAAAACCTGCAGATGATCCTTTATCACTCCTCAGCCTTTCGAGGACTGGGCTGTGAGGGAAGAAAATACGATTTGCAGAGAAAATAGACAAAGAACGCACCTAAACCCAGGAAATCTGTGAAACTTGGATAGCAAGAAGCCCCACTTATATGTCTAATCATCTTGGTCCCAAAACTGGTATTCTAAAATACACCATTTTTTTTCTTTTTAATGGTTTTCTTTGGCAGAGCATTTGGGAATTTGGGATTTTGACTTCCCCTTTTTTTTTTTTTTTAAGTCAGACCTAGCCAACAATCACAATTTGTTTTTTACTTCATCTGGTCTCCTACCCTGTCATCAGGCTCCCATGCTTTCCCACTGGGTCCCTGAGTGCAGTCAGCGCGGTGCTGAGTCACGGAAGAACATTGTCTGCTTAAACTCGAGCAGTTGAGGCTTCCCCCTCACTATCAGCTACTCAGGGAGAGCCTCCCTGTGCGCGTTTAGAACATTTCCAGCATATTTGCCCTCTGTGTTTTAGGATTCTCATCAAATGTTTCCGGTGAATCACCATTTCAGGACGTTCCTTTGGCTCTTCTTGTTCTACAATCAATGTTTCAGGTGGAGGAGCCCAGCACAACAATCCAGCCTGGATGTCTGCAGTAAAACCATTACTAACAGCTGATCCAGCCTGGGGTCTGTCTCTGAGTGCCTTAATTAGTCAAAATCCTTCACTAGTAGTGTGGTTTTAGATTTAAAGGGAAGGATTAAATTAGGAACGGTAGGAGCAGCTGCTGCGAGTTTGCTGGTGGAGGAATGTGTGTTCCTAACAAAAAGCAGAGGCAGGATTTGGGATCTTTTTCATCCAGAGGAAGGATGACATAAAGCTACAAAGTTCTCCATAAGGAGCAGAGGAGATTTTCTGCCCCCTCTCTGTCTCCTAGGAAGCACTCCTAAGTTTTATCTCATTCTCTAGATGGAGACTTAGCACCTGATTATTTTTAAGACAACAAGCTTGTGTGAAATGCACTGACAGGAACAATGTGATGCTGCCTCCTGATCTCTCCACTACATCTCCTGCCTTCAAAAACACACCGAGGTGGAATCGAGTGTCCGAACCCACTGCAGCCAAAAGCACCTTGGAGAGTGTGAGTGACACAAGACTGACGTGTGCTAAGGATTCCCTCATGCCTTTGTCTGGCAAACACTCACCAGCACAGCAGGCAAGAGGCTGTGAGGGCTGGGGGCTTTGGATGGAGGTGTCACGAGGCAGAAAGTGACACTTGTGGTTGCTTTCGCCACAGGAAAACTTGTGATGGGATGAAACCAGGGAATACCTCTGCATGGAATTGGAAATGGATGAAATAGTAATATAACTTTTCTTGCTCCACTGTGCATTTTCTGGCACATAAGTGCACTAATTGGTGTTAATTACTCTGACCAACTTCACCTCCACCCATGCACCCTCCACTCATTAGTCCAGAGGCTCTAATTAAGCTCTGGGCACTTTTCCTGGGCTCTCTTGTTGGAGTCCTTGGCTGTAGTCCTGCCTGAGGTCCTGTGTCTTGGGTGAGCATCATACCCATGTTGTAACCTGGTTTGTAGTCCTTGCTCCTGCTGTTTCCAAGTGGATCTTGGACCCAGTTCATGCCCTCACCTGTAGGACTTGGCCTGTAGGGTCAGAAAGATGTGGGCACCCCTCTCTTATGGCCATGTTGTACTTGAGGAGGTTTGTGGTCAACTCAAGTACTCTCAGGAATTTCCCAACAGATTTCTGATGCGTCAAGTTTGTCCCCTCCTGAGAGCAGTAACTCAGCTCTGTTAGAAATGGCTCAACTCCGGCACCCGCTTGTAATGTAATTGAGTGTGGAAATTGGCAGGAGAGGTAGGGAGCTACCTCATCTTCATGCACATAATCAATAGCAAATCATTACTTAAAAAGTAAAGTGGTTGATGGTGTTTCTGTAGGGCAAGACATGCCCTGCATTTTCAGTCTTTGATTCATACTGCTTAGCATGCCATGAGATGGGGCTCGGCAAGTGACTCACATTGTAAAATGTTAGCTCCTGGTGCTCCCTCTCAGCAAGTGTGTCATGGTTGCTTCAGCATGTCTGTGTCTGTTCTCCATCCCAGCTCCCAAAGCCTTCAAGGCTCTTTTAGGGATTTCCCTAAGTCCAGATGCTGGAGAGGTGGCACCAAAGCACCTGTGGGGCTCTTGCCAAGATCAAGGCACTCTCACTCTGGATTAGGTCCAGCCTGCATGAAGCAGAGTATGATACACTTGAGTCCACCTGCAGACACTTGGGTGGCTGAGGGAGCTGGGAAAGGAGCTCAGGCTGGAGAAAAGGAGGCTCAGGGGGGACCCTGTGGCTCTGCACAAGTCCCTGACAGGAGGGGGCAGCCGGGGGGGGTCAGGCTCTGCTTGCAGGGAACAGGGACAGGAGGAGAGGGAACAGCCTCAGGCTGGGCCAGGGGAAGCTTAGACTGAATGTTAGGGAAAATTCCTTCATTGAAAGTGTTGTCCAGCCCTGGCACAGCTGCCCAGGGCAGGGGTGGAGTCCCCATCCCTGGAGGCATTTAAAATCTGTGTGGATGTGGCACTTGGGGACATGGGTCATTGGTGGCCTTGGCAGTGCTGGAGGAATGGTTGGGCTCAATGGTCTTGGAGGTCATTTTCAACATGAATAATTCTGTAATTCTCTGTTAAGAAACCCTTGGCTTGGGGAGCACAAGCTGGGGCAACCTATTCCATCTTGCAGGAGAAAGGAGCCTTGCTCCTGACTTCCACCATGATCCTGTGAGGTCAGGCCATTCCCATAGGAAGAAGTTGGCATGTTGAAAGTGTGTTCTTTGTGTTAGTATTGTCACATCCACTGCAGATACACCTTGGTGT
This sequence comes from Erpornis zantholeuca, assembly GCA_013400515.1. Taxonomy (NCBI): domain Eukaryota; kingdom Metazoa; phylum Chordata; class Aves; order Passeriformes; family Timaliidae; genus Erpornis; species Erpornis zantholeuca. The sequence continues at coordinate 233,437 of VZTN01024622.1, read as the reverse complement.
TTCTGAATTGTCAGCCTTCCTAAACTCAAGCTGCCCATCCGGGTGCTCCTGCCCCAGTGAGAGATTCAGCCAAGGAATCCAGTGATCCTTCTCTTATCATTGCAAGTTGTTTGCTGTACTTCAATAACATTGTCACTGATTTTGGTTTGGCGTTGTCAAGTTTGCCTCTTTGACAAGTGACAAAGCTTGGTAGGATTCTTTATTTATACACTGAGAATGCACGGAGTATTCCTTCACTGTTGCTTCCTGTTCTCCACTTGCACTGACAGCAATCCGATTCTGCTTTGGTTCCCTGGAGCTACACTGGCATTTCTTTAAGTTTGAGTGGGTCCTTAGACAAGAGGTGGGAGTTGGGAGATGCTGGAACCAGGCTGCTTTGGCTGAGAGGAGGACAGCACAGAGGAAGGGCAGCAACCTACTTGGGGCTTAGAAGATCTCCAGCCAACAATGGCCTAAGCTACCCTCTCTGGGTTTACAGAGAGGGACAGAACTGGGACAGAACTGTCTGTGTCCATATCATAAACTCACAAGATAGTTTAGACTGGGAGGGACCTTAAAGCTCATCTTGTTCCACCCTTTTCCATGGGCAGGAATACCTTCCACTAGCCCAGGTTGCCCCAAGCCCCACCCAACCTGGCCTTGGACACTTCCAGGGATGGGGGAGCCACAGCTGCTCTGGGCAATCTGAGCCAGTGTCTCACCTCCCCTGCAGTCAGGAATTTCTTCTGAATGTCTAATCTAAATCTGCCCTCTTTGAGTCCATTAATCCTCCTGAGGACGCTGCTCGTTTTTTCTGGACTCTTAAACCAAAAGCAGCGACAGAATTCCAGCAGAGCTCCGGAGGAGCATGAAGGGTTACGGAGAGCTGTGCGGTGACAGGCGGTCCTGGGCAAGGCTGAGCACGTCCTATGGAGGCCAGCCAGCAGGGCTGACCTGATGGAACTGGGAGCTGGCGCTGGATGCTTAACTTCAAATGGCCCAGGGACTGAACAGATGGCTCCTCTTTATTTGCATGCTACTTGGATTTGTGAGTCAAACAGAAGAATAACTTAATTTTTGACATTTGCTTCTCCTCAGAGCCCGGCACAATTTATGTTATACTGGCATTTGCGTGAAGGATGTTGCTTTAGGCACAAAACCCATCCTGGCTTTAACCCTAAAAAGAGCCAAATAGGCAGGAATTGTATTCCTCACCAGCTCTTTTGTAGGTCCTGCCAAGGGATATCACACTTACACAGTGACCAAAGAATCAGGAGAAAACAGTCATTTGGGGCTTGTGGAAGGAAGGAGCAGGGCTGGAGTTAAACTGGACTGGAAAATATCTCATTTGTAGGCCTGAAATGAGAGACTGTTTGTGGATGAGGTTTACCTCCTATTAAAAATACCCTTCAAGGCCTGTGCAGTTAGTCTTGAGCACAGGGGGATAAATTTAGTAGAGTCTTGTTCCTGCTGACATAAACTTAAGTGAAAATAATATATATAGCCAGGGCACAACATCTGCAAGCCAATTAAAAACCTGGCTGATCGCACCCCAGATGACAGTTGCCATGACTAGTGTGTCTGCGTGCCACCCCTTTGAGAGGGAAGAAACAGATCCTGCTTGGCCGTGCCACATCTCTATACATCTTTCAATGCCCACGACAGCTAATGGTGATTATCTGATAGCTGGAGTCCCAGCAGTGTGTCCTCCTCACCCTAACGCCTGTGCCTGCTCTCCCCAGTAATCCCGTGTGGCCACATATACGATATTCATGGTGTTTGACTGCAGGTCCAAAAATGTCACAGGATAAGAGAATAAAGCTCATTTTCTGGCCTGATTGTAAAGACCTGAGAGCCTGGGTAAGGACATGTGTGCTTTGACCAAAGAAAACACACGTTTTTCAAAGGCTGTATTTGAAATACTAAGTACAAAGAGATGGTCTTTGTTTTCCAGCGGGCAAAGTGCAGTTCTCCTTCACCTGTAATTTTAAGCAAAATACCAAGTGGTGTTTTTGTGGATGGGAGATAAAGCAGGCAGAGCAGGGAGACCCATACCCTTGAATTCTGGGACTGCAATATGTTTTCCAGACTCTTGCATTCACTGTGATCCCCCTCTTGTGGTTAGTCCAGTGCCTGCAAAATTTCCCTGTCCGTGCCTGTCAAGGCTTAGTGGCATTGGGTTCCCCAGCCAGTGCAACTGAAATACGGTGGCTTTATGGGGTGAGCTGCTGTGACCATCCTGGTGTTTGAAGACCATCCTTTGTTCTAGAAGACAGCCCCAGTTGTGAGACAAAGAGCATTGTCCCAAACCCCTCCCATTGACTGTTGCCCCAGCAGCCTCAGTTACCAAGCTGTCATGGAGCTGCTAGCCTTGCATAAGCTCTTGAGAGGCTTCCCAACATCTTGAGATGTTGGGAAGTAAGACATGTTTTAAGCCATGTACATGCAAGCCCAGCTGACACATTTTCCTCTGCCACATGGGCAGGCCATGAGCACGCACGGGAAGGGTTTAACAGCCCAGCTCACGGGCTGTAATGTGTTATATTACAGTAACTTGGTCCCATCTGATGCCATGTTTCACATTTGGCCTGAGCCCTCAGTGCATAAAACATGCCTGGAGCACACAGAGATTGCAGTGTTGCTTGGATGCAAGTAAGTCTCCTGTATCAGCTCCTCTACATCCCATGTGAAGCATGGATTGGATTTTAGTTTGGATATTGGGAAAAATGTCTTCACTGGAAGGGTGGTCAGGCATTGACACAGGGCAGTAGTGGAGTCCTCATCCCTGCAGGGATGACAGCCCTGTAGATATGGCACTTGACAGTGCTGGGGGAGTGATTGGACTAGACAAAAGGTCTTTTCCACTGTAAATGATTCTGTGATTCTGTGAAAAACTCCATTTCACTTCTGACCCCATTAAGTTGTTCAGTTTGAAAATGAGGTTGATCCCAGCATTCATGTTAGAAGTATTTGGGCTGGGAACCATGGCATGGAGTTCTGACTCCTCTGAGCTAGCCCATCATCTCTCTTGTGTCTTCAGGGAGGCCAGGATCGTTGTGGATTGAATTCTACTTCTGGCTATCAAGTGGCTTTTTAAGGTCAGAGCCTTCATTCTTCCCCCTTCATTTGATGCTGCGAGGAGCTGGGACAGAGCACAGACAGCTCTGTGCTCTGTGTCCTCTTTAGGATCCATTCTTGTGTTTAGATCCAATCTACAGACATCCAGCAACAAGACCTCTTCAAATCCCCTCATAACTTTCCATCTCCTGGTTTGTTTGGTTTTTTTTTTTTTGTTTCAGGAGCAAGATGCCCAGTGTTGAGATAGCCTGACATTTCGTGTGGGCCCTTTGTGAGACATGGCACAAGCGTACTGTGATTCCTTGTCATTTTCTCCATCACTCTCACCGTGTGAGACTCTCCACAGTCCCAGGCCTGCACTAGACCCACACACAGCTGAAAAACAGCTCATAGCCGCAGGGCTGCTGTGATTAGGAGCAGCGGGGCTGTGCTTCGTGGAGAGAATAAGGAACTGCACTCCCTCTCGTGGCTGTGCTCTCCCCTACGTTTTCCCGGAGCAGAAGACCCTAAAACTTCCCTTACAGAGCCAGTGCAATATCCCCAGCATATCCAGAGCTAGCAGCACAGCACAGCCCAGCACTCAAGGCGCTGGTAGTTCAGCTAAAAGGTTTGTCAGACTATTAATTGTTTGGGAAAAAAATTTTAAAATTCCATGCCAGATGTCTGCCTTAGGCTGAAGTTCTCTGGAAAGTTTCAGGCAAAGTATTTTGTCCGTTTCCAAGAATGAGGAGAAAGCACAGTGTTTTGCCCAGTTTTGAAAAGGAATAATTCCATGAAATTGTAATAACAGAGAAGAAAGAGCATGAGATTTGGCCCCGCTGTCAAAAAAGTGCCATTTGCTATTTCCAGGAAAGTTTGTTTGATTTTGAATTAGTTATAAGCTCTGAAAATCATGGTTTGCATATGCTCAACAGATCTGGTCACAGATTAACAACTCTGTTCTCCGAGGACTGTCTGCAGCAGGCTCGCTCCATCTCAGGCCTGAAAAGGCTGGAGTCTGGAATGGCTGCTTCCAGCACTGGAAGTAAGAGCTGGGGAAGTGAGGAAAGCTGGGGAGAACAGAAGGTTCAGAAGTGAGTGTTGTGATGGAGTCAGAAATGAGTAGGTTGTGTTGGAGAGCTCTTTATGAGAGGGGTAGCACAAGCTAGACTAGAAAAAAATAATAATGAAACAGCTCCTGTGAGAGTTAGACCAGGCATCCTCTCCTTGCTCCTCCTGAAATGCTTCCCTTGGTGTCAGAGAAAGGAAGGACAGATTTCAGCAGGTCAAGGAAGGTGATTCAAGCAGCAGGGGAGGGAGGATTCTGCCCCTCTGCCCCACTCAGCTGAGACCCCACCTGCAGAGCTGCCCCAGCCCTGGGCTCCAACAGCACAAGGAGCTGGAGCTGCTGGAGCCAGCCCAGAGGAGGCCACGGAGATGCTGCCAGGCCTGGAGCCTCTCTGCTCTGGAGCCAGCCTGGGAGAGCTGGGGCTGCTCACCTGCACAAGAGAAGGCTCCAGGGAGAGCTCCGAGCCCCTGGCAGGGCCTAAAGGGGCTCCAGGAGAGCTGCAGAGGGACTTGGGACAAGGCCTGGAGGGCCAGCACACAGGGAATGGCTTCCCAGTGGCAGAGGGCAGGGAGAGATGGGATCTTGGGAAAGAATTGCTGTGTGTGAGGGTGGGCAGGCCCTGGCCCAGGGTGCCCAGAGCAGCTGTGGCTGTCCCTGGATCCCTGGCAGTGTCCGAGGCCAGGCTGGACAAGGCTTGGAGCAACCTGGGACAGTGGAAGGTATTCCTGTCCATGGCAGTGGGGAGAACGAGCTGAGCTTTTTCCCTTCCCAGCCAAAGCACTTCCTATGATTATAATATCCTATGTCCCCAACCTTGGGTCACCTCCTGAGCTGAGCAGCCTTCCCATGCAGGGAGAGTTTCTTCTCAGAGTTTGGCTGCTGCGCCGTCATCCCAGAGGCAATTTCTGAGGGAAAGCAGGAGTGCCTCAGGAGCATGTCTAGGGTACTTTCAGTTGGTATGTGATGGAGATGCACAGACTGATCCAGGGTGTCCATGGGAGCATTTTCCATCCAGCAGCATGACACTGCAGAGACTTGGGGCAAATTGACTGGAGCTCTGGGCTGCTCCTCCCGGCACCCTGCCTCTGACATCTAAAGCTTGCACTGGGTGTCTGGACACAGCCCTACAGCATGCCCCGTGGACTCGAGTGCAGATAGCATCTGATTCCCTTGTCCTGGCAAGAAGATTGTCTTGCTTTATAGCGCTGCAATCCAGATGCCAAAAACACACTTTTGCCATCCAGTGGAGGGAAGGTTGTTGAGAATGAAGGCGTTGACACAACCTGCCTTTGGGGGAAATGGCGCAGAGCAGCATCCCTAGTTCAAGAGGCTGTCTGAGTTTAGCAATAGTTTCTTGTTCCCAGGCTCTGGGCCAGGGTAAATTGGCTGCAGTGTACTTTGGGATGGATGGTTTTGCCTCCAGGAGAAAAAGAGCTTAGCACAGCTCTGCTGAGAGTGTCTCTTAAGCTCATCCACACCAAGGGTTGGGTGCCAGTTCCTTGGATGGGCTTGTAGCTGGCCTTCCCTGGGTGTAGCAAAAGCTGCCATTAGCAGGTACAGTGAGAAGAGGTTGAGAGGCAAGAGGAGCCTACATGTTTAATTTGCTTTCATGAATTAGCCTGAGCTGATGGGATGGCCTCTTCACAACGGGAAGGAGGGCAGAGACTAGGATGACTCCTGTCTCCATTCTCTGAGCTCTACGTACACAAGCACGTTCCCCACCGTGCCAAGTATTCTAATGCCTCACACAGCATCTGGGAACAATCAGAGAACAAACAGCACCAGCCCTACTCTCTGCCCAGCCCTTGCTGCCTTGGATGCATCCCTGCCCCTGGGTCTGGGTGGTAGATGAGGCAGGAGCCAGGCAAGGTCTGATCTAGAGGAGAGGTCCTGGGGGCCTCCCTGTGGGCTCCATCCAACTGCTTTGCCCTGGAAACCTTTAGGTTTCAGGATTGTTTGCCCTGCAAGGGAAGGGTGAATTGGAACAGGCACAACAGCTGGAGTCTTATGACCCACATGGTTCCCGTCCTCACTGCAGAGGAGCGTAGCTTAGAGTCTGTAGCTTAGATCTCTAAACAAGGGTGTTTTCTGTTAACTGAGATGCTTCAGACCATCTCTGGCTTTGCCTTCAGCCACCACTCTGTGACAAGCCTCGTGTGAGCCCTGTGTCATGCTCACCAGTCTCAGTAGCTAAAACATCTCACATGGCATTGGAGACCGATCTATAGGTACCTGAAGTGAGCCCTTGGTGTTCATGCACCTCTTGGTGTTGATTCAATTCTGGCTGTCCTGGGATGGGCCATTTCTGCTGCTCAGCTCAACAGTAGCTTTCTCAAGTGTTCTGTTTAGCCAGGTTTTCTGGATGAATGGACCATGGGAGAGTGGTGGGGATGTTCAGCCACCCCTTCCCAGAGGGCTCCACGAGTCTCCAGGAGAGATGTCCGCATAGTCTATGTCAGGGAGCAGAACAAGCTTCATTTCTCCACCCTGGAATTCAACCTTCCCTGCACACAGATCAGAAATCCCTGTTTCTTACTTGAGATGCAGTAGGATGGGGACCAAAGATGATCTCTTTAAATTTTTTTTACCTAGAGCCTAAATTTTGTATTTAAATTACATACACCTTTAAAAATAAAGGGTAACAGCTTATTGAAAGTCCTAGGCTTATTGCACTCTGCTAAATTTCCTTAATTACTGAATTTGCAAATGTTGCCAGAGCAGTGGAGCAGTCATAGTCAAGGTGAAGCCCTTGGTTTCTTGAGGAACTAATGCACCTTTTGACAGAAGCCAACTTTTCCACAAATGCAAGGAGACTATTTATTTCATTTCCATTTGCTTGCCTAGCTCAGCTCAATGGCATCTTCATCCAGGGCTCTGAAGAGAATTGGCCACTGAAATAAACAACAAAGTGGGCTTTAAATAAGAAACAAAGTCTGTATTAATCCTCCAAGGATAAAAAAATTAAGTGTGAAAATCCACTAGTTCTAAAAATCTTTTTCGTGGTTGCTACATACGTCTGTCGAGTTGGGTCACGGACAACAGGAACTTCATTTAAGTTGGTTTTAAAACAAACTGGTGTTTTCTTTTCTATTTATCTGACACATTTAGGCTTCATCTCTGAAAACTCTGGCTGGGAGCAGCCCATGTCCCTGCTGTTTCACTCTCTTATCCTTCAAAACAGGGTGGTCCCCTACAAACTGCTTCCTGGGGCATGGGTCTCATGGGTCCATGAGAATAAGTTTGTGTAAACTCATTAATAATCCATTTGCCCACTGTATTAATTTCTACTAACTTCTGTGATTTGGGACATATGGGTAAATTCATGTGCAATTTCCATTGTTCCATAATGCAAAACACTTATGTTTTACAATCCTGAAAAATGGGTATTCATTTATATGGTGACCCAAACATGTGTTTCTGTCCCAGAGTCATCAGAAAACAGAGCTGGGAGGGACCTCAGCTGTTCAGTTCATCCATTCCCTATACCCCAGACAAGCTTTGCTGTGACTTCTTGCCCATTCTTCTCATTTATTATTACTCATCTGTGGTGATGGATATTCCATGATCTCCACTTTGATGGCATAGCATCTACTAGCCAAAATGTGCTAAAATATTATAATTAGGTGGAAATCAGCATGTTTTAATAGCTACTAGTAAATATCCTAGAAAATATTTTCTAGTAAATACTAGAAAAAAATAATTCTCATAGCAAAACAAGATTAAAAATAATGTTTTCCACCATGACTGCATTCAAACATTTACTTAATTTGATTGAAACTGTTCTTGGCACCAAGCCTCCCTCCACCCCAAGCCCCTTCACTCTTTATTTTTCACCTGGATCAGTTCAGTGATCTGCTGTAGGACATTTGAAAAGCACAGAGTGGTGTAGTGAGCAGTCAGGGTGGGGAGAGAAGCAATTTTTTAAGCTGGCATTGCTGAAAAGGAGACAGTCCTTGCTTTGAACCACCCTGCTGCCGGTTCAACACTCCTGCTTTGCTCACCTTCCCCTTAACCCAGCAGGTTGCCTGTCTTCACCAGCACATTAAAGCAGAGAAGAGCACCCAGGGATGAGCTCAGGGTCTCCTGTTCTTGAAAAATCACAGCAAAGCTTTTTGCTTTTCAAACACTTGTCTAACCCAACAGGAATAATTTGCGAAGGAATCCTGACTCTACTTGTCGCTCAGTTCATTATCTTTATGGTCCCGTCCCTAAAAACACTTAATGGTTAATAAACCTTAAGGAAATACAATCTTACAGGCAAATGTTTTGGCTGAGCATCTGCTTCAATACTGGGAAGGGCTGGTCTTTTGTATCTTTAATTGCCTTTTTGACCTTTTCAGAATACAGAGTTTTGCATTAGCCCTAGGACAGCTGCACAGAATTGGTGACACTGAACCCCTGGCTATGTGTCCCCCACAGATGCTCTTGCTCCACAGCTATTTTAATGCTAACCTTTCTGCAGGTTCTGTTACTCCTCCCAGAAAGGCTCTTTAAAAACCCCAAGGAAGTGTCCTGGCATTTCCAACATGTCCATAGGGAGGCCCAGCGGCAGTTTGGAAGAAATCTGTGTTTTGTGATGCTAGCTCTCCAGCCTGTGTCAAGATATGAGTGCAGAGCCTCATTTGCATAGATGCAAGTGCCTTAGAGGAGAGCTCAGCACTTCTGCTCCATGTTTGTAGGAGACCTTCAGTCCCAAGTGAGGTGATCTTTGTGGTCAAAGACGGACTGTACCACAGGGGGAAGAGTTTCAGAGATCAGACTAATGCCATCTTCGTCTGAGCTTGAGAATTCACAGCAAAGACAGTGGGTAAATCTAATCCTGAGTGCAGGATCATCATGACCTGAGTGGTGTGGCCACCTTAGCTGTCTGGGAGGAGACGAGGAGACCATGGGGATGATGAGTCCTTGGGAAAGTGAGACCATGGGGATGATGAGACCACAGGAGGAAGGAGATGCACTTGTCCTCCAAGGACTCTGTGCTGCACCATCTTCTGCAGATTAATGCACAAGCTCAGTCTTCCTTGCAAAACAGTTCCATGGAGAAGCTGTGCTTTTTTACTCATTAACCCATGGGTCAGCACGCTCATCTGGAAGAGCTTGAGGAGAGCTTGAAGACCCCTTCCCAGCTTTGAGGAGATGAGCCACCTGGCAAGTTATTCTGGAGTGGGGCTTGCTCAGCTTCTTTCTCTGTTTTGTATAAAATAATTAACTGGCGGGGAGAGAGAGGCAGAGGGAGCATGTGAGTTTGCAGCTCATTGCCTAGGCATTAATCTAGAAGGAGAAGATACAGTCCCTGTTCTTAGGACTGCTTAAATTAACCAGAAAACTGCCACAGCTCCACAGATTCTGCCCAAGGACCTTCTTTCTACACAAAGGAAACCAGAAGTTAAACCAAGACTAATGAGGAGAGATGGCTGTGGAATTTCTGGACCAACAGTGGCCTCCTTCATGTCACTGCCCAGGGAGCAATGAAGCCTGAAGAACATGTATTTACATTGTGGACCTCAGGCCCTTCAGTCTTTTCACGGATTGAACGTCATCAACATGGCCAAGCATTTTGAAAGTTCCTTGACTTCTAAGTACAAGTGGTAAAGCTAAAAGGAAAATACTCATTTCCCTTAGAAAGTTCCCAGCAGATTATCCCCACAAGGCAGAAAAGCAAGGAAGCAGGAAGTTTCCTGGGACAACACCTCCACAACCACATGGGTTCAGGCAGACTCCTCAGTGGTGGTAGCTGCCTTTCCCTGTCACTCTTTGGCAGCATTACGCCTGCCTCTGGCAGGGTGGACACTGTCTCTGTCCTCTTGAGCAGTAGCCTCAGGTCCAGAGGTCCAGCTGGTGGTGATGAGGTGGAGTGTGGGTGCAGCTCTGTCCTGCAGGAGCTCAGGGATTCCTGCTCTTTCTGAATGGCAAAGCTGATGTCCAGGGAGTAGAAGGCATGACACCAGCCCGGCATGTCTGGAACACTAAATTAATTTTCTTCCTAGTTACCAGCATCTGTTGATGGCAGATATGAATGGAGAGGGGATATCCTCATTCCTGCCCAGTCCCTGCATTTTTTAGAGTGAAAACCCTGGAGGAAAGGTTTGCCCTTACTGTAGACATGATTTAGCTGGAGCTGCCTCCTGCCTTCCATCAATGATATGTCACTGCAATGCGAGCCCTTAGATAGTGGTGTGTTTATAGAGCCTTTGTTCTCGTGTTCAGTGAATTGATCTCCATCTGAGAAAGTATCACTCACTGTCAGAATTAAAAAACAGCCCATGAAAAAGAAAAGGAGCAGCCTGACTTCAAAGGGCTGTGGTTCTTTTCTTGTGGCCTCTCCTAACCTGCACACAGCTGAAAAACTTGTTTGACCCAATTCATTTCAGGCCTCCTTCCTCCCCTCCAACAGACAAAGACGCACAAACAATAAGCTCATTCAGGTGCAGAAGAGGGAGGGAAACCCAGAGACCCAGGCGAGGCTCCCGCTGCACACACCCTGTTCCCACAGATAAGCACAAAGCCGGAGGAGTGACAGGTTATCTTGGGCAGATCCAGCTACATGCAAGGTCTCCTTGAAGTCAGTGGTGTGTGTCGAGAGATGGTATCTTTTGTTAGGCCGACTGGTAGAGTCAGAAAAACGAGACAAGCTCTCAGGGGCCTAAACCTTATTCAGGCCAGGGAAATATCTGGGTCTCCTGAAGCCAGGAGGTGCATGAGATGTTGTAGAGTGGGAGGTGGGTAGAGGTAAGTACCTTTAGTGTCTGGTGGATTGGTTTGGCACAAAGGGAGACCTTTATAATGACCTTCCAGTGCCTAATGGGACTCAGAGAGACCTGCAGAGGGACTTTGGTCAAGGGCCTGGAGGGTCAGGACATGGGGAATGGCTTTCCAGTGCCAGAGGGCAGGGAGAGATAGGATCTTGGGAAGGAATTGCTGTGTGTGAGGGTGGGCAGGCCCTGGCCCAGGGTGCCCAGAGCAGCTGTGGCTGCCCCTGGATCCCTGGAAGTGTTCCAGGCCAGCTTGGAGGGGGTTTGGACCAGCCTGGGATAGTGGAAGGTGTCCCTGCCCATGGCAGGGGCTTAGGAGGAGACAGATGATCTTTAAGGGCCTTCCAACCCAAAACATTCTGAGATTCTGTGATGTTAAAGTGATTGTTTTCTTGGTTTTTTTGTTTTTTGTTTTAAGGGGGACCAATTTAGCCTCTGACTCACTACATGGCATCTCATGTAGTGACTCTGACTGGCATATGGCCAAGGGTGGGACTGCAGCAGCAAACCCTCCCATCAGTTTAAAGTGCCATGAAAAGGTCCTTCAAGGTCAGTACCAGGCATTAACAGGGTGCCTGGCCTGGCAGCTGTGACCTTGGAGTTTCCAACACCTGATAACATGCTCAGGAGAGTTATCTCTGCAGCAGGGGTACCACACCACTCCCAAGCAGGGCTGACTGCAGCGGACAGCCCTTTCTTCCTGCAGGAGCACAACCTCCTACAGAGATCTCTGGATGTTTTCCCCCTCTTTCTATTTTTAAATGTGCTCCAAGCTAAAATCTTCATTTTTCTCTTCAGTGATGCATGTGCCTACATTTCCTGGAGCTGATATTCATTCCTTCCTCTCTTGTCTTTTCCAAGAGAAATGTCTTAACATTTGCAAAAAAACAACTATTGTTTTTGCAGTTTAGAAATGTGAATGTGTCACTATAGCAATTACCTCTAAAACCTTACTAAACAGGCCTAATGCTGCTTAATAGGAACTTTGTCACCTCTGAGCACTTTTCTCTTCATTAATGAGTCACTACAAAGCAAATTATCACTGGTGTCACTGTCTCAGTCCTGCTTCACTGCTGCTGGATGTAGCATTGCCTCAATGCAAGCAGAGCTCAGCCACAGATCTGCCCTCTGTGGGGAAAAAGCTCTGCAAGATCTCTGTTAGATGTTGATGGTAAGATGCAAGGAGACCAAATAAAACCAGCCACTGGGTAGCAGCAACCAGGTGAGCATGAGTACCAATTTCCACGTGCCTGAGAGTCCTTGGTGGCTGATCCAAAACAGCCAGGAACAAGCTAATAACATGTGGAGCAGTCTGGGTTTGGAGATTATACTTCTGGGAAGAGGGACTAGGGACAAAACCAGCATGAACACTGAACACTTTGAGCTTTGAGGTGGTTCCTCAAGGCTGTAAAGTCTGCCTTGCCCCTGAATTCCATGATTTGGTGACCAGCACCGAGGAGATGCTCCATGCTGTTACACACAGCATGAGTGAACACAGCAGATACAATTCCAGCCAGCCTGGTCCCACTAAATAACCATGCACAAAAATCTGTTTGTGAACCTACTTCCTACAGCCTAGAAATGAGTTTATCTCCATCATGCCCTACCACCCAGCTAGACCTTATTCAGGGAGGAGTCCCCCAAGCTTTCCCGTAAGTAATCATGCCTGTGGGTAGAATTCTTTGTGGGCATCAGTGAAGCTCTGCAAGGAGACAGCACCCCGAGTGATTTTAAGCTTGCACATCGAGGCAAGGTCGGATAGGTCTTGGAGGAACCCGGTGTAGTGGAAGAGGTCACTCTCATTGCCAGAGGGTTGGACTAGTTGACCTTTAAGGGTTCATTCCCTGCCAAACCATTTGGTAATTCCATGAGTTCTGATAGGCAAAATGATTGATCACTGAGTTCCCAATCACCAGCAGAGCTGTGATTTCTGTGTCTATGTTCTACACCTATACCCCTTTTGTTAGTGATCACTTGTTAGTAGGTTGAAATACCTGGTGCTTCCTCTGGGCTTAGATCACGTATTAGGAGAGTTACTCAGCTGTGGTAGGATGTCATTAAGCTTCTCCAATTAGCTATGCTGGTGCTCTCAGCTTCCTTATTTTCGTAGAGTCATAGAATCCTGGAATGGACCTTTAAAGGTCATCTAGTCCAATCCACCTGCCATGAGCAGGGACGCCTTCCACTAGACCAGGTTGCTCAGAGCATATCTGTCTATCATTCCTGTGTGTTCCTGGTTACTTGGGGATTGGACTAGAAAGGGCTGCAGAACTAGGTGAGAGGAGCTATTCTCTCTTCTGATGGCATTTCCGTGGACAAGGGTTAGGAAGGTGATACACAGATTTATCTGTCCTGCCTAGGAGGTGGTGACAGTCATTGTGTCTGTCACCTGAAGGTTTCCCATGAGCCCTGATAATATGAAGTGTTTTAACTCATAAATGTTATCAGGCACTTCCAGAATAGCCGGGGTGGGAAGACCTCCCCCAGCAAGCTCCCTGCTTGCTGCTCCCAGCTCTCATGCTCCTGAAAGAGAAATAATCTCCTGCCAAGGTATTTCACTCTAGTGGCAAAAAGATTTGGGAAGTGTGCAAGAGAGGCTTATCCTGGCATTCATCTCCACAAGGCACCAAAACCACGAGCCTCGTGTACAGCTCTGAAAGGTGTCTTTGAGCCAGTCCCACCAGTGTGGTGCGCTGGACTCCCTCAAAGCCAGCACACACATCCCTGGGCAGCCTCTAGGATGGGCAGTTTATTGTTTTTCCCTCTGTGGGCCTTTGCCCAAGGTCCAGATGATGACTCCTGGATCCCCACACCCAGCCCAATCCCACACCTGCTGCTCTGCTGTAGCCTTGCAATTCCTAAGCTATCTATCACGGCACATTTATTCTGACACCCCGTGAGTGCGCAGGTTAGTGCTGCTCTGCCAGGCTCAGCACAGGCTTCTAAATATATTAGTGAAGGGGAAAGATCTGGGATGGCTTCCAATTTTAACCAAGGTCACATTGGCGAGTGCTGGTGTGCAGCGCGAGGGTATTATCCACAGCATCTTTCATCGAGCTGTATTCCAGCTGCGTGCAGCATTCCTGTGCTGCAACAGAAGGAAATGGGAAAGCATGGCAGGAGCATGAAGCCTGGGAGATAACTAAAGTTTTGCTGCAGGTGTCTTGTGTAGCTCGGGATCTCTGCACCTCTGGTTATTTTTCTACCAAAAAACCCCAAACGCGAACTGTGTTGCTTACCTGCCTCAAATGGTAGACTCAGGCATAATGTTTTTCAAAGGGCTCAGAGCTTTGGGCCCTTGGATTCATCCTAGCAGACAATTTTCCCATTAGGAGACAGCCAAATGCTCCAGGGAAACATACATTGCTGGAAACGGCACCTGCATTCCAGATTTACCCAAGTCTCTTGATGATGCATCGTAAGAACAGCTCTCTTCCTAGCCACAAGAAAGGGCTGGGAAAGTTTAGGCAAGGCCAAGGACTGGAGGTGAGACACATCACAGAAGAAGGTTTGAAATCCCCCCTCTGGCAGCAGTGACTCTGTGACTGTCTCCATGGGAAACAGAAGAGATCTGGACTTTTAATTGCAGCCCTGGACTGGAGGAGGAGACCCAGAAGGAGCAGAAAGAGTGAGGAATAAAGAAGAGGTGCATAATTCAAGAGAGCAAGGAATGAGGCAGAAGTCTCAGGCTGAGGACACTGCTTGGCAGAGGCCAGTTTATGAGCCTGGCAAAAACAGCACGAGGAGGTGAGGTTCCGGAGCCCCTTAAGGCTGGGGCATCTTCCCCATTCCTGCAGCAGGGCAGTGAAGAGCCCTGTGCTCCCCCAAGAGCGAAGGGCAAAGTCTGGGGCAGAAAGGGACAGTTCGCCATAAATTACCTGTCTGTCTTTTCTAGGCTCAGTGACCAAGAGCTGTGCTGGGATCTCACTTAACCCTGATAAATGTGGGTTTGAGAAGGATGCTGGGAACATCCTGGTGTTTTCCTATGATTATTCATCCATGGTGAGGCAGAAAATAGGGCAGGGGTTTAATTTATTTTCTTGAAGAAACTCCATCTTCTGCCTAACTCCCCCTCTAAAGCTATTAGATACATTTCAGGATGGTGGAGGGCTAGGAATCCCAAAGGTACCCTTAGGCCTTAGATACAAATAAAGCACTAAGTAGAAAAAGAAAGACCTTTTCAGTGTCCCAGCAAGGGGAAGACTTCCAGGGGAGGTTCCTGAAGTGTGGATAAGGCAGAGTAGTGTCATGGGGTCCCTTGGCCACAGGACGAGCAGCGGGCAGGCGGTGGAGGATCCAGCTGTGCCACGCTAATCTGGTTCTCTGAGGCCACACTTAGTTACTAATGTGGTTTGTCAGGAGAGAGGGCAATGTTTTATCTACTTGCCTCTATTTTTAGCTGCCTTGGGTCAGCAAAACTACTCAAACAGCAGCGCTGGGGGACCTGCATCTCCAGATCAAATTGTCCTGCTCCGAGCCATACCCCGTGCAGATAGCAGCCTGAAATGAGTAATTCCTCCCTTCTTCCCAGCTCATCCTGCTCCCACTGACCAGTCTCCTCCTCCTCCTGATGGTCCCAGCTCGTGGCTATGCTACACTTCCCCAGCCTGACAGGGTACAGGTCTGCAGACTGGTGCCCCAGGTCTGCTTGTGGCACAATTGTAGCCTTGTTCTGAGGTTTTGCATGGGACCTGAATGCCTGAGCCCCGGGATGGAGGGGCACAGCCCTGATGGGCTGTCTGCATCTTGGTCCTGCCCCCTTGCCCTGGGGGACCAAGGCAGAGGAGCACCCCTGCTCTGTGAAACACACAGGTTTTCCTCCGTCACGTGAAGAACTGAATTGTTATTAATGTGTCACAAGTGCTGGGAGGGGTTACAGAAGCTTTCTGTGGATTTGTCCCCAAGTCCGCCTGTACCTGGAATGACTGCATGGCCTTTTGGGGCAGCTGTTGTTCAGGATCAGTGCTAAAACCCTGCTGCAGTACTGCTCTGGGTCTCTGGTGCTGGCTGCAGGGCAAGGGCAATGTCAGGGATGTCGGTCTGCAGTTATCCTTCCATTACATCCCTCACAGAGGCTGAAAAATCAGTGTCCCAAGGCACAATCAGAGCAGGGTTGCATGGACTCTCTGAACTCTGAAGCATAGTTTTGGTCTAGAAATCATCTAGTAGTGTCTTGCAAAACTTCCAGGATTTCATGAGCTGGACTGGAACAGAAATGCCACAGGCAGCGCTGCCAACCCTGAGCATTCAAATACCGTGAGTCAGCCCCCCCTCCTCCCTGCCTCTTCTAAGTCTCTTTTCCTTTCAGGATTTTATTTTAAGAGTGAGGTTAAACTTGGTTCCTATTTTCCAGGTTTCTCTCCTCCTCTTCTCCCCCACCTTTTGGGGAAGCTAGAAACTTAACTGTTTTGGAAGTGAGGAGGTTGTTTCTATAATGAAGAGGAAATGCAATGCTCTAAGCCCCTGGAGCAAGGCCCTGAGTAACGTTGTTATGTGGCTTTATGATAAATTTGGGAGATTTGGCAGCGCTTCAGTCTGGCTCCTTGTTTAATTGCCTGCAGATCCTGCCTTGTCATTAACACAAGAGGTCAAGGTACTGGCAGGAGTTCTGTGATTTGTGGAGGCATGCTTAGCTTATAAAAACACCTCTGTCTTTGCCTCCCAGCGGGCCTTCCTTGTTCACCCAGCTGTTACTGTTGTTCTCCCCCTCTCCCGAGCTCCTTCAGCAGACTCTTCCTTGCCTTTATGAGGTGCCTTATGCAATGCCTATGCTGGAGCATCCTTTTGACTGGCTACACACCCACTGCAGCAGCATCTGGGCGTCCGAAATTCTCATTAAACTTGGTATATTTTAATAACTGTGGTCCAGGAAGTGTTTTCTTCCTCTAAGGAAATGAATCAGAGAGGATAGCAAGTGAGTAGGGCCTGAGGAGCATCCAGCAAGGTCTTCGAATAAAGAAGGAGCATCTGCCAGGGTGCAGCACACATGCAACAAGCAGCACACAATTATAGAAATAATTTAGGTTGGAATTGCTGAATTGTAGAAATATTTAGGTTGGAAAAGACCTTTAAAAGCATTGTGTTCAACCATTATCCCACTGCCAAGACCACCACTAAACCATGTCCCCAGGTGCCACTTGTACATGTGTCTGGTCTTTCTCAGTTCTCCCTGAAGATCAGGGTTTCAGGAGGCTGAGAATTTCCCCAAAATCAGGAGTTGTTCATTATGAATTGCTCTAAGCTCTGTATCACTCCTTTTGTCCACAAATACTCACTACTTTCTGACAACACAACAGAAAGATGTTAGTCCAAAGGGACAGGACTTGGCTAAGCAGCATCCAGCATTATTCTTTTTTTATTACTTGATTATTGAAGGGCTGACTTGTGTGGGCTGTTGTAGGGTATCCTAGTACTTAAAGGGAAGTGATAAAAACTGTGGAGAGGGAGTTTTTACACGGAAAGATAGCAATAGGCAAATGGAAAAGGTTTTAAGCTGAAAAATGTGATATTTAGGTTAGATATTATGAAGAAAATC
Organism: Erpornis zantholeuca; assembly: GCA_013400515.1. NCBI lineage: Eukaryota > Metazoa > Chordata > Aves > Passeriformes > Timaliidae > Erpornis > Erpornis zantholeuca. The sequence continues at coordinate 216,045 of VZTN01024622.1, read as the reverse complement.
TTGTCTGTGAAGGTGGGGAGGCACTGGCACAGGGTGCCCAGAGAAGCTGTGGCTGCCCCTGGATCCCTGGCAGTGTCCAAGGCCAGGTTGGACAGGGCTTGGAGCAGCCTGGGACAGTGGAAGGGGGTGGAACAGGATGAGGTTTAAGGTCCCTTCCAACCCAAACCATTCAGACACTCTGTGATACTCCGTGCCCTGCTCTACACTGAAAGCTGTGTCTCACAGCAGCCCTGTGAGATCACTCTGGCATTTCCAGCAGTGCTGCAGTCCCAGCTGTCACAGCTTGCCAGATCTGAGGGGGGTGCACAGCCCAGGGTGCCAGACCACATCCCTGAAAGGACAGCTCGAGGGGCTGCAGCAGCAGGAGAGCGCGGCCGAGGCGGTGTGGTGAGGGATGGAGGGATGGAGGGATGGAGGGATGGAGGGATGGATGGATGGATGGATGGATGGATGGATGGATGGATGGATGGATGGAGGGATGGATGCTGTACACAGTCTCTGGCACCCCTGTGTGGCCACCTGCGCAACCACAGCACCGGCAACCACCGCAGCCTTCCCCGGGCAGCAGCTCCCTGGCCAGGAAAGACCTGGAAGCATTTCTGAAAGGTCTAGAGGGGAGGTTAAATCCTGCCTGTCGAGGCAGCAAGTCTCTGTGAAGAATGGGAGCCCTGTAATCCTCTGTGGAGGGCCAGGAGTTCCTTATGGACCCAGACATCAGGAGCCAAGAGAATCGTAGAATTACAGAATCATGGAAGGATTTGGGTTGGAAGGAACCTTAAAGCTAATCTCATTCCCCCCCTGCTATGGGCAGGGACACCTTCCACTACCCCAGGCTGCTGTTAACTGAGTTTAACCCTCTTGTCCATACTTCCAAACTCCTTCCTTGGTAAAACGGCTGAGAAACCAAAAATAATGAAAAATACAGCTGCGGTGCATCCAGGCCAGCACCAGGCAGCACAGCCAGGGCTGAGACCCACCCCTTATCCAAAATCAGGAGGTTCCTGAGGTATTCCAGTCACTTTCCAGTCCTCCCCATCACTGGGGATCACTGGATCCCAGCAGGCAAGCAGGAGCCTGCTCCCTCGGTTGGAGGCAGTGTGTTCCAGCCCCGTGCCCTGAGGAATGGGGCCCTCCTTCCCCCCTCATTCATCTGGCCTCCACCTTATCCTGCTGTTTAACACAGTCCTGATGTTAAATCTGCTCACCAAGCTGCTTCCCAACTTAATTCCCGTTCCTAGGGAACACACAAAAGGTGGATTTTCCCCAACCCTGATCCCTACCTCTCTTTGTGCCTCTTGGGGGAGTCAGAGAAGCACTTGGAGGGGTTGCAAAGGTGTCAGGGTTGAGAGCAGGACACTGATTTCTGGCCTCTTGACATGTGCTGGCCAGAGCCAAGGGAAAGCCCTGAAAATGTGGGTCATGGTCAGGGGCACAGTGAGCATGGAGCACGTCCAGCTGTGCCATGTGTGGGCTCTGTGTGCAGCTGAGGGGCCCTGGAGCAGCCATGCTCAGGGAGGGGATGAGCAAGAGCAGGAAGACCCTGGACAGACTCTTCTCCAAAGAGTGGAGAGTGTAGATAAGAGCCCTTGGGTACAGAGCAGGACCCAGGCCTTGGCTCAGATGCACTTGGAAAAAAAAGATGACTCTGTGGGCTTAGTGTCACTCCAGTGCCCCCAAATGCCATGCTCTGTGTGGCACCACTGCCGTTGAGCGGGTACCGTGGCCACTGAGAGGTTACTATGGCCATCAAGGGGGCTCTGTGGCCATTGAGGGGGCATCTGGGCCAAGCAGAGCAGCCTGTGCAACACCCCCCCCATCAGCACCCCTCAGACCATCAGCTTCCTCAGTCACAGGCAGGTGCAAGGTCTTCATCCTAAAATCCAAGGCTCTCTTACTTTCGTTTGCTGGGGCCCAGGAACCCTGAAGGAGCCCTGGCCCAGAGAAGGGCTGGGACCTGGCCAGCTGCTCCAGCAGGGAGGTTAGCTCCACATGGACATAGCCCTGGAGTATTTCCTGTGTGTGGAAGAAGTTCCTAGCAGCCCACCAGACCTTGGCTTGCTGGCAGAGTACTGCACATGGAAATTATTTGTCATTATTTGAAATAAGCTGCAGCCCCAACTCCATCTCACGGCACTTTCCCAGTGCAAATGGTGTTCACGGAAGTGGAACAGGTTTTGAGCTATGCCCACAAAGTCCGAGAGCAGAGAAAATACAGTGACATATGGGCATGGAGACAGCCCCTGGAGAACAAAATACTCATTACTACCAGAGAAAGAATAAGACAGCATCCACAGGATGTTAAGGAGCAAGTTAAAACAAATTTTAAAGTATCTTCTTGCAAAGATGCAGCTATGGGACTTGCTGCTGCAGTGTGTCTCTGCCTTCTCCTCTCCAAGCCCGGCTTCAGGAAGCTGTGTTCTTGGAGGAGGGGGTGATGCCTTAGGTTTTAACTTTTCTATGTTCCCAACCCTGCCCTGCCCAGTGTCACTCTGCAGTTCCCTGGAGCTCCTTCAGTGCTGTTCTCTCATGCTCACACACACACAACAAAGCCTCTCCAGCTCTCCAAGGACACCCAGACCCTCCTAGGCCAAATAACTGCAAACCACAATCTTGGGGGCAGGGGGGCAAGCTTGGGCAAATTCCATCCTTGCCTGGCTTCTGCTTGGGGAATTGATGCTGAGATCCAAGTGGGAAGAACTCGGGAGCTGTCCTTGTCCATGTTGGGATGCACTGAGGCAGGAGCCTCTGGAGCCCAGAGTGTACCTCTGAAGGCCTTTCCAATCAATCCCTCCTTTACTCCTTGATTCCTTTATTCCTGTCTGCTCTCTGTTTCTAAGTAGCCATTTAAGGCATCAGGGGTGGCTAGAGGAAAATGAGTCGGGAGCTGCGTCCAATGCACACCCATGGCTCCTGGAAGCTCGGTCACTTCTTCATGTGCTATTCCTGGCGTTTCCCCAAGCAGTCTCCATCCCTAAAGGATTAGGAGGTGATAGCTGTCCACTTGGTGGGGGGCAGAGCCTGCTGTACCACCTTGAGCTCTGCAGCCAGGCTGACACCTGGTCTGCAGTGGGTCTGACCACAGTGAGCCCTGGAGGGATCTCACAGGGGTGCAGGCAGGGTGTTGGGGGACAGGCAGGGTGTTGGACTGCAGGGAAGGTGTTGGGAGACAGGCAGGGTGTTGGACTGCAGGGAAGGTGTTGGGGGACAGACAGGGTGTTGGGGTGCAGGCNGGACAGGCAGGGTGTTGGACTGCAGGGAAGGTGTTGGGAGACAGGCAGGGTGTTGGAGGACAGGCAGGGTGTTGGGGACAGGCAGGAGTTTTGGGATGGGGGAACAGGGATGGGGGAACAGGGATGGGGGAACAGGGATGGGAGGACTGGGGTGGGGATACAGGGACATGGATACTGGGATGGGGAAACGGGGATGGGGGAATAGGGATGGGGGAACAGGGATGGGAGGACTGGGGTGGGGATACAGGGACATGGATACTGGGATGGGGAAACGGGGATGGGGGAATAGGGATGGGGGAACAGGGATGGGAGGACTGGGGTGGGGATACAGGGACATGGATACTGGGATGGGGAAACGGGGATGGGGGAATAGGGATGGGGGAACAGGGATGGGAGGACTGGGGTGGGGATACAGGGACATGGATACTGGGATGGGGAAACGGGGATGGGGGAATAGGGATGGGGGAACAGGGATGGGAGGACTGGGGTGGGGATACAGGGACATGGATACTGGGATGGGGAAACGGGGATGGGGGAATAGGGATGGGGGAACAGGGATGGGAGGACTGGGGTGGGGATACAGGGACATGGATACTGGGATGGGGAAACGGGGATGGGGGAATAGGGATGGGGGAACAGGGATGGGAGGACTGGGGTGGGGATACAGGGACATGGATACTGGGATGGGGAAACGGGGATGGGGGAATAGGGATGGGGGAACAGGGATGGGAGGACTGGGGTGGGGATACAGGGACATGGATACTGGGATGGGGAAACGGGGATGGGGGAATAGGGATGGGGGAACAGGGATGGGAGGACTGGGGTGGGGATACAGGGACATGGATACTGGGATGGGGAAACGGGGATGGGGGAATAGGGATGGGGGAACAGGGATGGGAGGACTGGGGTGGGGATACAGGGACATGGATACTGGGATGGGGAAACGGGGATGGGGGAATAGGGATGGGGGAACAGGGATGGGAGGACTGGGGTGGGGATACAGGGACATGGATACTGGGATGGGGAAACGGGGATGGGGGAATAGGGATGGGGGAACAGGGATGGGAATATTGGGATGGGGATACAGGGACCTGGATAATGGGATGGGAGTACTGGGATGGGAGTTTTGGGATGGGGGAACAGGGATGGGGGAACAGGGATGGGAGTACTGGGGTGGGGATACNTGAGGATACTGGGATGGGGTAACACGGATGGGAATACTGGGATGGGGATATAGGGACAGGGATGGGGAACAAGGATGGGAGTACTGGGGTGGGGATACAGGGACATGGATACTGGGATGGGGGAACAGGGATGGGGGAACAGGGATGGGGTGAGGGGATGAAGAAATGGGATAGCAGTATTGGAATAGGGATACTGGGATGGGGGAACCAGGAAGGGCATACAAGGATGGGGGAACTGGGATAGGGGTACAGAGATGGGAGAACTGGGAAGGGAGTATTAATATGGGGGAGCTGGGATGGGGAACTGCAGTGGGGTTACTAGGATGATGGTATCAGGATGAGGATACTGGGATGGGGGTACTGGGATGGCATGACCCATGTGACCCATATGAGGTGAGTACTGGGATAAAGGAAAACCAGGATGGAGGAAGGTACTGGGATGCAAGTGCTCTGGGATACAGGAACACTGGGATGTGGTCTAGAATGGAGGTACTGGGATGGTGTGCTGAGATGGGAGTTCCAGAATGGGGGTGAGTACCAGGATGAAGGAGCACCAAGACAGGGAAAGGGATTGGGATGCCAATGCACTAGGATGCAGAAACACTGGGATGGGGAGGAGGGGGGAATTACAGGGCACCAGGAGGTGGAGCACCAGGATGGGGAGGCTGCTGGGATGCAGGAAAATGTGGATGGGGGAGCACTAAGGTGGAGAAGCACCAGGCACCAGCCCACTTGCAATCCATCTATTGCAAAGACTGCAGATGGAATGGCTGGTGCAGGACACAGGGATGGGCTTTGTGGGGTGTGCTGAGGTGTCAGGGACCTGGTGATGACCATGTGGTGCTCAGCTGCCTCTGCAAGGTACCAAAGGCTCTGCTCAGAGGGCAGCAAATACCAAATACACTGATTTACAGCTTTTTCTTGTCCCTCATGTCCTGTCTCTCCAGTCACAAGGGAGGCAGCTCTCCTCCCCTGCCCACCTGTGCACAGAGCACTCGCCACAGCTGGACTGGGTTCACCCAGGACAACCTGCAGGATGAAGGCTGTCCTGGATGGGGTATTTGTTGGAGGCATGCTGAGAGTAAAGTCTAATTTTTAGGGAGCAATCATTTGTTTTGGCCCCTCACAGGGATTGCACTACCACAGGCCCTTGGGAACCAAGTTGTTTGCTTCCAGCTCTGTTGTTTAATAGGTAATGGGTAAAATCCTCCCTTGGAGCTGTTGAGCCACTGTTAGAGCAGGAACTGAAAGAATTAAAGGATGCCAGAATGGTTTGGGTTGGAAAAAAGCTCCAAAACCACCTACTTCTACCCCCTGCAATGACCAGGGACACCTTCCACTGTCCCAGGCTGCTCCAAGCTCCAATGTCCAGCCTGGCCTTGGACACTGCCAGGGATCCAGGAGCAGCTACAGCTGCTCTGGGCACCCTGGGCCAGGGCCTGCCCACCCTCACACACAGCAATTCCTTCCCAAGATCCCATCTCTCCCTGCCCTCTGGCACTGGGAAGCCATTCCCTGTGTGCTAGCCCTCCAGGCCTTGTCCCAAGTCCCTCTGCAGCTCTCCTGGAGCCCCTTTAGGCCCTGCCAGGGGCTCGGAGCTCTCCCTGGAGCCTTCTCTTGCGCAGGTGAGCAGCCCCAGCTCTCCCAGGCTGGCTCCAGAGCTCCAGAGCCTCTAGGCTGAGTGGTTTGAGCCTGAGATCTGCCTGTTCTGAATTCCTGAAGGACATACTCATTCAAAATCACTCAAAGACCATTCAGTTCAATGCTGTAGTTAATGGCAACCGCTTCTGATGGCGTTGGTTTGCTTGCAGGGTTTTTTTTCCTCTATCTAGAATGTGCGTCAAATATGATCTCATCGATATGTCAGTTCTACCTTTAATGGCATTTTTAATCCTATCTTCTCATGGACAGACTCGTGGAGAGGCAGGATTTTTCGCTTAAAATAAAATACGCTTTTTGCCACTCTATTCCCTACTCAGATTTAAGCACCTGAAATATTGAACCTTGTTCATCTCTATTTTTCCCCTTCCTGTTTCTCCATCTACCTAACTCACAGGCAGGGTAAACTTTAAACCGTGGGCTTTGGGCTTGATGTGACTGTAAAATGTTTGGAACCAAGAGCACGACAGTGCTTTTGTTAACACAGCCAGGGGGTCTGGGCTTGTGGGATATGAAAGGATTCAGCTGACTAAGAGTATCTCAAATCCTAAAGCTTGATGAGGTCAAAGGGGCAGGGAGCTCCCTGGCAGGCAAACAACAGAGGAGGTTCGCAGGCATCCAGTCCCTGGCTGGGTCCCTGCAGGGAGAGGCTCCTTCCTGCCAGAGCAGGAGTTTGCTCCTCTCCACCAACCCTTGTGCTCAAAGTAGAGGTTGGACATCTCCAAGGAGGGTTCCTGCCCTGCCCAAGGCTGCAGGCTGGAGTTGGGATGTACAGCAGAGAAATCTTCCCTCCCTCCTTTCAGGAAGGCCACGTGGTGGAGGTGGGGGAAAACCAGGGGGACTGCAATAGGTGAGGGTGGAGAGGGAAAATGAAACTCAGTGTGGATTGAGCATGACTTTCCAACGTTTCCTTAGTTTATGCTGTACCCAGACATCTGGTTTGGGCTTCTACAGTTTGATTTTGGTTGAGAAACTGAGGTATTTTAGAGGTCTCCTTAAGATCTCCACCTCCATTGGAGGTCCTGGAGGTCCTGTGTCATCCATGTGCCCAGGCAGAGGCCTTAGGATGTCTCAGATGGCACAAAACATCAATGTTTGGGCAATTAAGCAGAGCCTTTTCTATTTGTGATGCTGGTGACATTTTTGGATACAAACCAGCATCACCAGGACTCACATTGGAACAGCAAATGCCATTCTGCAGCACAGGAATGTTTGGGTTTGTGCTTAACCAAAGAGCAAGTCAATAAAGGACCATTCCACCAGACTTAACTCTGACTAGGAGGAAAAGGTTTATACACAAGACAGACAAAAATGCTCTTTTTTTTTTGTTTTTGTTCTTTTTTTTTGCTTTCTTCTTTTTTTTTTTTTTTGACAAAATGAGATTTCTCTCCCCACTGTCCCAAATCCATGGGAAAAATATCCTGATGTCCATTCTGCATGTGACTGCTGCCAGACAGAAGATGGGGATTGGAGTGATGGGAACAACATCGCTATGGGAAAAGTGTTCCAGGCAGGAGTATGGTTACTGCATGGCTGAGGATGCTGAGGGTTATGGTCTCCAACAATCAGAGAATCCCAGACTGGTTTGGGTTGGAAGGGACCCTAAAATTCACCTTTTCCCACCCCTTTCCACTCTCCCAGGTTGCTCCAAGCCCCATCCAGCCTGGCCTTGCAGATATATGTTCCAATGGTCTAGGAAAAATGCTCTAATAAACTGTGTTTCATCAACATTCCTGGAGAAATGTGGCTCCAGGTTAGTTTTCTGAACACCCAGGTGAACACACCAGGAATTGTTTCTGCTGGGTGTCCTCGGGTCAGATGTTGAACGGGAATAACCTGTGTGAACAAACACGTCCAAGGCTGGAACAAGCTGAGTGCTGCAAGTGAGGGGAACAGGACCAGCTCCTCTGAGTGCTTATTCAGGACCTGACTCAGGTGTCTCTGAGGCTTGGCTGCTGCCAGCAAAGGCTCAGATGTGGGAAAAGGGCTGGGAGAGGAGGTTACTGGTCTATCAGGGTCACAGTACTGAGAACCTGTTCTCATCAATATCACAAGGATTCCTGGAATGTATTCTCTGTATGACAAACTATGGCACAAAACCTGTAGAAAGCCAAGAAAATATCAGCTTCTATGGCTGATGGCTCAGAGGCAGAAGTGCAGCTCTGTCAAACTCTGTTTGACAAAGTTTATGTAAACTTTGCTGCCACGTTTCACCTGCCATGAACCGCAGCAGCAGCCCAGGGTGTTGTCAAAGGGAGATGCCTGCTTTGTTCAAAGCTGGAGCTGCCCTTGGATGGGGTGTGGGATGTGGTGCTGCTGGGGCAAGAGAGGCAGCCAGTTCCCTTCTCTTGTCTCAGACAGGTTGTGGTGTTGAGAGGACAGAAGGAGGTGGGGAAGGATGGGCTGTGGGTCTCAAGGACGTGCTCAACACAGAGTCAGTGAGTCCTGTGGGAGCAGGGAGGAGCTCCTCAGCCTGCTGCTTGGTGGAGGTGTTGCTCTCCCAGTGACAGAAAGGTCTTCTGCAGCTCTGAGGACTTTTACATTCCCATTATTACGGGGAATAACACCAGAGAATCAGAGAATCTCATAATGGTTTGGGTTGAAAAAAAGCCCATCCAGTGTCACCCTTGCCATGGGCAGGGACACCTTCCACTATCCCAGGCTGCTCCAAGCCCCAATGTCCAGCCTGGCCTTGGGCACTGCCAGGGATCCAGGGGCAGCCACAGCTGCTCTGGGCACCCTGGATCAGGGCCTGCCCACCCTCACAGCCAGGAGTTCCTTCCCATGTATTTTCCTTTAAATTATGTGGATCTTTCCTATATTTCTTCCTGGTATATTCCCATATATTACATCCATGTGGTGTACCAGTTCCTCTGCCAAGCCCTTTGACCCCACAGGAAACAGGCAGCAAAAGGCAAAGACACAGAGAAACTACAGTTTAATGCTGAAAATGGGAACAGAAACCTCCCTACATATGTTGGAAATATCTCAGCTTCTTATGGCCATTATATGTGTTACCTGGTCTTTGGGCTTGCAGCACTGTGAGATCACAGAATTCCAGACTGAAGAGAGCCCAAGGATCATGTGGTCCAAACTTTCTTGGCAAAAGCATTCATTCATACAAACCCTGTTCTATTAAAACCCAAAACTCTTGTCTCTCCAGACAGAATCCCTGGCAGTCTCCAAGGCCAGGTAGGACAGGGCTTGGAGCGACCTGAGACGGTGAAACGTGTCCCTGCCCATCAGAGGATTGGACTAGAGGATCTTTAAGGTCCTTTCTAACCTGAACCACTCTGGAAATCTGTGATTTTTTTAAATAGATTTTTTTTCATTCTCCGTGTGTGTTTTCTCCCCAGTCCTTTCAGTGGGACAGTGTGGACAGGGCCTCACAGGGTGGCCACAGCCCCACCACAGACAGGGATGCCCCCAAGTTCGACATTTCCCTTTGCATCCGAGCACACCCAAATAATTTATCCAGGATTTCCGAGGCCGAGTTTGCAGGTGGATCTTTCCCAAGGTGAGCAGGAACAGGCTTGCTGAGTCAAGGCCAGGAGGGACGGTCTCCTCTGATGTCTTCTCTCCCGCAGCCCACAGAGCCCCACCCTGTAATCCCCAAACAATGCCCACCGATTCACTAAAGCCCCAGCACACTGTTTTAGAAGCCTCTACTAAATACACCCCAAAAAAAGGGAGAAACAACTTGATTAAAGACTGTGGATAATGAGGAATCCACCACAGCCTCAGGTCCCACACCCTTAATTTCCTTTGCTCTTAAATGCTTGCAACTTAATTTGTCCGTCTTTCATGTCCTGCCATGCAGGACCTGTATTTCTTGATAATTCCTCGTTTCATTAAAATTGCTGTGTCCTGGAGACAACAGATAGAAGAAGGTTTATTCAGGGCTGGTTTTGAAGCAAAGTTCATTCCTTTCCGAAGTCAAATCCCTCTTAGGAGAACACATCTTACTTGGGAGAGGGGACCAGGGTTTTTTTGTTCCTTAAAACTGTAGAAAATAATTTCCCATCACCACGCCTTGCGAATACCGTGGATTTTCTCAGCTCCAGGATCTGGATGGAAGATGGAACAAAGGTTTCAGTCTGGTATTGCGGTAACTGTCTGCTCTTCAACCCCTGTGAACAAAGCCCAGCTGGGGAACATGGCATTATTATAGAGAAATTAAACATTATCTGCTGGAAACTATATTATCTAGAATCCGAAAGCAGGCTTTTCATGAAAAGCAGTTTCTCTCTGCAGAGTGCACTTAATTGTGCTGGTGGTACTTTTTAATTAGTATAATTTAGAAATTGAGTTAAATTAGACATCTGATTTCAGCAGCAGAAGAAGGGACACTGGAATATCTGTTGACTGAAGGACTGTGCATGTTCACTCCTGGTCTAGCTCCAAAGACCTGTTAATAATTATTCACAGGAGCAAAGCTAAGCAGAGATGAACTCAACATCTTCCCAGGTTTTACTGTCACTTCTGAAACAAGGGAAATTTCCTCACTCGATGCAGAGAGGAAACCATTTCCCTGTGTTCTATCCCAACCAATCCTGCTACACAGGAAAGCCAGGGTGGTGTGGGGTGGTGTGGGGTCACCCCTACCTGGGGTCATACTGCAGCGACATATTAGAAATGCAAGTTTATTTTATTGAGAAAGCTCTGGAAAAAAAGCCTGCCTCTTTTTTTTTTTTTTTATAACATTTGGAGGATTCTAGAGGAAAAAAATCATTGAAAATGTGAGAGCCATTAGCAAACTTGTGTGTAGCACTGAGGACAAACCTTTTAGCAGGGCCTGTTGCAACAGGATGAGGGGTAAAGGTTTTTAACTAAAATAGGATGGATTCAGATCAGATATAAAGATGTTTTTTACAATGAGGGTGGTGAGGCCCCAGCACAGGTTGCCCAGAGATGTGGCAGATGCTCCATCCCTGGAAACTTCGAGGCCAGGCTCACCCAGCCCCTCTGGTTCTTCTGTGCCCTGAGCTCCACACTTCATCTCACAGGGGTGAAAAGTGTCAGCCAGAGCAAAGGGAAGAAACCTCTCATTATTTCTGTCATTTCTGATGTCACACACTGCGTATTTTGGGGCAAACAAATAGAAGGTTTGTTTTCAAGCAGCCAAATCTTTAAGCAATGCCTGTGCTAGAGGGGGTAGCTTGTGTTGGGCAGGTCAGCTGGTACCTTCACGTTGTTGGTTATTTGGGCAGCTGCAAATTTCCATCTGTTGTGTGCCTGCTACCCTGTGTGTAGATATGAGGGTATCAGCATGTCTCTATTTTGTCCCAGCATGGTTAATATAAACCTGCCCTGCTCAGATTCCCAGAGGCCACAACATGATAAAATACCTGCCATGTGCCTGACGTGCCTGTGGTTTGATATTGTTATCTCTTTTTTTTTCTCCTATCAAAAGCAAGAGCGATTCAAACCTTTTTTTTCTAACAGCTTTTGCAGCAAGCAGGGAATGAAAATATTTCTCTTTTCTCCCCTGTCACCTTACTGGGACGGAAATGGGGCTGAAACCAGGATGCCAGCCCGTGGCAGCTGCTGAGCAAAGGAAGGCAGGACTCCAGCAGAGTGTATTTTCACCAAAACGACGTGATAAGAAGCAAAGCCTGCATGAAGATAAGCTCGCTTATTTTATTAGCAGACAAAGGATAAATCCTGGGCTCTTGTCATTGCTCAGCCTGAGCTGCTGGCATGTGGAAACCACAAGTTTACGTGGTTAAGGACTATCATTTCACAGCATGGAGATGCCCAGTGGGGAAAAGAGGATGAGAGACTCAGGTGCTCTGAGGCATCACATCTCACTGGTGCAAGGAGGGGTGTGAGCCCTTCTCCTCGAAGGAGCAGAGTCTGAGCAACCCTGATGGTTCCTCCATTGCACATAAAATATAAACTATGTATCTGACAAAAATACACATTTTCCAAGCTCCCCCATGGCTGATGGGTGTTGGAGTGCTGTTTGCTGCCAATCTTCCCTCCTTTTTGGTGGCTCTGCTGGTAGGGGGAGAGAGGATGTGGCCGGGAAGGGAGGATGTCCATATCAGGTGAGTCAGGGCCAGGGAAGGCAGCATTAGAGATGATAACTGAGGGTGCGGGCAGGTGATTGCAGAGGATGTGGGCTCCCAGGAGCAAGAGAAACTAGAACCTGGGCTGCTGCCATCAGCAGCTGTGTGGTGAAGGCCTCCTTGATGGCCTCTTCCCCATCAGGTTCTGGATTCACCCAAGGAACGTGAATGGATGAATCAAGGAAGCTGCCACAACCCCGAAGGAGATGAGGCACAAGGCTGTAGTGTTACAGTCTGAGACACTTCTCGTTTTCCCAAAGAAGATTGTCTCCCAGGACAAGTCCTAAGGACCACAAGCAGATGTTCAAAGAGTCCTTGCTGACCCAGGCCTACTGTTATCCCTACAAACACGGTGTTGATGTTGAAAGCTGACTCTCAAGGTGCTTTACCAGAAGGATAAGTAGAGCCGTACCCACTTCAGAGCAGGAAAGCTGAAGCTGAGAACTGAAGGCTTTCATCTGCCACCACCAGTAGCCCAAGTCATCCAAACCCAAGCCCACTGAGTCATCCTGCCTTCCCCCTACCTCCCCAGCCAAGGGCTGGGCTACCAGCCCTGTGGCAGTACCAGCCCTGGCTCAGAGTGGCAGTACCAGCCCTGGCTCAGAGCCAGCTCAGATGATGCAGCCATCCCAGCTCTCTGTGGTGTCCAGCCTGCTCTCCTCAGCCTTGTTCATGATAAAAAGTGTGCCCAGGACCAGAGTGCTTGCCCACAGCTTGGCTTTCTTGCTACTACATCGTTCCAAGCAGACTTTTGAGGATACGATTTGCTGGAAAATCAACAGTGTCAGTAGAACTGCCTGTACCAGTGTGATACTGAGCGATGAAATGGCCAAGACAGACACCCACAGAATCATGGAGTGGTTTGGGCTGGGAGGGATCTGCAAAGCCCATCCTGTTCCACCCCCTGCCATGGGCAGGGACACCTTCCACTCTCCCAGGCTGCTCCAAGCCCCTTCCAACCTGGCCTGGAACACCTCCAGGGATGGTGCAGCCACAGCTGCTCAGGGCAGCCTGTGCCAGGGTCTCCCCATTCTCATTGTAAAAGACTTCTTTATATGTCATCTAAATCCACACATTTTTAATTTAAAACCTTCACCCCTTGCCCTGTCACTACAGGCCTTACTAAAACGTCTGCCCTCACCTTTCTTCTAAGCTCCTTTTATTGAAAGATTGCAATAATTTCTCTCTGGAAAATCAAATTAGAAAAACGTTTTGCTGTCCTCCTTCATCCAGTGTTCTGGATTTTCCACATCCCTCACCCTGCTTCTTCTCCTACCCCAACTATTACCAATTCCTTCCCACTGCACCCCTCTAAGCAGCATCACAATCCTTTGATGCAATTAATACCCACAGTAAGGGATTATGGAAAAAAAAATCCCATTTGCAGCCAGAGGAAGAGAGATTTCTGGGTTAGTGTAATATTTCCTGGCAAGCCATGCCTCTACAAAACATGCTTGTCAATGTTTAATTGGAACTCCAGCAAAACTGGAGTTATTAATGTCCCTGTCAGAGATGTTTTCTGTCACCCTGCGGAGGTATCTGACAGGATCCATCTTGTCTGGTGTGGAAGGACATCCTTCATCACCATCCCAGATCCCTGTGATGCCCCTGCCAGCTCTCTGTTCAGCCTCCTCCGCAGCCTGACCTTTGCAAATCCTCAGGGCTAGAATCGTGGTGATCCTTTAAATTGGTAATTTGTTCTTACCTGGATAATCACACTTCGTATTTCTAAGGCCTCTTTAATCCAAAGATGTAGCTGTGAATTAAATCGGAGGAGGAAAGAAATTAATTATGTCCAGGTAGTCTCATTATTCAACTGAATTATGTGAAATATGGGAAATTAAGGCTATTATTTTAAGCTACATGGGAGGTCAAGGAGAAAATCCAACTGTTCTGAGTTGCATCTTCTCATCTGTGGTATGGAAAGCAGCATCAGAGCAGGATTTCAACCCTTCTGGAGCAAATCAGTGCTCACAAACCCAGCTCTCCAGGAGCCTGGGCCGTTCCCATTTCAGACCTCTTCCAAATACCAGTGAATTTAGTCCTGACTTGCAAACAGCCCTGGCACCCAAGGCTGTGCTGGATAAAAATGCCCTTCTAAAAATAACTGGGAAGTGGGGGAAGGAGCCTGTCCCCACACTCAGCATTTCAACACCGGCTTCTCCTCCCACCGCAGCCAAGCATTGCTTCACCCGCGGGTACCCTGCTCTGAAATCTGATTTATACATACAGATATATATACAGGAGAGAGAATTGACATCTAAGTGCTGTCCCTTTTGTCAGGAACACCCTGTCTGGCCGCATCTGCACCCCATCATCTCTGTTTCTCTCTAGGTTTTCAGCCAGGCTGTTTCACACAGTATGGTTTGGGTGGAGCAGGGACTGCTGGAACCCCACATCTGATGCCCCTGGACCCCAGGCACAGACAGACCTCCTCTTTGGGAAGGGGGACAGAAGCTTGGGAAGGAGGGCAGAGCCACTCACTCAGGCTCTGTCAGGATGGGAATAAAGACCTTGTCTGTCTCCAGTCCTTTGCTCCTACAGTGGGTTTATTATTTGTGCTTTTAAAGGAGGTCTATTTGCTTTCAATTCAACTGCAGCCCGACCATAATAATGATCAGTCTGATTCTGGCAGGAAGATTGTTGAACCGACTATTTTAAGTGTTTATTTTCCTGAAGAAGTCTCTGAGGGAGCATCTGAGCACTTAATGGCCATGGGCACTTCTTAGAACCCCACTGAGGTCATCGCTGTGCCTCCACCCTGGCAGACACCTCCATCATCCCACCTATGCTGGAAGGAGCTAGGGAAGAAAAAAGGAATCCTCATCTTTAGTTTGATTTTAAAGGACCTGTCTGTATGTATAACTGAGAATTCCACGGAGGGGATGTATGATTTGAGCAGAATGCAGTACACAGAATCTTGCCTCTCTCTGAGGCCAAGACTTGCTCCAAGCTAGAGAGGGAGCACCAAGCTACCAGCACACCGCAGCTACAAGCAAGGTGCTTTGTAAATGTTCTGTATTTCGCCTTCAAATCAGCAGATTCCCACCATTGCTAAGGCATTTTAAAGGCTATTTCCAGGGCAAGAGTAGAGTTTGGCACAGGATTTTTTGAGTTGCAGCTTGTGCTCTCAAATATCTTCGTGTCCCCGGCTGCTCTTTCCGCCTCTTGCTGTTTTCCTGGGACAAAAGTCTTGAGGCTGGAGCGCTTCCCACTGGCAGACACCCAACAGTTTCCACTGAATTAGGTAGGAGAGAGCTTAGGAAGAGCTCCTAAGATCTTCCCAGAGATGCTCAGTGCTTCCCCAGCAGCAGCCCTGGGAGGGTGTTGAGGCAGGATATGTGTCCTGGCGCCTCGTGAACTCCGGGCTCGGCAACATAAGGAGCCAGACAGCCTGCCTGAATTCCCTCTGCTAAGGCAATGCAGGGACTCCCCTGACACCTCACTACCTCCCTAAATACATGCTTTTAATAAAGAGCCAATTTAATTTCCCAAACACTGAGTCATCTTGTGTTATTACCTGGCATATGGTACCCAGAACAGCAGCCACAGCATCTTTTCCTTGAAAGAAGGCTGTTTCTGTTCCCTCCTCCATCCCCAGATTTTACAACTCCTCTCCTTTTTTCCCTTTTAAGCGGAAATCCTGTCCTTTCCCAACTTCCCTCCTTTCTAAGCTATGATGGGACTAATCCAGAGGCAGGGATGAAAGGAGGATGTTGGGATGTGCAGCTCAGATGGCCAGAGGAGAGAAAGGTTGCTCCCGCACAGGGATGGGATGGGCAGCTCCACTTTGCTCTTTGGACCGGGAGCTGCACCAGCTCCTGGAGAAAAGTCCCCAGTCACGGGAAAGCCGTCCTTTCTTCCTGCTGGGACACGTGGATGATGAACGCCATGAGCAGCGTGGCTGGGGAGCTGCAAACCCGGGTGAGGGTGAGAGAGCTGCGGTGAGGTGACAGACACGGCACCTCCTCCGGAGTCTGGCACCCATCTCTGGGTTTACCTTCAGCCCTGCTGTCACTCTGCTGTCACCCTGCGCTGTCCACTTCCCCCCCAGCTCCTTCTCACCCTCCCACAGACACTGTGCTCTGCAGGAGGGGTCATTTCCCAAAACTCTCAGGCTGGCAAGCGTGTGCCCTGATCCAGCATCCATCTGAATTCCTGAACCACAGCTCCCAGCCCTGCTACCTTTCAGCTTCCAGCAAGGATTCAGGCGAGTGCTTGGTGGGATTTTGTGACATTTTGTGATGCCTCCTGGCCAAGGATGCCATGAGCAGGGCAGGAGCGGGGTGCACAGAGAGGTCCTTGCATGTGGGGCCAGGACCTGCTCTGCCCAGCCAGGAGCTGGATTTACACGTGTTCACATGTAAATATCATGGGCTGGTGTTCTCCATAGAGAGCGAGTTGCTCTAAATAACTACCCAAGATGAATTGTTTTCAGGTTAAAGCTGACACTGGAATTCCAAAAAATTATTATTAATGCAAGAGTGGGTCCTACCTTTTTTTTCCCCCAGCCTGCTCCCATGCACCAGGAGCACCCCTGGGAAATCTTGGGCCCGGGGGCTCTTGGTTTAGGGGCTTGGGAGCTGGAGGGGATGTGGGGAGGCTGCAGGAAGAGATGAGCTGAGAAAAAGGGATGTGGGCAGAGCCGTTTTCTGCCCTGGTGAGCAGCTCAGCTGTCACTGGAGAGATGCTAATGGCACTCAGATTAATAATTAAATCATAGTATGATCATAGATAAAAATATGAAAATCTAGGCAGCTCCCCTTTGCTTAAAATACAACAAAATAAAAAGAATCTGGAGCTATATTAACAATGTGCTCTCCCAGTTACAGCCACCCTCCGGTGAATATCAGGTTGTCATGACAACCTGCCCAGCAAACGATACGGCCCAAAATAAAGCACAGCAGGGAGAGAGATCTTTGGAATCCGATTTTGCTGTCAAAGTAGAATTAAGGTTTCTTCAGAAGCCAGCATTTCTGGTGAATTTATGGCTGCAGTCCTTCCGTTGATGTTCATTAACGTGATCCATTTATCCGGAGGAGTGTGACGGCAGAACCAGACAGGGAGCAACAAAGAATCCATGGTTAGAAATAAAGTTAACCTCTTGCATACAACCCAAACCACAAGAAAAGGGGGATGATTGTTGGGTGGGTGATTTTGAGAGCCTGATGTGGTAAGTATAAAGTATTTTAAATTGCTTGTAGGGACATTTCTGGGTGGCTTTGAGCACCGAGGGTGAAGGGATCCAGCAGGCTAGAGGGATGTTTATAAGGTGCTTAAATTCTGGTTTTTGCATTTCTTGTCTCAGAATTTTGTTTATATATAAACACTTGGCTTATCTGCAATGCACAGGGACGTTGCCAAACTCGATGGTCCTGTGTGAACCTCACAAAATTCAACACAGCCAAATGCAAGGTCCTTCATGTGGGTTATAGCAATCCCAGGCACAAACACAGGCTGGCAGGAGAATGCAATGACAGCAGCCCTGGGAGAAAGACCTGGGGGTGCTGTGGGTGAGAGCTGGACCTGCCCCGGCCCTGAACCCCCTCTGCCCTGGGGTGAGCCCCAGCGTGGGCAGCAGGGGAGGGGAGATTCTGCCCCTCTGCCCCACTCAGCTGAGACCCCACCTGCAGAGCTGCCCCAGCCCTGGGCTCCAACAGCACAAGGACCTGGAGCTGCTGGAGCCAGCCCAGAGGAGGCCACGGAGATGCTGCCAGGCCTGGAGCCTCTCTGCTCTGGAGCCAGCCTGGGAGAGCTGGGGCTGCTCACCTGCACAAGAGAAGGCTCCAGGGAGAGCTCCGAGCCCCTGGCAGGGCCTAAAGGGGCTCCAGGAGAGCTGCAGAGGGACTTGGGACAAGGCCTGGAGGGCCAGCACACAGGGAATGGCTTCCCAGTGCCAGAGGGCAGGGAGAGATGGGATCTTGGGAAGGAATTGCTGTGTGTGAGGGTGGGCAGGCCCTGGCCCAGGGTGCCCAGAGCAGCTGTGGCTGTCCCTGGATCCCTGGCAGTGCCCAAAGCCAGGGTGGACAGGGCTTGGAGCAGCCTGGGAGAGGGGAAGGTGTCCCTGCCCATTGCAAGGGGTGGGACTGAATGATCTTACCGTCCTTCCCACCCAAAGCATTCTGCAATTCTGTGAAACACTTACAGCCACGTTCTCTTCAGCCCCGTTTAACCCCCCACACCCCTCCTTAAAGCCCAGCTGGATGCTACTTTGTGGCGAGGAGGCGGAATGGGAGAGGATGCAGCTCTGAACTGAATCCCGATGGATGCAGGTGAGGACATGCGAATCCGCGTTTGCCCCGGGGGCTGAGTGTTAACACCACCCCAAAGGGTGCTCCGAGCCCCGCGTGGTCTCTCAGCTGCCCTGGAGGGCTGGGGACTCGGTGGCTGCGGGTGCCAGGGTGCGGGGATCCGGGAGTTCCCTGGCACATCCCCGGGGTGCAGGACCCGGGTCCCTTGTCCCATCCCGGGGTTGGGGGATCCGGCGGGTCCCTGCCGGACGGGGGGATCTCTGTGAGACCCCGGGGTGCGGAATCAGCGGGTCCCTATCAGATCCCCGGGGGGTGCGGGATGCGGGGGGGTCCCTGTCAGGTACCGGGACTGAGGGATCGGGGAGGGGACCCCGTCAGAGCCCAGGCTGCGGGATGTGGGGCTGTCTCTCTCGGAGCCGCGGCGGTGCGGCATGCGGGAGGTCCCTGTCAGATCCCGGGGGTGGGAGGGTGCGGG
>VZTN01024622.1:118942-186929 GCA_013400515.1 Erpornis zantholeuca | reverse complement strand
TCCTGCCTGTACTGGTACCCTGCAGTTCAAGAGGGTTTTCCAGCCTTGATCTTAGCCTTGCCACATGCCTGCTGGGATGGATAATCAGGTATTATACTGTGACTGTTTCTGATAGTGATGTTCCTTGTGTTATCACCAGCAAGCTCACAGAATCTTTGCACACTGAAGTGTGGGTAAATTCTGTCCCCAAAAGCTTGCTCGGACACTTCCTAGGCTCGGTGCAGTTTCCCCTCTAGACTGAGGGCACAGCTGGCAGCATCACCTGGAGAAGATGAGGCAACATTGCAGGGCATTTTCAGCATCAGCTGTGGTCCATGAACTTGCCTTGGAGCTGGAGCTGCTGTTAAAAGTGATTAGTGAGCCTCCAGTTCCCAACAGAGCTCTGCTCCTCTCTGCTCTTGTTCCCATTACAGCTGCAGCAGGAGGCTGCTTTTTCTGTCCCTTTCCCTTCTGCTGTCACTATGTGCACTTTGATTTTTTTTCTTTTTTTTTTCTTACACCGGGGATTCTCTTCCTTTTTTGTCAGCTGGGAGGATGATTTTCCTTACGCTCTTCTCTATTTAGGGCTGTGGGGGAGGAAGTGACTCAGCCTTTCCCCCCCCATCCCACTCTGATTTGCACCGTCATCCCTTGCTGGCTTTGCCGAGATTTTCCTTGAGCACCTCCAGTTACGCTCACTTCATTCAGCAGGAACGTTCCCGCCTCCTCGCCGCACGTTCCGGCAGGGAAGGGCACGGTGGGGAAGGATGAGCCCTCAGCAGGATCTTTCCCTGTGCCAGGAGGAGAGTGAGGCAGCGAGCAGCACGCGCTGCCAGACCTGTGGCAGCTCCAGGTCTCCTGTCTGCTCCTCGCCCGTACAGACATCTGTGGAGGAAGGGCCGGCCAAATGGAATTTCGATGGCTGGCCTGGTCATACTATGAAAAAATGATGGAATATGATGTCACGGGCTCTCCCAGGAGGGGAGGTGGCTGGGGTTGTGCTGCTGGCACTGCTGGAGGATGCCCTGCTCACCCAGCTGATGGTGGGAGAGGTGGGTGTGGGTGATGGATGGATGGTGATGCTGGCTCCATGCAGGACTGCTGCCAGCTTGCCTTTCATGGCAGGGCTGAAACGGCTGCGAAATACCAGGGAGGACACACTGCCTGCTCTGCTCTCCACAGGGCTTTCAGACACTGCTGCTCAGTCACAGAAGCCAATAAATCACTCTGAGTGATACCAGGCATTTGGTGTCCCATGTTTTGTATAAAAAACAAGTGCTTTAATTTTGGGTTAATTCTTCGCCTTCCCTGGAAGCCAGCACAACTCTGCTTCTCTCTAAATGGCAGAAGGCTAGATAAAAAGAAGATGAAATTCCTAAGCCCCTCAAAATCTTTCCTCTTTGCTCCCAAATCAAATACTCAAACCCTGAAATAAATTTTGATCTGCTGAGGAGATTCCAAATGCAGCACTTACTGCTTTTTGGAGAAGGAAATACCTTTTTCTGAAAATACTATTCTCTCAAATTTTATCTTCTCTTAATTTTCACCCTCAGGAGTAATTGTATGTGGTGGGATCCCTGCTGGGGTCAGATGGGATCCAGTAGCACCAAAGATTGGAGCTATTGGTACAAACTTTCACCATGACCCTGTTGTGCCACCGACTTGAGAAGGACTGGAAAGAAAACAAGAAAACTTTTGGCATGGGGGGTGGTGTTCTCATGCTACATGGTGCCAGCAGTGCTTTTGATAGTTTGCTAGGACTAAACCAAGCTTCTGCTTGTCTGAAGCACCTCTAAGGTACCTCCAAGAGCACAGGGGCTACCTGGGAGTCCTCAGGTTGAACAGCCTAAAGCTGTCAGCAGAGGTATTGCATTGAGTGCTCCAAAGCAGGGCCCTGACAAGCCCAAAATCTCGGGGTAAGTAGCACAGAGCCCAGGACCCAGAAGTTATGTCTGGTCTGGGATCTCTCTTGACCCAGCCCTGCCTAGTTCAGCCAGATGTTTCTGGAGAAGGTTTAGTAGTGTTGCAGGAGGCTGGTGCTGGTGCCTGGGAACATCAGTCTGTCTTTTCTGTCCAGTTCTGGCTCTTGTGACACAACACAGGCGTTAAAATCAAATTTTATTCTTTAAGCTTGGGTCCTAATACGGTGGTGGCTAATGTGAAAAAATGTGTGATTGAGGAGTTGTGGAAGTTTGGCAGCCAAGGTGAATATTTGTGTGGAGGTGAAGGTTGTGCTGGGAAGTACAAAGTTGATTGTCACCTAGAACTACTCCAGTAACCCAGCTTGGATTTAGACTTGCTTGTGTTCATCTTTTTTCTTCTCTTTTAAGAAATCTAACCACATCTTGAAGCTGTCCTCATGCTCTGCTCAGGCCATATTAGCTCTCTTCTGAATATCTCTGTCTATTGATTAAAGCATTAGGAGGAATGTCAGCTTGGAAGCAATGGGTTTGAGTAGCCAATTATTTTAACAAAAAAAGCTGTGAACTTTGATTAAAAGTACAGAGGGACCTGTAGTCACTGTTTTTTAATGTGCTGGAAGGGAGGTCAGAGCACATAACCTAATGAGAGCATTGGTCAGGATGCTGATGAGGGGAGTTTGGAGGCTGAAGGTCAACGTTGTGCATGACATCTTCTGCTTGACCTAAGAGTATGGAAAATTATTCATGTATATTTAATGGGGGCTGCTGGTTTTGGCTGGTGAACTGCAGTGAGTGTAGGAACTTCATGGTTGCATGGAACACATAGGGGACAGTTGAGTCTATAGGATGCTTCTCTTGTGTGGGAATTGGGTTTAACTTGGATCAGTCAGTCATTGGAGTAATCACATCCTGAAGGACTTAATGAATTCAGCGAATCAAAAAGTCCTGAAATGGTTCAGGTGGGAAGGACCATAGTATCATCCAGTTCTACACCCTGCCATGTGTAGGAATACCTTCCACTATCCTAGGTTTCTCCAAGCCCCATCTAACCTGGCCTTGGACACTGCCAGGGTTCCAGGGGCACCCACAGCTGCTCTGGGCACCCTGGGCCTGCCCACCCTCACACACAGCAATTCCTTCCCAAGATCCCATCTCTCCCTGCCCTCTGGCACTGGGAAGCCATTCCCTGTGTGCTGGCCCTCCAGGCCTTGTCCCAAGTCCCTCTGCAGCTCTCCTGGAGCCCCTTTAGGCCCTGCCAGGAGCTCGGAGCTCTCCCTGGAGCCTTCTCTTGTGCAGGTGAGCAGCCCCAGCTCTCCCAGGCTGGCTCCAGAGCAGAGAGGCACCAGGCCTGGCAGCATCTCCGTGGCCTCCTCTGGGCTGGCTCCAGCAGCTCCAGCTCCTTGTGCTGCTGGGGACTCCAGATCTGGAGGCAGCTCTGCAGGTGGGGTCTTACCTGGGTGGGGCAGAGGTTGGATACTCCGCAGCTGGCAGGTAGGAAAAGCTTGCTGGTATCAGCACAGCTGTGTGGACTGCAAGCAGGAGGCTTCACAAAACCATCCCGTGCCGTCTGTTGTTCTTTGGGTTGTTCTGAAGATCCTTTGTGGGTTCTAGGGGCAGGTGGGAGTATTGGTGAGGTGTCCAGAAAGAAGCAGCTTAGAAAACAATGTGGAGGCTCCAGTGAGGGAGTGTCCACCTCCTCCATTAAGGAAAGGAAATGTCTTTTGGAAGGCAGTGGTTTGATTCAAATCAGTGCCAGGAGGGAGATCCAGAAGCCCAAGCAAGAGGTGGCAGGTTTCTGTGTTCTGGGCAGGAGGCTGGGCCCCAGTGTGGCATGGCCAAATGAGACACAGGCAGGTGACAGCACAGGTGGGGAGGAAGAGCCAAGAGGAGATCAGGGCAGTGAGCACATCCTCCTCTTTGGTCTGCCCTTCCTGTTTGCTTGTTCTGGGGTCAAACATCTGGATATGATCTCAGTCCAGCCCCCACTCTGGGCCTGCAGCTGCGGCTGTTTCATGTCCTTGAGCCCCGAGGCTGCCAGGATGGGCAGAGCTGATGGCAAACCATCCAGGAAGAAGGAGATGGGTAATAAAAAGCTTCTGGCTTCCTTTACACAGGGAAAAGTGTGTGCATACCCTGTTCAGCACTCACTGCATGAGACCATCCTCTGCCCCCCAGAGCAGGCAGCTGTGCTCAGTGGGATTGTCGTGTACATGCATTTCGTGTCAGCCTGTTTCCTCTCCTAAAGGTCAATCTGACCCCTTGCTGTGTGAAGAAGTTTCTTTTGGTTTTGATTAAGCTTGAAGTACATTATTCTAGTTTTGTCCTGGAAGTGTTGGCTCAGGGAAGGTCTCCCTGGGTAAGATGCTGGAGTTACTCTGGATCGAAATAAGCTCTGGAGGTCCTCTGGCCCAGCCCTCTGCTCAGCGCAGAGCCAGCTCCTACACCAAACCTGCTCAGGGCCTCCTCCAGCTGAATCCTGCTGCTGTTTCCAAGCTGCACACCCAGATCTCACACTCGAGTTACATGTTGGCTGCTGAACCACAGCTCAAAGCAAAGGAATTTTCCAGTATGCCATCAGAGTTTCCCAAGCTTCACCTACCGATCCCCAGACCTGGAGCTGAGCAGCTGCAGCTGGAGAAGGCTTTCTGCTCCTGGTGTTTTCCGTGCTCCTGGCATTCTCCTGCTGGGTTTGTCAGCTCCTGGGGGATGTCAGCACTCCCTGGTCGAGCAGCAGCGCATGTGTGCCTGTGTGTGCTGGGGAGGCTTATCGCCAACTGACCTAATTATTGTAATCTTGCTCTTCCCTAGATAGTGCAGGTTTCCTTGGCTCTCAGAAGGCTTCACGGGTTTTTCCAAGCTGTTCTTTCATGTATTGTCTGTCTCTTAATAATATTATTCTTTTGCTCAAGCTAGGTGAAGCTTGAGGATAAGGATTGTAGCCAGAGAGAGTGTAACACTTGTGAACTGCCTTTCCTGCTCTGATGGCCATCCTGCTGGGTTTGGTGGTCCCAGCTTGCTAAGGCTTTCCAGGCAGCCCCCCCGCAGGGATTTCCTTGCAGCCATGCTCTTTATCACAGCTCCCTCCTCTTCCTTCTGCCCTGATTGTACATGGACATCCTCTTACTGCAGAAATCTCTGTCTGCCAAAGTTAACAGGTGAAAACTGTGCAGTGCCACTTTCTGTCCAGCTCTTGGATGCAGAGTTGTTTCCTGTCCCTTTTTTTCTTTAGTTGTCCATCCCTACCCCTCATATCTGTGCCTGAAAGCCCTTAATTTCGAAATTAAAATAATTCGGAGGGAAGGGGGTTACATCTTCTATTCCAAGGGAGGGTCCTGCCTTCCTTAGCAGACACCTGTCTTTCAAACTAAGACAGCATTTTATTTGTTATCTATTTCATTTTTTTGTTGCCTATTCCATTTTTTCCCTTTCTATCCCCTTTTTTATGTTGAATATCCCATTTTTATGTCCTTTATTCAATTCCGTTGTTGCTCCCCATCTCATTTGTGTTGGTCTTCCCTATCCCAGGGGTTTTTTTATTCCCTATCCCATTTCTTCTTCCTTTCTCCCTCCCCACTGTGGTTTCTCCCTCCTCTACCTGCCCCTTTTCCTGATTATATTATATTTGTTTGGCTACAGGTATAGACAGGTGCTTTTCAGAGGTGCCAAATTCTTTCTTTTTTTTTCCAGCAAGTCAGAGATTGACAGCATGTTAACAGGATTTAACATGTACTTCAACATTAAAATAATAAAACCTAGGAGAAGAAAAAAAAAAAAAAATCAGCACAACAGCAAAACATTTCAACCTGGGATGAATTTCCTCCATTCATACATTTAATTTTCTTCCTAAAGGCTGTAGCTGGGATTTATCCCTGTGCTGTCTGAGTGCTCCAGCACGGTCCCTGTCGGGCAGAGAATAACCCACGTAACGCGGTGCCTCCTTGCAGGAGCAGGGCTTACTGCTAAGCTTCCTGGTTAAACCACCTGATGGGATCAGCAGAGGTTAGCAGCACCGCAGGGACTCGGTGACAGAGGGCTTGGAAAACAACAAGCAGCAGCACTGCCCTGAAAACCTGTTTTGTTTTGGGTTTTTTATCCCCTCGCCCCACGCAAAATCCAGTTGGACCTGAAAGGGAGTGGGAGAGGATGGAGCGGGGCATCACACGAGGCTTTATCTGCATTGGGGTTTCTGCAGCCCTGGGTGTTATCTTGTGCAGTGTCTGATAGTCTCTGGAGAGTAAATATTTTCTCCTGGGGCAGAGCAGCTCCTGGAGGAGCTGGGAACAAGCCAAGGTGGAGGCATTGCTGGGAGGTCAAAGACTGAAAGGGCTGGCACTGGGCTTGTGCCTGGTGTTCCACCTTGCCTGCAGAACTGGGGCTGCACCAGTGTCCCTTCTTCTTGGGGGAGTGTGGGTTCCCGTTTTCCTTATTTACCTGTTCGTTAGAAAAAAAGACATGT
Organism: Erpornis zantholeuca; assembly: GCA_013400515.1. NCBI lineage: Eukaryota > Metazoa > Chordata > Aves > Passeriformes > Timaliidae > Erpornis > Erpornis zantholeuca. The sequence goes on along the minus strand of VZTN01024622.1, from coordinate 180,572 downwards.
GTGAACTTTCCTGAGGTTCCTGACTTCCTAGCTTTGAAGTGAATTACAGTAAAACTTTAAATTGCATCTTCTTTCCTGAAGCACTGCTGCATTCTTTGGGTGGGTACCCCAAGTTGTCCTCAGATTCCGTGAATACTCTTCAACACCAGGCCATAAAACAAATAATTAAGGCTAACTCCATTTTTTTTCTTTAATTAGCCTGTAGAAAAATCATGGTGCTAAGGATAGTTGTGGGGGATAAGAGTGTTTTTAGCTGGGTTCAATGAGAATAGATAATTTTATTTTGTTGAAACAGGAAACAAAATAATGTGAAGTCCCATTTCAATCCAAAATGAAATCTGTCTTAAATTATTTTACACTATAATGGAGAGTTGTGGAAGTTCAGTGTACATCACCACAAAATAAAAGCAAAAATACTTTGTTTAAAAATACCAAACCCTAAAAAAAAAGTTAAATAGATTTTTCAGTGTTTTCTTCCCAGTGGTTTGGCTGCAGTGACTTGACCAAAACTATTTAAAATTCATCAAGCCGAATCTGGGCTGCTGGCAAACAAGTGATTTTTTAAAATAATATTGTTATTTAATGGTGGATTCAGATTTTTGCTTCTTCAGGGATGAATTCTGTTCCTCTGGAGACTGTGGCGGAGGAGAAACATGACCCTTGTCCCACACTGGAGGAGGGGACATGTGGGGCTTTATCAGCTGTGGCTGCCCCTGGATCCCTGGCAGTGCCCTAGGCCAAGTTGGATGGGGCTTGGAGCAGCCTGGGATAGTGGAGGTGTCCTTGCCCTTGGCAGGGGGTGGCACTGGATGGCTTTGAAAGTCCCATCCAACCCAAACCATTCCATGGTTCTATGAAAGCTCTAGCCAGGAGTGTGAAGAACCTGCCCCAAGTCCCAGAGTTGTGTGTTTATCTTGGTGTTCTTTGCACCTTCCCCTGAAGCCTTCAAGTCCTGCACTACCTCAGCACTAGGAATGAGGTTTGTTGTGTTTGTCATTCGTACTGTATAATTTACTGCAAAAGTGCTTTTTCCAGTCCCTTGTTAAACTCTGCTGCTGAACTGGTGGGTCATAAAGCCCCCCCAGATGGGCATTCCTGCCCTGCACAGGCACCCAGCACCTGGGAATTGTGGGGCTCTACCTTAAGACCCTTTGATGTGAGACACCTCAAATATAGCACTAAACAGTCTCTTGATTAGTCAAATTCTCCCTTACCTCTTTTCTTTCCTTTATTTTCCTTTTTTTTTTCCTGCAAAGCAGAGTTTGGGCTCTCTATTTAATCTCTGAAGTCAAAGGTGCATGAATAGCAGGTCTCCTGCTGTGATGTTTCTGCTGAAGCTGCTGGTGCTGCTCCCCTGTGCTGCCCCTGCAGCTGTCCCCCCCATATCCTTTGGGAGGATACTCCAGGTTATCCTCAGATACTGTGAATTCTCCTCGACAAATAATTAATTTCTAAATTCTTAATTAATTCTAAATTTTAGAATTTTCTAAATTCTATTTTTTTTTCTTTAATTAGCCAGTAGAAAAATCATGGTGCCAAGGATAGTTGTAGGGGATGAGAGTGGTTTTAGCTGGGTTCAATGAGAACAGGTATTTTGTTGAAATGGGAAACAAAATAGTGTCAAGTCCTATTTCAATCCCAAATGAAATCTGTCTTAAATTATTTTACACTGTAATGGAGAGCTGTGGAAATTTAGTGTACTGGGAAATAAAAGAACAGATTTTGTGCTTTACAAGAGAGGGAAGTGAGGCAGGATGGAGGAGCTGGTGAGACCCCAGTCCCACATGTAGTGCATGGCACATTTGGGTCTGTGATGGATGCAATAGCTGGACACAAAGAGCAGCTCAAGGGTATTTTGGGACAAATTTGAGCATTTTGTCTCCAGGACACCAGCAGCAGCACTGGGACTCAGAGTTTTTTGCAGTGCCTGAAGGGAGCCTACAGGAAAGTCTGAGAGAGGCTATTGGAGTGACAGGATGCAGAGGAATGGCTTCTAACTGATAGAGAGTAGATTCCATCCTCGGAGGTGTCCAAGGCCAGGTTGGACAGGGCTTGGAACAACCTGGGATAGTGGAAAGTGTCCCTGCCTATGGCAGGGGGTGGGACTGGAACATCCCTTCCAACCCCAAGCGTTCTGTGATCCTGTGATCTGAGACCTGGGCTTAGCAGAAGGGACTGGTGTCGAGGTCACTGACAGCAGGGAAGATCACAGGGGTGGTGAATCCCAAAGCTGTCTTCATCAGGGCCAGTCCCAACTGTCTTTGCTGCTGATGGAGGCAAGTAGACACTCCCCAAGCTCATGTTCATTTCAAAACAGATTACTTGTCATGTCCTGGAAGTACCTGTCTTTGTGTTTGCTTTGTAATAACAAACACCTCCCTGTCCTGCTCCTGCCTGCCGGGGCTCAGCAGAGTCAAGCTGCTTCATTTCCCTGTTGTTAATCAAACCCAGAGGTCCCCTGGGTCATAAATGTAGCTTTGCAAGTGCTTGCAGCATCTTTATACCCTGGGGGTCAGCAGGTTGCTGTTCCCACCCCCACTGCCGGCTTCTTGTCACCCCTGACTCTCTGCAATTTAGGGGGGAATAACCACAGGTGGAGTGGGGCCACCTGGGAAGGGAATTTCTGAAGATCTGCAGCAGCCCTGCTGGTGCAGAGCACCCAACAGAGTGATAGTCTGGGAGTGATTACAAAAAAATGCTCTTCAAGCCTCAAAAAGGAGGCTGGTGGCTGGCCAGTAGCTCCCAAAAATTCCTGTCTGGGGAGGTGCTTGGTACTTTTGGGCTGGATTCCTAAGGCACGAGTTTTCATGGTGAATTGATTCAAGCTGTCTCATCAGCTGCTGGAAGGAGCTAAAAGCTGGGGATGGATTTGGGAGGAGAGTTAAACTCATGGGCTTGGTTCATGCTGCTTCTCCAAAGCAAACCTTGGAGGGTCAGATTTCCTCTTGCCCAATGTTCTCTGGGCATTCCTGCTGCTGTGCCTTGGGGTGGGTTCACAGGGAGCCCATCCCTGCCTCACAGCAGCATCCCCGTGCTCAGTGAGACCCTTGGTGGGTGCTGTGGTGCCTGTGCTGCATCATGTGCCCTTCTTAGGACGTGCTGGGGGCCCAGTGCAGAACCTGGGTCCATTTGTTCTCCTAATTGCAATGGGAAATTATGTGGGAGAACATGACATGAGATCCTTGTAGGCTGAAAAGTGGATTTAGGGACTGCAAGGGCAGCCTTTTTTTCTCTCTTTTATGGAGAAATTCTTCCCTGTGAGGGTGGGGAGGCCCCGGCATAGGCTGCCCAAAGCTGCTGTGGCTGGCCCTGGATCTCTCAAAGTGTCCAAGGCCAGGCTGGATGGGGCTTGGAGCACCCTGGGACAGTGGAAGGTGTCCCTGCCCATGGCAGGAGGTGCAGTGAGATGAGGTTTAAGGTGCCTTCCCACCTAAACTATTCTGGGATTCTGTGGTACTCTCAAGCTGTGAGAGCTGCCTTAGATGGTGCTCTTTGCCCACAGTAGGTACAGCGATCTCAGCTGAATTTGGATGGTCCCTCTGACTGAAGTGGGAGTCACTTTTCCATAATGCAGTCACTTTGCTGGACAGAAACTGACTGTCCTGACCACATCCAGTCCATGTCTCCAGGAGCTAAGGAGGACACTGTGTTCAACCCAGGTGAAGGAAAAGCTTTGGTGACTGGCTTAGTCTGGGATCAAAAATGGGAGAGTCAAATGCCTTGCTGGGGTGTCTATCAGGCTGTGCCTTTCTATGCCAAGCAGAGGCTTGCAAACATTGGGAAGAACATGGGAAATGCTGGCTGAGGCCACCTTTGTCATGGTGAACGTGTCCATGTGGCGTTGGACACTGACCCCACAGGATTCCCTTTCCCCATGTGCTTCTCCGGGCCTTTTGTTTGGTTTCCTGACTCTTAATTTATTATGATTATAACCAGAAGCAGTATGAGGAAACATCTGTTTTTCCTTCTGCATGTACAGAATTGCAGAAGGAATTGTACTTTCCCCAAAACCTTTTATTTTCCACTAGAATATTAAGAGTATCTCATCTCATGGCTGCTGCCATATGGGAACTGATAAGGTCAATGACTGATGGTCCCAGGGTGGTTGTGATGTAAAACCAATCCACTGCTTCTTTTATAACTTAAACATTAGAACATGGTGGAGTAGTGAGGGTCCAGAGGCAGGTTTGGGAAATGTTATTTGTGGGTGTTGTTGAGTGGGATTTTTAGGGCTTTTGTGTGTTTGTTTGTTTGTTTGTTTGTTAAGAACTAAAGGTAATTAAAGATTCAGAAAATCTCTGAATATACTCATTTCTGCATGGAGTTTTTCAGTTGAACTTAACTAGCTCAGAGAGGACTTGGTAAGTTATTTTCCACTTTGCTCTGCAATGTAGCACAGGTTTACTTGATGATTTCTCTTTCCAGTTCCAGTCGAGCAACTCATGTTAGGCAGAATGCACAGAGATCCCTGTGAGTGAGCCAGCCTTGGGTCAGAGAGAATTGTCTTTCCTTCAGATCTTCTTCCTCATGTAACCCCATCCCAGCCAGTGCCATACCCAAGGCTGGGAAGGATTGTTCCCTTTGGTTGTAGCAGCAGGAACCCAGGGAAGATTTGCTTTTGATGGTACAGAAGGTGGCTGGTGTTGCAAAAAACATCTTGCTTCCTCACTCCTACTTCGTCTTTGGAAACGTTGAATTCGGGATGCCCCAAGAGGCTCTCCTGTCCCTATCCTTGTTGCACAGAAGAGCTTCATTTCCAAAAAAGGGGAAAGCTGTGATGAAGGGAAGCAGTTGGTGGGGGTGGAGGTGAGAATTCTTAAGGATGGGAACCTCATGAGGTTTAACAAGGCCGAGTGCTGGAGCTACACCTGGGTCAGGGCAACCCCCGGGATCAACCCAGGCTGGGATGAGCAGCAGGAGCAGCCCTGGGAGAAGGAGCTGGGGGTGCTGTGGGTGAGAGCTGGACCTGCCCCGGCCCTGAACCCCCCCTGCCCTGGGCTGAGCCCCAGCGTGGGCAGCAGGGGAGGGGAGATTCTGCCCCTCTGCCCCACTCAGCTGAGACCCCACCTGCAGAGCTGCCCCAGCCCTGGGCTCCAACAGCACAAGGAGCTGGAGCTGCTGGAGCCAGCCCAGAGGAGGCCACGGAGATGCTGCCAGGCCTGGAGCCTCTCTGCTCTGGAGCCAGCCTGGGAGAGCTGGGGCTGCTCACCTGCACAAGAGAAGGCTCCAGGGAGAGCTCCGAGCCCCTGGCAGGGCCTAAAGGGGCTCCAGGAGAGCTGCAGAGGGACTTGGGACAAGGCCTGGAGGGCCAGCACACAGGGAATGGCTTCCCAGTGCCAGAGGGCAGGGAGAGATGGGATCTTGGGAAGGAATTGCTGTGTGTGAGGGTGGGCAGGCCCTGGCCCAGGGTGCCCAGAGCAGCTGTGGCTGTCCCTGGATCCCTGGCAGTGTCCAAGGCCAGGCTGGACAGGGCTTGGAGCAGCCTGGGATAGTGGAAGGTGTCATTGTCCATGGCAGGGGGTTGGGCTGGATGACTGGCAAAGGTTTGTTCCAACCTAGACTGTTCTATGATCCTAGGATTCCCAGGAGGAGAGGAGCAACTGGCTCCTCCTAGCATAAAATCCACCCAGAGTGGCAGCTCCAGCGTTTTGGCTGGTGGCCAAGGTATGTCCTCTGAATGCTGCTACAAGCTGGTGTGCAGCCACAAAAGTGCTTTTTGCCAGTGAACCAGTGGCATGATTTAATAGGGATTAAGCAGCCTCCATGCCTGCCCTGCTGCTGACCAGGGTGCTCTGCTCCTGCCCAGTCCCTCCCATCGGCAGCCACCAGCAGGATGGATTACTTCAGCAGGTTAACATCTCAACTTAGAGTTGGATGTGTCTTTTAGGATTACAGAGCTTTTCACAGCCCAAGTGCCCATTATGTTGCCTGGGTGCCTGGAAAGAAAAGATTTCCTTGCTGATAATGGTTTCCCTTCGCTTATTTACAAAGGAGGATGGCGCGGCGGCCGGCACGGGCACACGAGCGACTGTGTGTGGATCAGCTCGTGGTTGTGATGCTATTATTTAGGATGTGGCCTGTGCTCTCTGCCTACAGAGTGCTGCCTGCACGGGGAATTTTGCATCCTGGCTGCTGCTTCCATGGGATCGTGGCTGCATCCCTTGGGATGCCAGAAGAGCTGGTGTTGGTTGCCGGAGGATTGCAGCCTGCCAGGTGCATCACAGAGTGGCACACACAGGGGCATGGTGCAGGTGTGCAAGCTCATATGGCAGGGGAATATCCTTGGCTCATGTCTTGCAGCACGATCCCTGCAGCCATCACACCCTGCCCAGCTGCTGCAGCGATGCTGTGTGCTCTCCAAGGAGAAACACTGCAGCTCCAAAGAGAAGAGCACATGTGAAATGCTGTTGCTTCTGATATTCGTAATAATTGTTCAATATCTTTACCTGGCAACGTTTTCCTTTCTAAAGGTGAAAAATAACGAGGATAAGATGTAATGTGGAGTCTCATTCCATGAGCTTTTAGTGGAAGCAGGGGAATGTGAAAATTGATTATGTCTGGCTTAAGTCACAGTTGGTAGCATGGAACAGTGTAAAATAGGTTATAAAACTCAGGCTGTGTACAATTCAGGGGTTGTTGGTTGGAGGATTTTCATGACCTGTTTCAGATTTTATATCTAGAAATGCTGGTGCATTTGCATGTATTGAATTAGTATCAAAATCTGTGAGCATTCCTTGCTGTTGTTGCAGCCAGAGTGATGCTCTGGCAGTCTGCTTGCCCTGAAATCCCCTGCAGAGGAGCATCCCACCACAGGGTGAGCCCATAAAACCACCTCCACTCACCTGGTGTTCAGACAATAGTTTTCTTAGCTGTGTGTTGTTTTTTTCCTTCCTTTTTTGATAATACCTGTCACAAGCCAAGGGTAATGTCTTCCCCCAGGCAAGGAAGCCCAACTGGTAGAAAACCACTCCAACCTCCTGCACAGATTTGACACACTAAAAAGACTTTAGAAACATAAAGGTGATGTGGCTTTGGTTTTGTTATAAAAGAAGAAAAGAAAAAAGATCCACTTTCCAACCACAAAGAGTTGCTTATTGCAGGGAAGCAAGCTACATAGTAAATTATTGTCTGGCTGAGAATGAGGGATTTCTGGCTTTCTGGTTACTCCTCGCCCTTCCTTTCTGGATCAAGCTGGCTGTTTTGGGTTGGATTCTGCAGTGTTTGGCTGTCTCTCTCTTTTTTTCCCCCATTTATTTCTGTGTTTGTTTTAATGGCTCTGTTTCAATGCTCCGTGGTGTTTGCCTGCTGTGTTCCATGCCAGGCTCATGAGTGGCACTGCAGCATGGCAGCTGGTGGGCTCCTGTCCTGTCACTGGGGCTTTTCTGCATCACCAGGTAACAGAAACCAGACCTGAGACGGGAGGGATGATGAAATATGTTAAATGCTCAGTCAGCTGTGGATGCATCAGTATCTGAAAAGCCCAAGGCTGGCCCCAGCAGTAAACACTCAATGTGGTTTTCAAAGGTGTTTACATTTTAATTAGAAAAGGGTCAGATCCGGGGTACATTAATTTACATTTCTGTGTTTGATGTTTTGATGTCTGGAAAGGTAGTGGGTTTGGAGCAGCAAATCCAAGAGAGACACGTGATGCTTTGTGGAGATGCAGCAGTACCTGGGTACAGGGAGTCATGGTTCATCTCTATGGCTTTTATTTTCCATAGTAACTGTTCCTGCGGGCGGCTGGGTACGGGAGCTGCCTGCCAGCAATAAAGATAAACTGCTCGTCTCGTTCTCTGAGATGCTCTCACCACTTGAGAAAGACGCCTTGCTAATTACTTGTTGTTGGAAATGGGCTGGATGAGGAGAGGGAAAATATCGCTACAGAAGGGGCTCATTAAAAGGAGATGCTTGGAATTGAGCCGTGCTGATGGCCAGGAGTTCCAGCCCCAAACGCATTCGGTCAAAGGTCCTTGTGCCTGTGCTGCTGTCAGAGTGCGAGCTGGGTGCTTGTTTGCAGAGTCGAGGCACACAGAGGGTTTTGCCTATCCTGAAGGTGCTGATAAGAAGCAGGTAAGAAGTCGAAGGGATGTCCTGCACTATCGGCTCCGCCCTGGTCTGTGTGGTCAAAGCATCTCTCATGTCTGGGGGGTTTTAGAGCCTGGACAAGAGGTGTGAAAGTTGGTGTTGGTTGCTCACGAGAGAGAATGTGATGTCTGGGGCTGGAATGGGGCCTTTCCCTGTCTCTCCCTGGACATCAGTTTGGTTCAGTTTTACCATCATCACATTCAGGCACGGACAAATTTGGGCTGCTGAGCTGTTCCTCAGTTCATGTCCCAGGTGTCTCAGAGCAGAAGGGACCTGCTGGATCACAGTCTGTTATAAACTCCCAAGGGAGAGCTGACACAAGAGGGATGCTGGATGTCCTGTCACAGAACATTCTGGAAGCAGGTGGCTGCATTGGTACGTGAAGAATTTGCGCTGCAGCTGCCTTTTATAGGAAGCATCTCTTGTTCCTAGAAAACTCTGGGATGATAAATCCCATGTGGCAAGACAAAGGCTTTCAGGGATCTGTCAGGATAGCTCTGTAGCCTGTCACAGCCTGTCTCTGCAACAGCTGGCCTGTGATGGCATTTCTGAGAAAGAAATCTTCTATGCATAAAGGATGCTCTGCATTCCTCCTGACTTCATTTTGGAGTCACAGAGGAATGGAGGATTGGCCTGGGTTTTTTTCAGTGTTTAACTGGAGGATAAGTAAGGAAGAGACATGGGTCTTCCAAATAAATGCCTTAAGTCAGTCATTTAAGCCAGAACAGCTGGGGCCATGTTATTGGAAGAATGGGCTGGGCACTTGCCCTTTATTGGGATTTGGTGGTGGTTACACCTTTCAGTAATTGGATTTTGGTTCAGGTGTGAAGAAGCTCGATGCATGAAGTAGTTCTACCTGAACTCTGTATTTTAGAGTTCTTCCCCAATTGCCTTACTTAGGTGTTGGCATTGGGTATTACCCCCTGGCTGTGTAGTTGTCAGGTAAATCCGCTTCCAACTTTCAGAATTTTGGCGTGTGTGACAGTGTAATGTTCCTGTTTCTCTTGCCTTTGGAAGCCACAACCTCCAAAGAAACTCTCGTGCAAAAGCATTTTAGGCTCTTAGCATCCATCCAACGGAAGCAAAACGCTGGGAAAAGCAATCTCCTTGTTTTCTTTCCTATGATGCTCGATCACATTGGACTTCCTATAGGAGCAAGGTGCGCTGTTGCTGTCCTAACAGCAGGTCAGGATGTGAGTTTGTGTGGATGAATTGGAGCAAGAAGTGGCTGGCACTTGTGTCACCCCAGCCCCCTGAAGCTCTAGGCTGGGGCAGAGGGGCTGGAAAGCTGGGAAAAGGCCCTGAGGATGCTGATTCTGAGGCACCTCCAGTGCCGGGGGCAGCTCTGGGCCCTTCAGGACAAGAGAGTCATGGAGGGGCTGGAGTATGTCCAGGGAAGGGAACGGAGCTGGGAAGGAGCTGGAGCCCCAGGAGCGGCTGAGGGAGCTGGGAAAGGCTCAGGCTGGAGAAAAGGAGGCTCAGGGGGGACCTTGTGGCTCTGCACAAGTCCCTGACAGGAGGGGGCAGCTGGGGGGGGTCAGGCTCTGCTGGCAGGGAACAGGGACAGGAGGAGAGGGAACAGCCTCAGGCTGGGCCAGGGGAGGCTCAGGGCGGACATCAGGGAAATTTCTCCATGGAAGGGCTGTCGAGCACTGGCACAGCTGCCCAGGGCAGGGGTGTTGTCCCCACCCCTGGAGGCATTTAAAATCTGTGTGGATGTGGCACTTGGGGGCATGGGTCAGTGGTGGCTGTGGCAGTGCTGGGGGAATGGTTGGACTCTATGTTCTTGGAGGGCTTTTCCAATCTAGCAATTCCATGATTCAATGATACTGTGAGAGTTCTTTTAGGAAGATCTCTGTATGGATAGCAGTTTTGCTGTGCCAGTGTGTTTTTACCCAGAAGCTCTGGCTCCTCACCTCAGGGAATGGTGTTTGTTTGCGGGGCTGGAATCCCTTGGCATGGCTGGGACACAGGTCGGTCTCATCCCAGGGGAAGAGCTGTGTGAAGTTGCCCCACTGTGCTATCTTAGCACTGCTGGACTCCAAGTTTTGGAGATCTTTTGGTGTGGAAGGGAATGGCTGGAGCCTCCTCCCTGGGGTAGGGAGGATGTGGGTGTGGGATCCTCTCACCCAGCCTGCAGTGAGCTGATTGTCCTGCTGGGTCTGTGGTCTTCTCACCACTGATTCCTAAATCATTCTGATTGCAAGTTCCACTCTCCTGTTGCCTCCCAACCCAAAGTGGGTTCTTTCCCCATTGCTGTTCTTCACCTATCAATCTCACAACTTGTTTCCACAAGTTCAACAAGCCTGGAGCACCTTTGGGAGAAAGGGAATGAGCATACAAGTGTCATAAAAAATGTTTGTATTTAATATTTGCTGATGAATGATAAAACTATATAATTGCCATAAAAACTGTATAGTCTTGCTAGAGCAAGAACGCCGTTTAGATCACCCCTTATAACAGCTATTAATAATAATTATACATTACAGTGACACTGACAATTACTAAGTTATAATAAGCCATTTGCACTTCTATTGACTTTTTCTGCTGATGATTCCTTCTTTAATGGTCATTGTAATGAGCACAACATGGGCTCTTTAAAATCATAGAATTCTACACTGATTTAAGCTGGAAGGGACCTTCAAGGTCCTCTAGCTCTAACCCCTTGCCGTGGGCAGGAACATCTTCCACTGCACCAGGTTGCTCCAAGTCCCATCTAACTTGGCTTTGAACATTTTCAGGGATAGGAAAGATTTGGAACGTAATTTTCAGAACTTAGGGACTTTGTGCTTTGACAGAGTAGAAGGGAAGAAAGTGGAAAAAAATGCAAATTTGAGGTTGATCTCTTCATTATGGTTAAGGAATGTACTTGTGGTCTTGGAATCCTTTTTGGTAGGTGCGGAGCCAACACAGAGCCAAAGGATCACCGCTTCACAAAGAGCTCTCACAAACATTTGTTTGCTCAGTGTGGGAAGATACCAAATGCTTTGATGCTCAAGTGTGGGTTTGGGTTTTTCTTTGAAAACCTCTTTTTTGTACATGTTTTGAGGGCAAGGTGAGGTGGGAAACCAGCTCCAGGCACAGATCACCAGGAAGAGCAGGAGTTTTCTTCCTGAGTGATGGTTTCCTTTAGAGAGAGGTAGAAGTACCACAAGATGACTTGGGTTTAGTTTACAACTAGCGATCCACAAGTATTTCAAATACGTGGTTTGTGTTTGTTTCCTGGACCTGGTGACTTCTGACAGACATGTTTCCGTTCAGTTTGCCATCTCTCCTGTCACTACTTGACAAAATACTGGTTGGGCACCCTGCTGAGCACCCCAAAAGTGGAGGCATGCGTTAGTTCTTCCTCTACTTCATGTTTTGTTGTGGATGTTCAACGTGGAGCATCCCCAGGGCAGTGCCCTGGGCTTGATATCCTCCAGTGCCACCCTCAAAAAACCCTAAAATAGGCAGAAAAACGTTGGGCTTTGTAATGTGTGGTCCAGTAGGATGGAGGATAACCTCTGACCCTGCTCATTCCATCCCAAGTGATGCCACCTGTGTCATTTGTCCCCTACCTCATGCCATCTCCCCATGCATCACACCCCTCCAGGACTCATGGGAGCCTCCTGTGCTCCCAACTCTTTCTTTAGCACTTTCTGTTTAATCATTGGTGCTTTCCATTTGGTAATTGGCACTAATTAATGAAAAGGGGAGAAGCATGCCCTCCTCCAGGGCTCCACACTCTCTGGGGCTCCTTCTTTTTTCTTTCTTGACTTTTTTCTTTTTTCTTTGTCCTTTTTAATATGCCACATGATTTTTGTTCAGGAGCTAATGTGTGATATTGATCTACATAATGAGCCTTTTTGACAGTCTGGGCACATTTGGGAATAACTCCTCGAACAGATGAAATCCTTTAGGCCAGAACTGCTCATTCTCGGCAGTTTCCAAATGAAGCCACAATTGTTCAGAAGTGACAGGAGAAAATAGTTCAGGAGCTGGAAATTACATGATCTGGGAACAGATATTTTTTCCCCCCCTTCCCTTCCCGGATGGCATGTGACTCACTCCGAATTTGCTTAGCAATTTTATACTTGTCTCAAAGCAGACTGTAAATACCCATTCCTGGTGAAGGAGAGGGTGAGGGATGAAGTTGTGTCCTGCAGTGTGCTGGGAGCTCCCATGTCTTCTCCCTCCCAGCTGTAGGGAAGGAGGAATATGAGACTTACCAAAAGACACCGGGCCAAGGCCTAGTTCTTACCAAACATAGAATTATAAAATACCCTGAGTTGGAAGGGACCTGCAAGGATCAGAGTCCAGCTCCTGTACCTGCACAGACACCCCAACAACCTCACCCTGGGCATCCCTGGCAGCACTGTCCAAGCACTCCTGGAGCTCTGGCAGCCTCAGGGCTGTGCCCATTCCCTGGGGAGCCTGGGCAGTGCCCAGCACCCTCTGGGGGAAGAGCCTTTCCCTGATAACGAACCTAAACCTCCCCTGGCACAGCTCCAGGCATTCCCTGGGGTCCTTTGCTGGTCACAGGGAGCAGAGATCAGTGCCATGCCCAGCACAGGTCCAGGAGCTGGTGGTTTCTTTTCTTTATGGTGTTACTGGTATTGAGCCTTGGAGAAACGGGAAGGAAAAGAGCATTTTAAATCCTCTACATCTTCCATAGAGAAAATTTTCTGCAGCAAGAGGTTTTAAAAGTGAATTCTGTTCTGATCTCTGTTTCACCTCCTCACTAGACCACTTACAGTCACACCATTGGCTCAGCATTATTTACTGCCACTGCCCTAGAGAAGCATCTCAGTTATCATCCCCTTGTCCCCTTGTTCTCTAGAGGTTTTCAGTAGTTTGGGTTTTAAGCAGGAGGACAGGAAATATGTCTTTTGCCCTCAAATGCAGGAGTATTACCGAAATGGAACATTATTTGCATGCCTGGAAACCCTAAATGTAACCACCTAGCATTATTGGAAATATTATTGGAAATGCAGACATACAGCAAAAGATACCCTGCCCGTGGTAACCAATAGGCTTTGTCTGCTGGGATTTTTAATCTTTTTTATAATTACTGGGAAATAATTCCTTGCTGTGTTTTTTTGTCCCACTTTTTCAGACCCCCTGTGTTCCCGGCGTGTCCCGTGAAGGGATGGAGAGCTCCTCGGTGGCGTCAGCCTCCTCAGAGGCAGGGAGCAGCCGCTCCCAGGAGATCGAGGAGCTGGAGCGCTTCATCGACAGCTACGTGCTGGAGTACCAGGTCCAGGGGCTGCTCACGGACAAAACCGAGGGGGATGGCGAGAGCGAGAAGACGCAGTCCCACGTCTCACAGGTGGGTGAAAGCCTCACTGGAGGCTGGGAGAGGAGCTGGGGGGTCGTAGGTTGGGTTTGGGGGTAAGTGTCCCCGGCTGAAGTAGCTTTTCCAGGGTTTGGATGAGAAGCAGGAGGTGATAAAATGCTGGGTTTGGGGCAGCTCGCATGTTTGGGGATGTGTTTGAGGTCTCCAACCTGCTGCTAGCAGACTCCTGATGCTGGGTTTGGTTTTTTGTGGTCTCAAGGTGCATCACTGAAAGTGATCCAGGCCAGTTGGACGGGGCTTGGAGCAACCTGGTCTAGTGGAAGGTGTCCCTGCCCTTGGCCAGGGGCTGGAATGAGATGGACTTTAAGGTCTTTTTTAACCCAAACCATTCCATGATTCTCCATGTGAAGGATCTTTATCAGGTATCAGCAGTGTTTGATCTGATCTGTCTGAGCTCTGCAGGTTTGCTGGAGCTGAGGATCTGATCCAGAGCTCTGGACCTGTTTCATACCACCTCAGTGTAAAAAAATTACCAAACAAAGGAACCTTTTTAAGAATAGATTTTGGTGAAGAGGTCTTTTACAATTTGAGGATCAAATCCCTTAGAAGTGGGAGAAAATATATTTAAAAATCTAGTGATCCAAAGTGTATTTTTGAACCTAAGGCTGGAAGATGTCTGTTTTTGAAGTGATGCTTTGGAGGGGCTTCAGGTCAAACAGACAAGTTCTGCTTATTAATGTGTCAACTTCAGAAGTAGTATTGAATTAGAAATAAATTAATAGACAAAGTTTTACAACCTCTTCCAGCCTGTCCACTGCTCTGCCAATAAGCCCGGGCTCCCTCTGCATCTTGAGGACAAAAATTTCTAGTTCTCTAAAAGCCGTGTACAGTTTTTGCATTAAAATCCTTGATTGCAGCAACCAAATCTGTCTTCAAGTTGTAGAAATGGCATTTTAGCTTTCCTTCCTGGCCTGCCCTGGAATAAAGGAGCTGCTGGGTTTTTAATGCCAGTTCTGAGAGTGTTCTCTTTCAAGATGGCTGGGTTTTATTTTAAAAGAAAAATTCATAATAATGACAGATCTGAACATTGAACCTTTTAATTAAACCACTTTTAGAGGCACCTCAAATAAAGCAGCTAAATATGGTTGTACCCCAGACCACTGATGCAGAAATTTAATTAGGATTTATTGTGAAACTCCCTCAAAATGCAGCATTTTGTATTTCTAGGGCTATGTATTGGACAAAAAATGAGGATGGGCTTTCACTTAGGTCACTTGCATTTATCAAGCTGTGTCTTAATGGATGCACTAAGAAGGAATTATCTTTTGTCTCGCAAAGGTTTTCATTTTTCCACCTATAAGAAATAATCAGGAATTTTTATTTCTGATTTTCTCTTCCTGATCAGTTCTTTGCAAACCAAGGAATAAGCATGCACATATCCTGCTGCTGGCTGGAGTAACCCTGGTGGAAGCCAGCCTGATGGAAGGTGGCACATTCCCTCTTAATGAGAGCTAGAGGGAGAAAGATGGATTTAGGGGAAAGGCACTCGGCTGAGACCAAGGAAATTGTTAACTGCAAGGTTCTGCCAGCAACTACATCTTTAATGTTGGGCAAGTTACTTAATCTCCCTGCAGTTTGTTTCCTTATGGCTGTGATAATGTTTTCCCTGCCATAGAGTGGATAAATCCATCCACCCATGTGTATCTAAGTTGCTTGGATGGTATCATATCCCTTCTCCTTGCTGGGGGAAGGAAGGAAAGGCATATCCTCCATGCTGCTTTTAGGGGAGCTGAATCCGTCAACACTTCGGAGAATCCCAAAATGTGGATCTTCTTGTGATGGGGATGTCCTCAATCTTGCTCCCACCAGGAAAAAAGAGGAAAGTCAGAGGGAAAAACATGATTTTGTTTTGCTGTGGACATAATAACGAGTGAGCTTGTACCTTGAGAGACTTTTCCTGGCATGTGGTTGCACTCAAAATGGTTAAAAGAGATAGGGATGGGTTTGGTAAAAGACTCTCAAGAGTGATGGCATCATGAGCCTGTCCAGGTGAGTCAGCAGAGGTGGCAGGAGAGAGAGTCATCACTCTCTTTAATGAGGGCAGCTCTTTAAGGAGGGGAGGCTGAGATCCCTGCATCTGCGAGCTAAGATGGGCTCTCTGATGAGAGCAGGGATCGTGGGCAGTTGTAGTGATGACTCTGATTTTGTGGCCTCATCCATACCTCATCCATACCTGTCAGGAGCTCTCAGGTGGTTGTTTGTATGACAAACAACGAAAATGACTTTTCATTTTCTTGCCACATTATCCTTGGTGGTGATAACAAGCACTGAGTGTCACTGGAGCAGCCAGGTGCTTCCAGCATGAAAGACCTCAGAAGAGGGACTAGTCAGTCCTCACTTTGTTGAAGGAGTGACAAAATTGCTTTAGGATTAAGCAGCATCCCTAATGTTTGTCTAGTGAAAATTGCCTTTTTTTTTTTCTTTCTTTCACCAATATGATACAGCCCTTCATTTCCTTAGGGGAAAAAAAGAGAAAGCAACAAATGACACCAAATTCAGTTATTTTGGTGGAAGCACCTTGCTGCCAAACCATGGGGCAAGCTGGCCTAAGCATCTGCTGATCCCCTATGGCCACATATAGCAATGGCCAAACCCATCCTCATTTTCTGTTTTGTTTAGAATGAGGACACAGGGTGCTGGCAGCTCGGGGCATATATCCATCCCTGAAGCACACAGAGTTGGGAAAAGCAGAAATTTCCCAACTTTCCATGGAAGAATTCCATGGAAAAGAATGATCAAGTCAAGCCACCCTGGTGCGTGTCACACACCTGAGATTCCAAATGCTGTCAGAGTCAGCAAGGAGGCACTGGGGCCGGATTTTATTGCAAAGCACCGCATCAAGTGCTTTCCCGCAGTTGTTCCTGCATCTTCCCTGTGCCCGCTGTCAGTGGGTGGAGCATTTCCAAACCAAAGCCTTTGGGATCATCCTCAAAAAGAAGGGGGTGCCACACATGTGCAGCAATGCCCGCGGCTGGACCGTGTTTTCTGTGCGCTGTGGACTGACACAGCAGTTTTGCCCAGCCCAGCTATTATTTTACACAATGCCTTTTTTTATCCCTTTTGCAGTGGACAGCGGATTGTAGCGAGCAGCTTGATGGCAGCTGTTCCCCATCCCGAGGGAAGGGCTCGTCGTCTCATGAACACAACCAGGTAGGGCTTGTTTAGTGCCTCCTCCCCAGACCTTTGCCCTTATTTCTTGCACTGCCTCGCCTGGGAGGTGCTGCCAGCTTTCCCTCTCCCGTGGAAGGGGAGATGTGTCCCTCTGCTCGGCATCCAAATGCTCGTTCCTGCCCAAACTGTGGGAGGTGGGCAACATCCTGATGTGTGGTTGGATGCTTTCGCCAGGGGCTTAAAGGGGAAAAAATACGGAGTGTCACGTTTATTCCTGAAGACTTTCTTACTGCCACCTGTGCAAGGAAGCTATTTGGAGCATCAGAGCTGACTTGGAAGGATGAGGTATAGCTGGAATGAAAGATCTTTGTGTAGCTGAGCTTCTCTGTTATGTGCTGCAGCACAAGGATGGTGTTGCAGGGAAGAGCATTAATTCAGCTGAGAGGGTGAGCTGGCAGAAGAAGCAAAGTTGCATGTGCTGAGAGCCTGTGTTGGTCATGCAGTGACAGAAGCCAGGTGTGAGTCGGGTTTGGTGCTTGGACGTGGTGTGAACACAAGTGAGGAGTGTTTACCAAGCACTGCTGGAGGTGGCTGTCCCTCCTCATGTGAGTACCCC
The DNA here is from genome assembly GCA_013400515.1 of Erpornis zantholeuca. Lineage (NCBI taxonomy): Eukaryota > Metazoa > Chordata > Aves > Passeriformes > Timaliidae > Erpornis > Erpornis zantholeuca. The sequence continues at coordinate 163,422 of VZTN01024622.1, read as the reverse complement.
CATGGGAGATGGCTGGGTAGGGTGGGGGCTTCTTTAACCATTGTCACCTGATTGAGGAGCTGCTCTGTCACCCTGAGACCATCAGCTCTGTGAGAACAGCGCTTGCCCGAGGAGATGTGAGGCTGAGACATCTCAGGGAAGGAGAAACAGCATTTCCAGTTGTTGTGTCTGATGGATGTCCCACCCAGAATGGTGGCTTCAAGCTGGTGGCTTTCATGCTTTTGCCCTGCTTGATGTCCTCTAGATTCAGTCCCGTGTGTGGGGTCCATGATGGGGAACCTGGGAGCCCCTTGCAGGGCGTACAGGAGGCTGTGCCAGTCTGAGCCGGGCATGTTGCAGCTCTCATTTTGGGCACAGCTTCCTCCCACAAGGAGCCATGCTGGAACTTCTCAGCTGGGGGAAGGGGGCTCAGGCACCCCCTCCCTGCCATGGCTCTGGATGCAGGGATGGTGGGACCCAGCAAAGGCAGGGTGTTGCTGCTAGGAAGGTGTGCGCTGAACAGAGGCACTGCTTCGGATGAGCTCCTGAAGGTGCCAGACGGAATTGTGTATTTAATTTATTACAGCTTTGATCTGCTGTGAAATACTCAGCAGCACAACGTCATCCAGGCTCCCTCCCAGCACTGCAGACAGCTGCTGGATGTTCAGCTGGGAGGCTGGGCATTTCCATCGAACTTCCTTGGGTGGATCAGGGGCTTTCCCTGGGGAAGAAGGTCCCCGGCTCTTCACCCAAGGGCTCTTCTGATGTGCCAGTGGCTGGTGGGGACCACAGGTGGATGCAGATGTCATGCATGGTTGTTACTTTCCTGACATCTTCCATCTGCCTGGTGCCATGCATTCTTTTGTTTCAGCTTACATGGAGGTTTTTTTGTTTTCTTGCTGTTTGTTTGGTTTTTTTTTTCTTCCTTGGGAATTAAATGTATTGGATCTCCTCCTAAAGAGAGTTCCTTTGCTACACACAAACACCATTTGCTGATGCCCAAGCTGCTTACCCTGTGTTTGGGCTCTCTCCCAGCCTGCAGCAGCGCTAGTAATTATCTCTCTCCATGTTTGGCTTCCTTTAACTGTGAGTAACAAATTTTCCTTGGCACCAAAGAGGAGCTGCAAGCTATTGTTCCTCAGTCCAGGCAAGCATTTGTTTCACTGTCACTGATATATGAGTGAAGCACGCTGGTGAGGACCAGGTGCAGTTTATTACTGTTTCTGGCTGTTAAGTTTTCACTAGAATCTTTCAGTATTCGGGAAAAAAATCATTAATAAGATGTTTGTCTTAAATTAAAATTATCAATCACCTTCCAAACCTGCTAAGGAAGAAGCCAGCTAATTATTTCCCAGTGGAGGATGGGATTGGGTTTGGTTTTTTAGTTTGGTTTGGTTTGGTTTGGTTTTGGTGGCAGTTTTTTGTTGCAGTTTTTTACGTATTTGAGGGGTTTGGGCAGAAAATGGAATTCCTAGTTTTCCTATTGTGTTTCCAGCTGAGATCTCTGCATTGCCAGTCTTAGTTGAAAAATACTTGGATATGAGATTTCTGCTGGCTTCAGCTACTGTGAAAATGTGGGTTATGTATCAGTGACCATGGTATGCCTCACGTGGTTCTAACCTGGCCGTCAGAAAGAGTATTTATATGGAAATCCAGGTTAGTCCTGGAAATATATTCAGCATGTGGTTCATTTTCTCTGAAGACAGAGAGTCTAGGCTTGCATTTTCAGAAGTAATTGGCTTCCTAAAGGTTATAGGAAGGCTAGAGAGAAGCTCACTTTCCCATGCCTGATAATCCCCCTATGCATTCCTGATGCCTTTGAAATTCTGGGCTGTACAATCCAGCAAGGTTGAGAAAGATAAAAGAAAGATGTGTGTGTGTGTGTGTGTGTGTGTGTGTTATGCATTTATATATAGTATGTGTGTATATAAGCATCTACTGGTTGTTGTACAAGGTGGGGCTGAGAGCAATTTCTGAATAAAACACAATTTAAGGGTAAAAATGAGGTGTCTTGGTGCAACCTGCAGTCCAGGATATTCCTAAGTTGCTGGTTTCTGATGTTTTTTGGGTATCTCTGGAAAAGAGCACTTCAGACTAGTCCTGCTCCTGCACTACCTGGTGAGACATGTATTAGCAGCTGTGTGAGACTAGATGGATGTCAGTTCCCACAGGCTGGCAGATAGGCATCCCATACAAAGCAGTGGCTTAAAACCAGAACAAATTCCCCCTGAAACCTCCTTGTCTTTCCAGTTCTGTGGACGAATGGCTGTGAGAAAATGGTCTGCTCATGGGGGAATCTCCTGAGATTGTGAGCTCATGTGCTGAGAAAATCCTAGTCTCACAGTTGCATTCAGCTCCTCTGTAATTCTGCTGCAATATCTCTCTTTGCTGCATGGCATGGCTGTGCTCCCCTAAATCCCCAGGTTTGCTAGGTCTTGCCCCATATGAGCCTCTGGGGCGAAGACCAGGTACTCAAAATATTATTTGAGCACCTCACTGCTTCTATAAATGAGGAAGGTTTAGATAATGGAATAATTTTAAACCCTTTTATGTTTGGATTTTTTATTCTTCCCCAAAAAGAGCCAGTGGGAAGTTTTTATATAATACTTTATTTGCATTCCCCATGTGAGGCTGTGGCAAGTAGGAAGCTCTTTGATATATTTCTGAGAGCAATTCATTAAGTAAAAGACTTCTGGTATGGTGCATATTTAGGGAGCCAGCAGAGCTCTTGGTACATGAGAGGCCTGGCAGGACCTCATCCCAGGCTCCCCTTGTGTAAAGGGCATTAACAAGAAACAGAACAACTCTACAGGTTTGTGCCATTTCTCCAGGCGGTGGGAGAGGGAGAGCTGAAAATCCTCCTTCCTGGCCAAGTCCCTCCCTTTCTCCATGGTGGCTAGCTGTCACCCATCATCACCAAGCAAAAACCTGTGTTGTTGGCAGTAAACAGGACTTGCTTTCATTCTGCTGCTTGTGTCCTCGTTCCACCAGGTGCAGCAGGAACTTGGTACAGGGTTTGGACTCACAGCCACTTCTCCATGGTCCACCTTCTGATGGTCATGTTGCTAATCTGCTGAGCAGCGAAGGAGCAGGAAGAGTGTGTGGATCACACCTGGATGATCCTACACCTTGCTTGCAGCACCCTTGTCCTGTCCTCCCTGAGGTGCTGGTGGTGGAGGAGATGGCTTGGTTTGCCCTCCCATTAAACCTGTGGAAACAGCAGCACGTGTGGAAGGGCAGGGCCGTGGGTTCGCACTCTTGGGCCTTGGCTGGAGGTGATGCCACATGGAGTAAAGAGCATCCCAAACTGCGCTAACCTAAGAGTTCTGATAAGCGCCTGGAGGGACAGAACAAGTGGGAATAGCTTCCCACTGCCTGAGGGCAGGGTTGGATGGGATATTGGGAAGGAATTCTTCCTTGTGAGGGTGATGAGGCCCTGGCACAGGTTGCCCAGAGCCCTGGTAATGTTCCAGGCTGGGTTAGACAGGGCTTGGAGCAACCTGGTCTAGTGGAAGGTGTCCCTGTCCATGGCATGGGGTGGAAGGAGGCGAGGTTTAAGGTCCTGTCATTCCATGCCCATGGCTTGTGGTCATGGCAGAAAAGCTGCCATGTTGCCAAAACAAAGGCAGCAGGAGGTGTGGGGCAATATATGAAGGCTGTCTCTTGGGAAACAGCAGATTTCAATGCACAGTGGAACTCAGTTTTAATGGAGAGTGGAAAAATCCAATTATCTGTGCAGATTTCTTTTGCAATTCCAGAGAATTTTTTTTTTGCAGGCATCAGTGCTGCTTGACTTCCTGGAATCAACCACCAGGACATCCTCCCTGGTGGATGCTGCAGAGGCAGGTGGGAAGGGATCATGGTCTTGGACAGGGGCCATGTCACTGGGTCCAGATAACTGAAGTTAGCAGTGAAATTGTCTTGCTGGCCTAAGTCCAGTGACATCAGCAGGCAGCATTTAATGCCCCAAATTCTTGGCTAACCGGATAGGGCTGGATTGGCAGGATCTCTTGACTAAATTTGTAATTCATTTTCCCTGTGCTGGTGGACAGCCTGCATCTCACTTGAATTGCTCATCCTTGGATCCAAATCTGAAAGAAAACAAGAGGGATGACTCTGGAAGGGCTTTTAGAAATTATGGAACGTTAAGGGGTTGGAATGGACCTTAAAAATCACCCACGTACCATGTGGGACACCTCCCACTACAACAGTTTGCTCAGGGCCTTAACCAGCCTACTTTGAGCACTGCCAAGGTTGGGGCATCCAGAACCTCCCTGGGCAACCTAGGCCAGTGTCTCACCACTCTCGCAGTAAAAAAATTCTTCCTAATATCCAGTCTACATTTCCCCTCTTTCAATTTGTACCCCTTACTCCCTGTCCTGTCACTATAGTTTGTGATGCAGAGTCCCTCTCCAGCTTCCCTGTAGCCCCTTCAGACACTGGAAGGTGCTGTGAGGTCTCCACACAACCTTCTCTTCTCCATGCTGACAGCCCCAACTTCCTCAGCCTTTCTTCACAAGTGATGTGCTCCAGCCCTCTTATCAATCTCATGGCCTCCTCTGGACTTGCTCCAACAGTTCCACGTTTGGGGAATGTGTTTGGGGTTCTATGTGGGAGTCAAGGGAGGCCAGGAAACCTCACTTTCTCCCCTGGGGGTTTTATTTATCCCCAGAGCACCCCAGGATGGCTTGGATGTTGATTTGAACCCTTGGGAGAATTTGCCCTCAGTCCTGGATGAGCTGCAAACACCCAAGAAGTGAGAAAGGCTTTTTGTTTTTGCATCCCAGAGAGTTTGGTTGTAGGTTTAGATTTTGTTCTGTGTATTATATAGACACAAGATGGATGCCTTGGGGTGTGGTTTTTTCTTCTTTCTTCTCCTTCTCTTTTCTCATTCTCTTCCTTTCTTCTCTGACACCAGTTCCTGTGGTGTGTTGGTTGGTGGAAAAAAGTTAGTATAGAAAAGACATATCAATAAGATGAGGATTTACTGGTGTTGGAAACAAAACAAAATATGTATTACTTTTTGAATGGTTGTTAGTAAGATATAAAAGGTTGCTGCTGATCTGCAGCCATTGCCTTTCTGCCCTGGTGCCCTCGGAGGATGCTGCCTCTGCCTCCAAGGTCTTGATAAGAAAAATAAACAACTCATGAAACAGAAAAGAAGATGTCTTGCTTCGTTCTTTTGAACATGAAGAACAGAAGGAAGAGAATCTCAAGGGCAGAAAATAGGGACAGGAGCCAAGGGCTCTGACCCCAGCGGGGGCAGGGCCCCCAACAGTCCTCCAGCTCATAGACCTGCTCATGTCATAGGCCAGAGCCAGTTTGTTCACTGAATTTGGCTGAGGTTGGCCACCACGGTCTGGGTCTGTTGGGGCCTGTGGATACTGGCTGATGCTGCAGACACTGTTTTCGTGTTTCTGAGAGAAAAAGAGAAAGCAAAAGACAGACACTGCCTTTGCCGGTGAGTACATGTTGGTGTGTCCCTGCCTGATGGAGGGAGAAAGTAGAACTGTAAGTGGGGTGACCTGCCTGTGATCAAAGAGCAGCTCTGAGGAAACAAGTCACTTTTCTGCCTGTAATTGCTGGGTGACGCTTCCTCATTTAGTGAGTGCAGCACTGCTCAATTATGGACTCGATTAAGTCCATAAGCTCAATTAAGAGGACAGCTGAGAAAGAAATCAAGTCCTTTAGCTAGTGAATAGGTGTAACTTTCTCTGGGACTTCTGTCTGGGATTGGCCTCACGGAGCAGCAGTGCCTCTTGTGAAGCAGGCGCCTGCTCGGGTGTCAGGAGGTCTGGGAGGGAGATGCTTCACTGCTTTGCTGCCTGTTTTGGAGAACTGTTGCTGCTTACTGAGGGTGGAGGGAGGTGTCTTCTGGGCCTGATGTCACCTGTGACTCACATGAGGGGACATCTTGTCACCCCCAGTTTCCATTTGGGTAGGGAAGACCGGGTGATGGCTGTCTGCCCTTTGTAGATCTACCCACACTCTTATTTTTGTGAGACTTGATTTACCTTTGAGGTCTCCATCCTTCCAGCTTTGGATGAGTAGGTCAGTCAGTGCTGAAGCTCCAGGCAGGGAAAGGATAACATGAGTAATTTCCTCAGGGCCTTGCTGATGGGTTTCCATAGCACATCTGAAGTTCCCAGTGGCATTCTGAAAGCCCTCCATGTTCCTCCTCTTCATCCCTGTGTATAAACAAGCTATCTAGCACATCCTCAGCGAGCATGGCTCTTCCAGTGTTGTCCAAAAAACACAACCACACAGGTTTGGTCCTTTCCCAGGTAGTCCAGAAAGATCTTGTAAGCTTAACCTCCTAGCGCCAAGTCCATCAGGTCCTTTGGTCCAGTATTGAGACGCAGGTATAGATAAAACCTTACTTTCCCTGATGGAAGAAGAGCTCAAAATGATGTTTGGTGTCCCTTCTGCCAGTTTGAGAGGGCTGGGGAAGGTGGACATAGACCTGGGATGAGAAGGAGCAGAACCAAAGGGGTTGGAGTTTCTGCATGACATTTTTGTAACAGTTTCTGGTGTTCTTACAGCATTATGTAATACTTCGAGAAGAAGCTAGAAAGTTTACCCTACTAAGATACTTAGAGTAATCTTGTGGTTGGTTTGTTGTTGGGGTATTTCGAATTATTAAAATAATTAAGCCTTTGGTTTTCCGTAAAAAAATTGTAGTGGTTGTTCTGGAATAGGTCTAGGGAGATGCTTGGAGTGCACTGCAAAAATTCTGCATAATGGGAAGATTTGGCAGCAGCACAAATTGGGTGCCTGAAAACCTCTGCTTCAGAAAAACTTCAAAAAGGGACTTTTACATGATAGCTCTTTTCTGATAGCTCTGACCAGGATTAAAATCAAAGTTGAGAGGTCATTTGAAGGATACCCCAGAACTTTATCTAGGGATCACTTAGGTGATGTCACTTTTGTTATGTTGGGGAATATCTCAGAGGTTTTGGGGGCCTGAGAACTCCTCCAGCTTCCTGTTGTTTTTCCTCTGGCCCACCTATGAATGCTGTACATTGAATATTGACATTTTTACATACGATTGAACATGAATCCAGAATCCACTGATATCTTCAGGACACTTAAAACTTGTGCTGCTGCCAGGGTCTACATCACAGAGATCTACATCTCTACCAGCACAGCCCACTTCACCCATACTTATCATCACTGAGAGCAACCACGTAGGTGATCACTGTGTTTCCATTTATGGCTTCTGCACTGGGGAAACTTATCTCCTTTTTCTGCAAATAGGATTTTCAAACTTGCACTGAAGCAGCAGGAAGTATTAACTCTTGAGCTAGCAAAGGCAGCAGGATTAATTAGTTCATGCCTCAAAGAGCTCGCTGCAAAGGTGAAAATTGCAGTGTAAGTGAAACATATGATTACTGCTAATTAAAATGCAAATGTTGGATTTGACAGCTAGTTTCTGAAGGAGGGCTGCTGGCAGTGGTAATGTGCATGAACCTGGCTGTTCCTGAGAAGGTGCAGAGCTTGGCCAGAAGGATTGGCATGGGTTTGAGCAGCTTCTGGGAATCAGTCTCTGGAGGGATGGTGTTTTCCCTTCAGTCCCAAAGGGTGGCTCAGAAGTCCCATCTCCTGCTGGTGAGTGTAGACCACAAAAGGTAGGTGGAGGAGCCCAAATAAGACCCCAAATAGGAGCAAGAGTTCACAAGCTATTTGGGGAGATTTTGGGAGAGCCTTGGTTTTTTGAGGGCACGGCGAAGTAATGGGGCCAGGTGATGAGGAATTGGGTCAGCAGGAGGCAAGGAGTGGAGGGCTTTGTGCCATTACAGTTGTTTCTTCAGTGTTTTCTAGCTTTGGCAGACAATTCTGTTCCTGCAGTCTGCTGGGTTTCTTTAGCAGGAGCCCTTTGTGGAACACATGCAGGTGGTGGTGCAGGGTGGAGGAAAAGCAGTGCCACATCTCACCAGTGCCAAGCCATGGCTTTCTGCTGGACTCCAGCTGCCTCTGTGGGCTTGGGAACAGTTTTTTATGGGCTTTGCAGTGATGCTGGTGAAGGAATTTTGTTGCTTGGTTGTTTTTTTACAGTCATTACCTGCGTGCTCTCACCCACTCCTTGAGCATCACCCATGAGGTTGGAGTGAGCAGCCCTGCTCCCACAGAAGGTCTGCAGAGAAGGTCCATTTTAGCATGAAAAGGCTTTATTGCAGGACACGAAGCCACCAGAAATGTCTGGGATTGTTTCTGGGTGTTGTATTTTCATTTTGGAGATGTGAATCCCCATCAGTAAGGTACCAGTAAGAAGTTGTTCATCTATGGCAATGTCAGAAATTTGGGGAAAATAGTGAGTTTGGCTGTGCTAGTGAGTTCGAACGTGAGTGTATTCAGGCCATACTCAGTTTGGACTGTTTGCATCTTCAGCAGATGCTTCAACAGTTTTTTGTGTAGCAGTTTGATTTTAAAAACAATTTTGTTTTCAATATTAATATGAGTGCTTGATAAAGGTAAGGGAGGTAAGCAGGGCAAAACCCCCAGGTTATGAGTTAGAGCCAGGAGACAAGCTGATTTAGTAAAATCACCTGTGATTGTGATCTAACTGGTTTATGCTGTATCCAGTAGCTTTTCTCAGTGGACATTGATGCATGGTGGTACCAATATCCTCATTTTTCACAAGGTGGGTGGTCAGCTGTATTTCTGGAATTTGCAACAGCTTGGATTGCCTGCAGAAAAGTACATCTAAAAGTTGGATCAACTGAGTATGAATGAATAGTTTTTATTTTCAGTGTGCCTTTCAAAGCAAAGGGTGCATGTGCTGACCTGGTCCCACTGTAGCATTTGGCACAGAAATTTTGTATGGGTGAACAAGATGTTCAGTGTGTAGGATACAACTGATACTTCAAACATCAAGCAGTGAAGCTGCATTTCTCCCAACCACCTTTTCAGTGGGTGCATATCTTTCCCATGTCAAAGGAGGTATTTCTCACTTCTCAGGATGCCTACAAGGTTGGCTCTTCCCCAGGGCTTCTTAAAGTGATCTGCCTGACATCCACCAAGTATTTTTTCCCTCCGTGTCAATTGAACAACTCCCTTTGTGCCATTCGTCATTTCTCAGCCATTGGGAGATTCAGGTCAGGGTGTGATGAGAAGGGAAGAGCTTGGTGCTTTAACTGTCAGTGGGAATAACCACAACCTTTCAGATTTCATTTATATACAACTTGAAAACCACATAATCTCTTTGGAAGGCAGTGTATTTGAGCTTGCTTGAAACCTGATTGTAGGGTGGAGAATGTCCAGCTGGAGTGATGCAGAAACCAGCCCTGGAGTGTTTTTCTTCCAGTTCCTTGTGTTGGGTGAATACTTCCATGTTTCATGTGCATCAAGGTCCATGCTGGACCAGTGGGTAGCATCACCTGAGGTAGTTTAGGTTCTGCTGTGCAGTTGTCTTCCTGCCTCATCCAAGTCAGGCGGCAGTGGTCGAGCCGGGACTTGGTCTGTGCCCTCAGATTTGTGGCCGGTACTTGGCTGCTGTGTTCAAAAGGAGTTTCAGAGGTGAGTCCTCCTGGCTTTGAAGGCCAAGCTGGCCCTGCCCTTGCCTTAGCCCATGGCAGTATCTGCAGGACCTCATGTAGCCCCATGAGGATGTCTGAGACATGAGAAATCCTCTTGAAGTGTCAGCTGTCACACCAGTCCTAAAACATAGGCTTCCCTTTGTATTTCCCATGTGTTCAGAGTACTTGGAAGAGTTGAATATGCTGCACTTTGTGATATCATGGGGTTTTAATCATTTTAGGTCACTTCAAAAGCCTTTCCCAAGCCTCTGTGCAAAGCTTGTGGAGCAATTACCTTGGCAATATGCACCTTTTTCCCCAAGCACCTTGTGGGGTGTTTGGATAGAGCTGGTCAGGTGAGTTATTCTGTTTTTCAAATGAGTCATTATGCCCTGAGGGCTGAACAAGAAACCTGCAGCTTACTTGACAGCACAACCAGTGGGAGAATAAAGGAGAACATCTTTAACAGCTCCTTAAGAGACAAAAATAGTTATTTGTGTAGTGTGTCTCCTGGTGAACTACAGGAGTTCTCAGCCGTGTGAGTAACTGGTCTCCAGCAGTGGTCTGGGCAGCGGGAAAACTGACTGAAAGTTGATTTGGGCCTGGGAAGGGAATGAATGGAATGGAATGGAATGGAATGGAATGGAATGGAATGGAATGGAATGGAATGGAATTGACCCTGAGATTAGCTCAGTTGGTCAGAGCATGGTTCTAAAAATACCAAGGTCATGAGTTTGATCTCTGTATGGGCAATTCACTTAAGAGCTGGACTTGATGGTCCTTGTGGGTCCCTTCCAACTCAAAACATTCTGTGATTCTGTAAAACATATGGAATGGAATGAAATGGAATGGAATGGAATGGAATGGAATGGAATGGAATGGAATGGAATGGAATGGAATGGAATGGAATATTTCAGTTGGAGGGTACCTACAACAATCATCCAGTCCAACTGCCTGCTCAATTCAGGGCTGACCAAAAGTTAAAGTGTGTTATTAAGGACATTGTCCAAATAGCCTTAAGCAGCTTTAGAGGCTGTGGGGTTGATGAATATGCATAATTAATCCTCATGAAGATGGAGAAGGTAAGTATTATTTTTCCCCATGCATACACTAGAGCACTAGGGCCAAATCTTATCTTCATCAGAGCCTCCCACAGTGTCATCCCTTTGCAATGTGTAAATAGAACATGTTAAAGGACCCAGAGGAAGCCCCACAATCAGGATGCTGGTCATGGGTGTGGCATGAGTGGCCTGGAGCTGGAGCTCTCCTGTCCTGCCAGGTCACTGGTTTTGGGGCATGTGGGACAGAGTTGCCCTTGACTAAAGCGACCTGGTTGTTGTTTTCAGGAAGAGTGGGATCACAGCAACAGCAACAGCACAGCACAGGATGCCAGCCAGGGTCAGGCTCCAGGCAGGGCTCTGCATCCAGGTCTGGCAGCCACAGGAGAAGCAGCCAGTTCAATCAACCTGGTAGTGACATGCTGAAGCTGTGTCCTGTGCTTGCTGCTTGTTGGAGGCATCCTCCTCACAACGTGTTTGTGGTATGTGTCACACATAGGTGTGGGTGCATATCACCTGTGAAGGACAATTCAAAGACCTACTTAATTCACTCATGATGTGTGACCCACTTAGGTGTGTGCTGAGTGCCTTAATATGGGGACAGAAGTCCGTAGTCAGCTGGTTAAGTGCAAAAGAAATCAGGAAAAAAAGAATTTTTTTCTGTATTTGAAGTCTTGGAGTATTTTGGTTTTGGGAAATCAAGAGATGTTTGTAATTATTTGCTAGCAGGTCTTCATTAGAAGTTAAAAGACAAGTGAACAGCACATAGATGGTGTTAAATGGTGATCTTGAGTCCAGCTTTCTTCTGTGTGAGCTGTCTGCAGGGGAGTTACCTTCCTACCCTGATGTAAGAATTCACTTTTTGTATGATTTTAGGTCCATCCTTGAACTCAGGCTAGGGACCATTCCTGTTAGTTTCAGTCAGCCTGTCTTCCCGTCTTCTCTTGGAGTCACTCTCCTCTATGCAGAGGTGAGCACCAGTTGTGCCAGAAGTGGAGGGCAGACTTTAAGGTCTGAAACCAGTGCTCAAAGTCCTGGTCCCTGCATCCATTTCATCCTGCTGAAGAGCTTGAGGAAATAGCTTTTCCTCCTGAAAAAAAAACATCCTCCATGCTGTGGTGGGAGAGGACCCACAGAACTACGCTGTATCTAGAAAGTGATGGTCCTTTCTGGTGGGAATGAGACTCAGCATATCCTTTCCTCTTTGAGCAGGGATTATGCCGTCTTCCTCAACATTTCTATATTTTTATCTGTGTTTTTCATATGAAAACTTGCAGTTTTCAACAAGGAAACCCATAATTGGAGCCTTTTCAGACAGTTTCAATGTCATCATTTTTTATTTTCTACGAAAGTGCAGCCAGGGGTTGTAGGCAGATGAGAAGGAGGAAAAGTGGGGGACGCTCCTCAAGCTCAGCACTGAAAGATGCTTAAGTAACACATGGCACAGGATAATCCCTGAATTTGTAGCAGGGGCCCAGGTGGACACTTGGTGTTGTTCTGTGTGCAGTGGTGATTGTGCAAGGAAGGGAATGGTTTTGTACTCGTTTTCTGGAGGATGGTAATGAGGAGCAGCAAGAGGTGGGACTCTGAGCTGGGCTTTGGGAAGCTGCTGCGTGCATGCAAATGCTGACTTTGTGGGGAATTTGCTGAAGCTGCGTGCTTGGTAAACAGCCAGAGTCCACGTGGGCCCATCCCTGTTTGTGTGGGCAGCTACAGGGGCTGGGCAGCAGTGGACAGAGGTCAGTTGTGCTCACAAGGGCTGGAGGACAGAGGTTGTGGACGTGCGTTTAAACCACACTGTCTGTAGGATCTGCTTTACTGGGTGTCTCATAGCTCAGAGTACTGGTCTTACTCTTGAAAGCATGTCTCTCAGTCATCATTCCTAGAGAATTAATTAATTTTCAGCAGTACTAACTCCTTCTCAGTAAAAAAGATTATCTAAAGCTGAGGGTTGGGTCACTGGGAGCTTCATGTTAAAATTGCTCATGGTTATAATTGCAGTCCTGGGGGGACTGACAGCAAGTCGCTGCTTTTCTTAAATACATGCAGTTTTTAATCTTTTTTGTACCTGGATTTGAGAATTGGCTTTTTGAAGTCTTATTATTAAGTCTTGGCACTGTGCTGTGAGCATTTTAGTAAGCTCCCTGCAGCACAGGGCTGCAAGGCTGCTCCCTGTCCTGTGAGCTGACACAGAAACTGGTTCTAAAGACAGGTCTTGGAAGACCAAAAGGACATCTCGAAATGGCCACAGTGACTCATGGCCTAATGGCAAGGTGTGTTATCACTGGGACCTGGCACCATCCTTCTGGACTGTGGCTGATGCTTGGAGTCTATCCAAGAGGTTATGGGGACATCCTCTGGGAGGACCAGGTTTGGGTGACAGCATCCAACTGCTGCCTGGGACCTGCCTGACCTCTTCCCCACCTGAAAGGGATTGGTCTGCAAGAAGAGGTTTCTATTCCTTCTGTGACAGCTATGATAACCTGCACATGTGTACTTCCATTTTACTGCATTTGGATGCTTGGAAGGATTTAAAAAACTAATTCCTCTGCTTGGTGGGAGAAAATCGTGCTTACATTTGCCTTTGAATAAAAAGCTCAGTTTCTGTAACTGATCATGGGAGTTATTATGTATTTCTTGTAGTTTGTTTCTGAGCAGAGACATGTCAGTTTGCAGATCCCCAGGGGTTAAAATCATAATTCATAAACCCCTTGGAGGAGACTAAAAAGGGAGCAACATGTCTGTGTTTGCAGTTTCTGGTGTCTAAATTGGTTGTTATGCTGGAAATGACTGCAAAGTGTAACCATCTGTTCACTGAGGACGTGTGTCCTGACCCTGGTTGGGAAAGTGTTGCTCACTTTGTCAGCAGATTGTGCTCTGGGGCTTCATTAAGAAGTGGTCACATTTTTTATTAGTGTCTTGGTTGATATTAATAATATTTGAAAATGACAGAAGTTACATGATCGGGAATAGACAGAATCCACCTTCTCTAACATGTGTTTTGCCAGAGTGGGACCATTTGGACCAAAATGAGTAAATAATCTGAATATGTCTAAGATTATGAGTAATCTGAGTAAGAAATGTTGAGGGGATAATCGGTTAATATGAGATTCCCTATTTGCAATGCATTCAATCATTCAAGCTTGAGTCAAGCCTGAATGGTCTTGAATGGCAAAATCCAACCTGCTTTACTTCACCTGTAAAGGGTGGAGAGGGCATCCCTCTTTGTGCAGGGAGGATATGTGAGGGCTGATGGCTGTAAAGGGCCTTTGAACACTCTATGTGAGGTCTTTGCTTTAGATGGTCATGCTTTGGGTTGTCCATTTTGACAAAAGCATTTGACAATAGAAAATTCAAGGTGCTTCACAGATGGCTGGGGGCTTCTTACAATGCCCATGGGGACAGGCCCTGGGGAAGCTGTGCCAGCAGCTGGACATGAGCCCAGGGGTGCCCAGGTGGGCAAGAGGCCAATGGCCCCTGGGCTGTCCCAGCCATGGTGTGACACAGCCCCAGGGCAGGGCCTGTTCCCTGTGCTGGCACTGCTGGGACACCTCCAGTCCCAGGGACAGCTCTGGGCCCCTCAGGACAAGAGAGACATGGAGGGGCTAGAGCATGTCCAGGGAAGGGAACGGAGCTGGGAAGGAGCTGGAGTCCCAGGAGCGGCTGAGGGAGCTGGGAAAGGCTCAGGCTGGAGAAAAGGAGGCTCAGGGGGGACCTTGTGGCTCTGCACAAGTCCCTGACAGGAGGGGGCAGCCGGGGGGGGGTCAGGCTCTGCTGGCAGGGAACAGGGACAGGAGGAGAGGGAACAGCCTCAGGCTGGGCCAGGGAAGCGTCAGGCTGGACATCAGGAGGAATTTCTTCCTGGAAAGGGTTGTTAAGCATGGGAACAGGCTTCCCAGGGAGGGTTGGAGTCTCCATCCCTGGCGATGTTCAAGGAACACCTGGATGTGGCACTCAGAGCTGTGGGCTGGGTGACAAGGGGGGATCGGGCACAGGTTGGACTCGATGGTCTTGGAGGTCTTTTCCAACCTAAATGATTCTGTGATTTTGTGAATCTCAGCCTGCTCCCTGGACCATGGTGCATCATGGTTGTGGATGTGGTGCAGGAGGACAGGGCTGGAGTCAGAGCTGAGCTTGTGCATGGTCTGCTCCGTTTTGGGCACAGCTCTGTGTCCCCAAGGCTGAAAGTGTCACTTCTGGCCTTCACAGTGCACTTTTGCAGCAAGTGAGGGATCTCTGCATTGTGGTGAGCTTGGATTGACAGAGGAGCACAGAATCCCTTGTGCAGAGCCGAGGCACCTCTGTGGCTGGAGGTGGGAGAGGCTGTTGCCATGGCCTGGATAGCTCCGTGTGCCTCCTGGCAAGTAACCACCTTTCCCTCTCTCCTAGAATGGCAACAAGGACAGCAACCTTGACATGCTGGGCACAGACATCTGGGCTGCCAACACCTTTGACTCCTTCAGGTAAGCTGGTTTTAAAATGCTTTCAGAGAAAGATGGACTCTTAAGATGGACTCTTAGCCTTCACCAGTGTGTTCACCCTGCTGGTACCCAGGCACCAGAGAGTACCCTGGTAGTACTGACATCACTGCTCCTCCCCATCCCCATTTAGCCTCTGGCACCAAGGACAATCTGTTGAAAGCATCCTGTGTGCTCTGGAGAGGCCACTGGATGGGTTTGCAGTCCAAACACCTGAAACTGGTACCAGTACAATTACTTGTAGTCACCCCAGAGCTGCACAGGCAAGATTTAAGTCAGCTCTGAGCTGCTGCTCTGGGATTTTACTCTCCTATTAGTTGGAGGTTCTATTGTGTGTTGGCTTCCTAGCTGCTGCCTCAGTGTGGGAAACAGTGAAATAAGCTTTCTGTCTGGTTTTATGTACAGTCTGCAGGAGTTGAGTCACTGGAGCAGAGAGGGTGTGCAGGACCAGAGAGAACATTGTTGCATGGACCAGACCAGTCCTGTTGCCATACCCTCTTGATACAGAGAGCGAGTATATATTGCAGGGTGTGTTCTGTATCAAAATTAGAGGCTTAGATCAGGCCACAGGAGCTCAGCGTACCTAAAAAACAAGAAAAAATGAGATGAAAAGAGATGCATCAATGTGAAGGTTGGAGGCTCACATCCACGTGCTCTGCAGCAGGGAGTGGTGCTCCCAGAAACACCAGCTTTCCTCGTCTGCAGGCTGCAGTGTGCCCTCTGCTCTTCAGCTCAGTGGTGTTTCATTAGTAGTGGACTTCCTTTCTCTGTTTTTCCCTGTTTTTCTCTCCTAGTGGTGCAACGTGGGACTTGCAGCCTGAAAAACTAGATTTCACCCAGTTTCACAGAAAGCTGCGAAACACCTCCAAACACCCATTGCCTCACATAGACAGAGAAGGGTGAGTGCTGTGTCTGCAATACTGTGCTCTCCAGGAAGCTCTCTTAACTTCTCCCTTGCTCTAGGAACTTTGGTGTGGTGGAGGACATAGGAAGAAGCACCGGACCATTTATAGAGTTTGAGGATGTCTGGCTCCTCTGTCATCCAGTTCTGGGCTGGAGCAGAGTTGTTCTCTGTATTTTTGTCTTGCTTGATAGATCTCAGTGTTTAAATAACTCTGGATCCAAGTCTCCTAGATCCAGGTGTCCTGGATTTAGACATCTTTGGGTACTGGAGGAAAGATCCTGGCTTAGTGCTGACCTGGTTACAGTTCCTGTGAGTGACAGGGCTTCCAGTGTTCTTCCCAGCGAGAGTTCAGGGAAGGAGAGAGCATTGATGTGATTCCTAAAACTGTGAAAACATTCACCAACTCCTTTTGGTCGTGCCAGTCTCCACAGGCATCCCTGGATTCCTTACTGGTTGTTGGTTGGTCAGATCAAATAAATGTGTGCTGGCACCAAGTGGCTCACCAATGGATGGATATCACCATTTCTCTGCAGGTTCTCTGCAGATGGAGAAACAATCACTCCTTGACAGGAGGATGCAGCCAGGTGGGGTTCGGGCTGTTTCGCCATGTAGCAAATGACAGGATAAGAGGTAAAGGCCTCATGTTGCACCAGGGGAGGTTTGGATTGGGTTTTAGGGCTGTTGTCCAGCCCTGGCACAGCTGCCTAGGGCAGGGCTGGAGTCCCCATCCCTGGAGGGATTTAAACACCATGTGGATGTGGCACTTGGGGACATGGGTCAGGGGTGACTTTGGCAGTGCTGGGGGAATGGTTGGACTTGGTGATATGAGAGGTCTTTTTCAACCATAACAATTCCATGACTCTATAAATCAAGTTTTCCTCACCCTGTCACTCAGAGCTTAGAGGAAGGAAAAAATCAGAACAGATTTTTTAAAAGATGGGGTTGAGAAGATTGCAGCTGATGTTCCATCACTGCCATATTGTTTGCAGGGATGGAAATCTTCTCTTAGAGGCTTCTTTCTGCTGATAACTTGGTTTTGCTAAAGTACTGGCCAGTGGTGTATGGCTGGTCTGCACATCTTGTTTAGAAGACAAGATTAAACTTGCCACTAGAACAGTTGATTGGGAACAATTAGAAACATCCAGCCAGGCCAGCAATCCCACACCAGCCCAGTCTCAGCATCTGCAGGAGGCTCCTGTACACTACAGGGACAGGAACACACACAACAACTTATTTTTCCTGCTCTGTAAGGCATACTGCAGGTTTATAAAGAGCAATTTTCAGAACATTTGGAACAATGTAACACTAAATTTCTAAGTCACTAAGTCTCTTAGTCAAGTTTACTCCCATTTTTTCAGATGGGTTTGAAAAATGAGTTGAAGGGGCCCTCTGTAAAATAAGATATAATGTGCTTCCTCTGTATGAGAAGGTGTAATGTGCTCCATGGTTGATGGTGCTTGCCAGGTGATCCTGTCAGTGACACCTGCTATATGCAGGGAGGATACAGCAGGGCTGGTGTTCTGGTTTTCCTCTGGTTCTTGCTGTGTTGTGAATGCCCACGTTGCAAACAGGTAGAGGAGGCAGTGTGGAGGTGGGATATTTAATCACTCTGAAATATTACACCTATAAAATTAGTGTATTAGGAGTAAGAATTAGTGTATCTGCAGAAAAGTTAAGCAGATGTTACCAGCACAAACAGTGCATCTCCCAAAATGCATGCCATGTAAGTAACGTGGCCAGAACAGAGGAAGCACAAAGAAAGACAAAATTGTTCTTATTTTTTAACTTCTAGAGCTGACGGTGCTGTGCATTCATCAGCTCTCCATGGTGAATCTGTGCCGAGATTCAGCTTGCTGAGCCTCTCCACCTGCTAGCTAGGCATTTTCCTTCTTGCTTGAATGGGAAGCTTTTTTTAACAATCTAGCTGTGCAGAGAAAAAAATAATGGGGGGGGGGAAAGGATTATGCGGTTCAGTGTGTGTTTTTAACACCAAAAGAACCATTTTATTCCTTAGTCTGATCAGTTGCCCGAGGCTGGCCATATAGTTGCACCCAGTTGCATGACCTCAAATGACTTTTGCTTGGGCGAAGCGTTTTCCTCCAGGAAGACACCTGCTTTTATTGGAAGATGCTGTTTGGTGGCGTGCTGAATAATCAAAAGTGGAGCAGTTAAGAAAAACCGGGGAACTGTACCACGTTTCTGACCTGAATTCATCTGGCTTTAATTTCCAGTTCTAGCTCTTGCTCTGCTTTTGCTCTTCCAGATCAAACAACCTTTTGTAGCTGGTATTTTCTCTTCATTCCAGGTATCTCCCAAGCACATATATCACTTGAGTTTTTCGGGTACTCTAAGGAATTTCTCTACTGCCAGTGCTGCCTGTGGTCCTGTAGCTGGGGCTCAGCCACGCTGTCTCTAGAGGAAAGCTGCCTTCATCCCCCTAATCCCTGTATCCTCTTCATCCCTTGTCTCTTTGCCACAGTTCAGCATCAGAAATTCAGCCTGGGATGGTCCCCACCCTTTTCAGATAATACATTTTCCTACAATATATTTGTGTTCTGCACCTGCAGCTGGCATTATTTGTCACCAGATGTGTGACATGATTTTTCTCAATATTGATATGTATATCAATATTTTTCACACGTATGTGGATTTATGTGTGTGTACGCATGCTGTATTTTTCCCTTTGTAAATCAAAGTTAGGATTTCATCTGTGATGGAAATCAATCGTTGAACACCTCTGATTTCCTATAAATATAGAATCTCAGAATGGTTTAAGTTGGAAGGGATCTTCAAGATCACCAAGTCCAACTCCCCTGCCATGGGCAGAGACACCTTTTACTAAACCAGGGTGCTCAAGCTGATTAAGGTTAATTAAATTGCTTCCCTTCAGCTTGCCGGTTTTTGAGCCTGGTACTTCAGCACATGCCGTTTTTCTCTATTTTTTTCTCCCATTTTCTCTAATTGCAAGATCTATTTTTCTCTGACTTCTAGGCACTGATTACCTGGGTCTGTTGCTACAAAATTCCCTACTGTATCTTATTTAACAATATCTTGCTTCAAACTGACAAAAAAATGCTTTCCAATTCTTGCATAATAAAAAAATAACAAATAAGTATAGAAGGATGATATTTATTGACCTTTTTTGTCTTCCTCTGTATCATCACAAACTCGCTGCATCCAGCTAGTAATTATCTTTGGATTGTTTTTTTCCTTTCTTGTTCCAAGAAAGTCCTTCAGCTGCCAGTTCTTTGCATGGTGTGTGAGTGCTTGACTTCTCACCCCAATTTCTTTGTCTTTCAAATTGTCTGTTTATATTTATATCGATTGCTGTTTCCTCTCTGAGATGTGTGTTTGCACTGATTTTCGACACCTTTCTCAGCAGGGAAGCTGGAGCTCCTGTGGAGACCAGAAAATGAGCAGTGCTTCAAAGGAAATGTTTTTCATTACTCTTTTTGTGCTCTCATTTCTGCTGTCCAGGTGGGCTGTGCTTTCAGTTTTACTTGATCTGAAAGTTGAGTCACCCTGGGCTCGGGACTGCCTTTGGTTTTCTCACTGCTGCTACTACCAAAAGTGTTTGCAAGCTGTGGCAGATGGTGCAGGTGGAGAGGACCGAGCAAAGCATTTAATTTTGTATTAACAGCTTTACGCCTGCGTGGGAGTGTTTTGGAGGCACAGCACACTTGCTCCAGAGAGAGCCTCTTTGTTTCTGTGAGAGGCCTTTGCAGTTAGAACTGATATTCCCCTTGTGCCGTAATAGAAAATTAAATGTGTCTCCAGCGAGGTTTCACGTGCTTTTGTTTTGTTTTCCTCTTGCTGCAGGCTTGGAAAGGGGAAGTACGAGGATGGTGACAGCATCAACTTGAACGACATAGAGAAAGTCCTTCCAGTGTGGCAGGTAGGTGATGGGGACATCTGCTGCTGCCACAGTGGAGACCAGCGCAGCACCTTCCCTGCCTTGTGTTCCCTTAGGAAACCCTCCTCAGGAGTGGGAAAGCTGCTGGGCTGAGGTCCCTTGGGGGTTGGGATGGAGATTTCTGCCTGGGTTTTTGGGTGTTAGTGCTGGGCAAGGGCAGTGACCATGCAGGCTTTGTTGGGAGGTGACACACTGAGGGCATCATATACCTGTATATGTGTGTATGTACATGTACACAGGGCTCATGTGTTTAAGAAAAGATGATTCTGAAAAGCATCAACCCCTCCTTGACAGCTCCAAAATAAATTGCTGTCAGGAAGCCAGCAGTGCCTCTGTGCTGACCCACGCCCTCTGTGGGGTGTGCCCATGTTTATATGCAATGATAATCCACTTGTGTGTTTTCTCCAGCCTGTTCTTTCCCCAGATCCTTCTTTACAGCCCAGTTTTGGCAGTTCTGGTTAAGTGACCTCTGATGCCTGGATGTTGGGGAATAGCAGGATGAGACCCCACAGTTCAGAAATGAGGTTGAATAAGTCAGTTTGTCAACATGACACAATTTTTCATTTTACAGAGCCCTAGTCTTCAAAAGAGCTGAGTCCCCTGAGTTAGGCAAGTTTCTGAGGATGCTCAGTGTGGTTTTGCTGAAATCTCTTTGCCTCCAGAAGCAAGAATGAAAACATCTTGTGTGCTGTGGTAGAGTTACCTTTTCCAGTGCTCAGCCAAGAGCTTGCTGGGCTTCTTGCTCACACATCATGTGAGGAAAAGCTTTGCTCATCCTGCAGACCATGTGACAATCTGCCTTACTGTTTCTTTTGGGTGAGCTATTTGGCACTGAATACATGAAGGAGTGGAGAAGGGCAGCTGACTTTGGCAGGGAGGAGCACTGCCTGCAGCTGCTTCCTGCTCAGTCTCTTCCATGTTTGGTATGTCTGGACTTTAGGTCACAGGGAAAAAACATCAGGTTCAGCTGATACAAACCCCATTAATTCTGCAAAATAAGGTTAGCGTCCCTGGGGAATAATTGGAAATGAAGAATCAAACCATCTTTGGTGAGAGGAGCTGATTTCCTTCAGGAGGGTTTCACTTAACAGCTGTTAAATAAGCCAGATCCTCCTAGTCTGGTTATCATTGCATCATGTCGTAAGAGTGCATTGAATGCAACTAATTAATTCCAATATGTACATTAATATCTGGCATAATTGTTGGTGTGACACCTCTAAGCTGGAAGACCTAGTGGCAATGATGGGTTTGATGTTTTGTTTGTGCCTCGGGGCAGACTCGTGCAGTGCTGCATTAATTTGCAGACATCCTTCCCTTAGCATGTACAGTCTGTCATATGTGTCTGTGGGAACTAGGACCCAGGTGGCCCTGGGTGAGGGTTTATCTTGTTCAACATGGACAAGTGAAATACTTGCAGACAGCTGGTTTAATCCTGACATATCATTGTTAACTGGATTTGAATGCAACTGTGTAGTGCTGACAGTGATTTTACTGCTCTTTATCCCTTGTTTTAAATGGCTCTGTGGAGCAGTGAGGGGCGGGGAATAAGGAAAGATACTCCCTTCTGTAAGCTTGTGAAGGGAAAATCCCTCAGCCCATGGGGCTGTCCCACACTGTTACCTTCATGTTGCGTCTTGAAGAAGAGGCTTTTCAAGTTGGTGATGTATAAACTCTTGTTCTGTCTGTGTTTGAGAGCTCATGGGTAGCTTATAGCAAGCGTGCACAGATGCAGGGGCCAGTCTGAGCATCCTCCAGCCCCACTGGGGTGGTCTGAGCATCCTCCAGTGTGACTGAACCAGTCCAAGCATCGTCCAGCACGACTGGAGTGGTCCAAGTATCCTCCAGCACGACTCAGATGGAAATGTTTTGCTGCTGGATGTGCTTCAGCAGCTGTGGAAAGGTTAAAACCACCACATTTGAGAGAGGTGGGGAGCCTTGCTTGCAGGCTGCTTGCCTTGTGTGCCTTTGGTGTTAAGATGTGATAGACACAGGACATGAATGTAGAACTAATCTCCAGTGTGCATCCAGGTCTCTGTGGGTATCTCTACAGAGAGATGCAGTGATGTCCCTAATGAGCAAAATATTCTGATTATCTGGGGGTTAAGCAGACTGTTCTGTATATCTGGGTGTTATTATCCCTAAACATGAGTTTTTCTGCTGGAATCTATCAAGAGTATTTTAACAAAATATTGCGAGGAAAGCCTATGACTCTTTGGCAATTAAAAGGTGGAGAAATAAACAAAACAAAACAAGCCCAAACGACCTCCCCCAGATCTTCTTTTGTTTGGAATTCGTGCATCCCAGTCGTTGGGGATGCTGTCACAGCACGGTGTGCTCTGCCATCTCGTGGACATACACAGGCTCCACAATTCCTTCACCATAACTCGTAATTTGAAGCTTTCTCCTGCTTCATCCTTTCAAAATCCATCTGAGGTGTTTGTTTTCACTGGTGAATAGGTTTTATTTTCAAAAGCTTCATGGCAAGGAGCTCATGAGGTCATGGCCTTGGCTCAGCTTATGAGCCATAACCTCTTCATCTCTCCTTACTCATAAGTCTGCAGTAGGATTTGGGCACTAATTCACCAAAGTGCTGCCAAAAATTACTCTTTCGAAGGTAAGTACTCTCCATTCATAAGATCTGCTTTTTACTGCACACCAGGGAGCATCTGCTGTGTAGGGAGGCACAGCAGAGAGAGTCTTTATCATCCTCGCTATTTTCACATCAGCTGTTTTGTTGAAGGAGACCACCTAACCACCTTGGCGTCATGAAGACGTCACAGGGAGGGCTGAGTCAGTGCCTTTTGATTTTGCTCCCTTTGGCAAATGCTTGGGAAGTCTTTCAGGCTTGGATGTGTCACATCCAAGTACCCTGGCCCCAGATTTAGTCTTCAGAGTCCTTGGCAAGCAAGCTCTTGGCAAACTCCACACTTAACAGAGAAAACAACCCAAGGGTTGTTCTGCAAGATCACAGGATCATGGAATGGCTTGAGTTGGAAGGGACCTTAATGCTCATCCACTTCCAACCCCCCCTGCTATGGGCAGGGACACCTTCTATGATCCCAGGTTGTTCCAAGTCCTGTCCAACCTGGCCTTGGACACTTCCAGGGATTGGCCAGCCACAGCTGCTCTGGGCAAGATCCACCTCCCTCCTTCCTGTGGAACCACTGTAGCTCACAAAGGACAGGAGGCTGCGTATCACAGGGGTGTGCCGTGAATGCTGCTAGACAGAAGCAGAATTTTGGGACATATCCCAGGTGGTTTCTGGACCAGTGTATTGAAGGGTTTGGCTTTCAGTTTGCTGGACTCATGCCTTCAGGATGGGCTTGCCCTCCTTCAAATGCTGGGAATGTGCCTTCACTGCCCAGCTGCTCCTTGTCTGGTGTTTTAGGAGGTAGAAATGTGGCACTTCTGAAAGGCATATTGGGCTTTATTGTTGTAATGAGATAAACTTGGGAGATGGCATTGATATCATTTAGTTTGGCATCTTACTGTCTTCAGCTCATCTCCTTCCGTTTTCTTTTTGTCATTCCTGACCCTTTTTGTCATATGCTTGCAGTTACAATAAACTGCTTGTTTCTCTTCTGGCTGCGGTCGTCATCCAACTTCCTTATTGGAAGAGAAACAAGGGAGAAGCTCCTGAGGAGAAAGGCAGACTCTCTAAATTTTTCACGTTCTTCTTAGCACCACTGTGTTCCTGATTTTGTCCAAACAGGATTAGAAGCACCAGGATTCCTAATTCAGTTTGTAGTTCAGCCCATAGGCGCTTAGGCAAATATATTTGTTATTTAAACTCTTCTTTCTTGCACATGCCTGTGTTTGAAAGCAAGCTGCAGGTTTTTCTTTGAGCCTTGATGTTATGCTGCTTTTCTTCTGGTGCTGAAGAACCACCTGAATTAAGGCACCCACAGGCAATTTTGCCCATTTTCCTTGGGACCCCTCCTCACTGACAAATATTTTCAAGCCAAACTTTACAGTTCAGTGTGGAAATCCTTTGGGTTAAGGTGGGACCTGTGCATGGGCTGGTCACTGGGGGGGTTCCTGCTCCAGGTGAGGCATGGACACACTGGGACGTGGTTTGTTGCACCTCTCTGTAGAAGTCTAGGAAGGGCTGGATGATTCCTATCTGAGGATACCCACGTCCTTTCCCTGTCAGCTCTGTAGGGTGCAGAGATGGACCAGCTCACGTGTGGATTTGGTCAGGTATGGAAGGTTCCTGAAGAGAGATAAGCCAACCGAGGTGTCGGGGAGGAGAGGGTAGATCCTGGGTGAGCAACCCCACCACTGTCTCTCTGCAGGCAAGGAGGGGAGATTGGTGTCCAGCACTGGTGTGAGGGCTTGTTCCTGGACCCTGTAGATCACTGATCCTTCCAGGGAGGTGGTAGCAGGAGAACAGGTCTCTTTGGAACTCAAGAGACAGGTCTTTGGTGGTGTGGTATTATTTACTATCACCATATGGAGTTGTCATCCCCTCCACCTCCTCTTGCCTCTCCTCCACCCTTCACCTGCCTGCTCTTTCTACACAGCAAGGCTGGGCAATTCTCATTTTACCCAGCACATTAGGCAACCCAAATTCCTCCTCTTTCACAGCCTTGGCCATAGCACTGTGGCCCTCTCCTCGCAGGCTGTTCTGTACCAGTGGATCTGGGATGGGCTGATCCCTCTGCCTGGCATCCCCTCCCACTGGGAGTGACCTGGACAATGTGGTGTGTGCCCCCTTGTGCTCTGTGTCCCTGCTGTCACTCACCATGTCTACCCCTGAAGTCCATTATGTGTCCACCAAACGCTTATGAAAAGGTTGGGGTGGCTCCCTAGGAGCCCCAAAAGAAGGGATTACTTCTCCCCACTCCCAGCTCCTGCTGGAGTCTGCCCAGAGTGTGTGGGCACACCACTGCCTTCAGAGAAGGTTTCTTGCCTGACAAGGCCATATCCCAAGGATCTTTCCAATACAGTACGGCTAAAACCACTGTGGAAAGTCACTGTCAAAGAGCCAAGGCTTGCTTGAGTACAGGTCACAGCATACTTGGAGTCACAGCTGTGCTCCTGAGTAAAAAGCTTTTGGTTTGCTGTGACTTCCAGTGAGACATGGGCTTTCTTGGCACTTTTTTTGTTGCATTTGTCCCAACTGACAGTGACCATCACCTGGGGCAGAGAGGGCAAACTGCCATGGTCACCTGTAACCCCTCCAGCATCACTCCCATGCCAGAGTTAAGGCCACCACTGCCACGGAAGGCAGACGAGGCCGTGGAGATCTCCAGGGCACCGGAGAGGTCTAGACCAAGACTGTCTGATGTCCCATGTAGATCAGCACCTTGCAGGTTCCTGTGGGCCTGGGCTCTGATGTTAGAGCACAGTCCCTGTGATCCCTGAACCAGGTTATAAACCCTGAGGGTTTTATCAGACATGCAGGAAAGGGAAGATCCTCTAGTGCCTTTTTCGGATTATGATGGTCTTTCATACCACAGAATCAGTGAAATATTAAGTTTGGAAAAGACCCAGAGGATCACTGAGTCCAACCATTCCCCAGCACTGCCAAGGCCACCACTAACCCTTGTTTCCAAGTGCCACATCCATGTGGCTTTTAAATCCTTCCAGTATGGGAATTCCACCTACTGTCCTGGGCAGCTGTACCACTGTCTGACAGCCCTTTCCATGAAGAAAATTTTTCCTAATACCCAATTTCCTAATACCATATGATAGCCTTATTCAGTGCATAAACTAAACACTTTGAAATAGTCAGGAACTTTGATGTTTATTATTTTTATCATTATTATTTTTCTCGTTATCATTATTACAATTGTTATTGTTGTTGTTATTATTATCATTATTATGGCTGTTGCTGATGTTGTTGTTATTGTCATTATTATGGCTATTGTTGATGTTGTTGTTATTGTTATTATCATTATTATGGCTCAGAGTGGGTTCCTGATTGTGGAATATGGGATGGACTCTCCCATCTCAGCGCTGGTGTTACCCTTCTGGCTGTCAGGCAGATGTAGCAATGTTGACTTATAATTCCTGGGGGTGTCTTCCCAACCCGGTGGGCACAGAGATCTTGTTTTGTAGTGACTCCTGGTGCTTCTACTGGTCAGCTGGTCAGAATTAGGGCCAGGCTGCCATGCTTGCCAGGATATGAGGTATTGGGATGCTCTTACACTCCGTTGGATTGACTGGTCAGGGATTTGGGTTTAGGATGAGCAGGGAGGGAAGGTGGGAGGTGCAAGGCTGGTTTATGCTGCAGCTCTGGAGTTTGGCAGTATTCTGTGGCCGAGGGGACAGGGCTAGTGGCAGAGGGGAGTGCTGCAGCACTAGAGGGCACTGTGGCCTCACTGCATGGCCCTGGAACACGGCTCTGAGCAGAGGAGATGAGCTTTTTCCGAAGGCTTTTTCCAAGCAGAAGCCCCACTCTGCAGTATCTCTCCCCCTCCTGTGCCGGGTGACGCTGCTCTCCATCCTGCTGTGTCAACCTCGGGCTCGGAGTGCGTGTCCCCCCGGTTTCACCATGGGGAAACCTGCAGGTGCTTCTGTGTACCTGAGGCTGAGTCTGGGTGCGAGCCACATTTTGACTCTGAGCAGAATGAGGTTAAAATTGAAGGTGCCCAAAGCCCTGAGGGGAGCTGGTTTTTAGACATGTCCCTTTTCCTTGGAAATGACTCCTTGGAAATCCCACCTTTGGACATGCAATCCTCAACTCCGTGTATCTCCCACGGGATGCTCCGGCAGGGCTCAGTCTGGTGTGATGCTCCTCACACCAAGGAGCGGTTCCAGGTGTTCTGAGGGCTTCTCCATTTCTCTGGAGGTGCTGCTGCCCTGTCAGGAGTAGGATGTTCCCCTGAACACCCACATTTCCATCTGTCACTGTCCCCCACCTACCTCGTTGTACCCACCCCACGTTAAGGACATGCCAGCCTCAGGAGGACAGAGACGAGCGCCATGGGTTGCCCACTGCTGATCCATAGACCCCAGTTTGCCAGGCAGTGGTTTGTACCACAAATAAAATTAATAATGGGATGTGGGCTGCTTTGCAGCTTTTTTTTTTCAGGTCAGGATGATGCAGGGACACAAAGAGATCTCAGGACTAGGTTGGGCTTACCAATAGGAAGTGGTGGGGTTTGGGTTCATGACCGGGGACCACAAAGAAATAGGAGTATGGGAGAGCTGTTCCTGGGAAGATGATGAAGAAAGAGCCTCTTTTTTGACTTTTAAGGAGTCCACATGTAGTTTTAGTCCTGTGAACTGCAGTTTTCCGGGGAATTAACTGATTTGGGCAGGGGGAATTGTACTGGGGTGTAAATAACAGCTCAATAGGCATTTCAGTCTCAAAAATGTCACCGCATTATGCTCTGGCTTAAACACACCAGGGAGCTACTTGGATTTTTCCCAGCTTTACAGCTGACTTCCCTTTCAGAAAGGTTTGCTTTTATGCAGCTATATAATATCCCAAGCAAACCTGTTTTGGTTTTTCCCAGTCATGTCTATAGACTCCAGAACACACCCTTTAAATCCTGCCTGAATTTTAACTTCTCAATAATGTTACATTTTCTTCTCCCTTGTTTTCTCAGGGGATTCATTAGAAAGCTGAGAGCGTTTTTGCTGCACTCCCTTGAATTTGCTGAATACTTTCCTGCCACGTGGAAGTAATGTGGAAGAATGATTAAATTTTTAAAAATGTTATTAAAAGTAGCCAAGGAAAAAAAATCCAGATTTCTAAAGATCCCAAGTAAAAACTCAATGTCTCTTCGGTCAAGCAGCTATTTCTGCTGGCTTGGCTATTTCCACATCCTAATCCCCTTCCCTGCTCCCCATGAAAGGGATGAATTTTTAATAAAATCAAGGGAAGGAAGGAATTTTCTCTCTCAAAAAAAGCAGGCATACCACAGGACCAGAGAAGGGAGACGTGCATACATCCCCGTTGTCGGAGGGACCCAGAGAGCCTAGAAACACCTCAGTCTCTAAAAATCCTGCTAATGGGGGATGTCCTCGTCCCTGGTCCGACAAAATAGGAGGTTAATGTTTCCTGTCACATTTATAAATTTCTTCTTAACCAGAAGAAGCTCCCCCACCCTTTTCTGCTGCCTTTCCTCTGATGTTGTGGGAATAGAAAGCAATACAATAAATGAGACCAGAAGTTCTTAAAATGCGAATTTCCTGCCTGGAGGCAGCAGGTAAGTGAATCCCATTCAGCTTGGAGTGATGTATATATAGCTATGGCTGTAAATATAGGTATTTAGTGGCAGGGTAAGTGTTTATTGCAATGCAGGGTGGTTTGGTCAAAGATTGTCATTTAAGTGGGAAATTTATTGCTGCACAGGACGCCTGGATGTCTCTTCCACGGGGAAAATAAAGACTGTTTATGAAGGGATTAAATGATGTCCTCACTGTGGTAGCAGACCAAGCTCTGTAACCCAGAGGTCCTTTTAGTCCTACGTTTGTATTGTCCGTCATTTTATGATTTTAAAAGTACTCTTGGTGGTTGTTTTTTTCATGATCATAAAATCATGAAATGGTTTGGGTTGGAAGGGACCTTAAAGATTTTATCATTCCAACTCTCCTGCCATGGGCAGGGACAACATCCACTAGACCAGTTTGCTCAGGGACCCATCCAGCCTGGCCTTGGGACACTTCCAGGGGATACTCCATTAACTTCTCTGCTGGCTCTGGAAATGGCTCAAATTTACACATGCTGTCATGGTCAGTGAAAGAAAACTCTATGGCCTCCCCAAAATGCCTGTGCTGGATGGTGGGCTTGAAGAATTTCCTTGGGGCTAATAGGAAAAGTGAGCAGAATGTGGTCTCCACACCTTAGGCCATGTGATGCTGGCCCTGTGTCCATGTCTCCCAGGGTTATGCCTCTGTATCCTTCTCCTGTTCACACTGCTGTGGAGAAACTCCTTATTGTTGGTTTGCTTTCTTTTTAATTCTTTTTCTTTCTTTTTTTTTTTTTAATAATTCTTGTAATGTATGAGCAGAGAAACCACTGGAGAATGATAAAGCTTCATTTCTTCCTGCTTTTGTGAGCTGCTTCATTATTTCATTTCTCATTGTATATTCTTCTGAGGCACCCTGTCCAAACGGAAAGAAAGTATGTGTGCTTATAGGAGCTGTTTGTTTCCCTTTGGCTGGGAAAAATAAGACCCCTTGGCCGGGCAGAAAAAGCAGGTATCACAGAAGATATGGATTGCTTCTGCTGGTTAGTTCTGGGGCAGGGACTGCTGGCATCTGCTCCATCACGCACCTGTGAGCAGCATTATTTCCTAAAGCTGGTGGGCCATGTGCACCTTCAGCTGGCCAGCCTTCCCCTTGGTGCTCTGCACAAATAAAATATAAAAATATCTATTGCTTAAGTTTAGGTTGCCACAACGTTTTCTAGATAAGAATGAGAAGATTTGGGGTCAGTAGTTTACGTGTACATGGTTTGAAGGAGCAGCAGGAGAGATGGGACATCCTGTGTTGTTGTTTCATGGTTGTTCCACAACAATAATCTAGACCAAAGGCAGTTTTTAAAGTTCAAGTGTGAAACACAGATTTGCCCCTCCAATTCAAAAGAAAACATGAGTTCAGGTTGATCTGCGGGGTTCCAGCCTGATGGCACCATCCCGCTGCTGCTGCTGCTGGACCCCCTGGGCACACCACAGAATGACAACAGTGGCTGTTCTGCTCATTGGGCCTCTGGTCAGTGAAAGTTTGGTTTTTTGAGGTTTTCTTCTTGTTTGGGTTGTTCCCATCCATCTTGCCCATGGAGCTTGTTCAGCCCTGCATCCAGGATCCTACAGCTGCTTGACAGGAGAGTGTTACTGGGGAGAGTCAGTCTGTTCTCCCAGGTAACGAGCAGCAGGACAAGAGGAAACAGCCTCAAGTTGCACCAAGGGAGGTTTAGATTGGATATTAGGCGGAAATTTCTTCATGGGAAGCATTGTCAGATATGGAAATGGATTGCCCAGGGCAGGGGTGGAGTTCACATCCCTGGAGCAGTTTAAAAGCCTGGGAACATGGATCAATGGTTTGGCTCGATGATCTCAGAGGTCTTTTCCAACCTAAATGATTCTATAGTTGTATGAGTCTCTCTCTGGTGTAGGCAGGGCTGGGAGACATCAGGGATGAAGAAGCTTCAGGATTGCCTGTGGTTGTACAGCCAACTGAGCCCAAAAGTTATGGAGGACCTGGGGACTAGGCAGGTGGCTGTGGATGATGGCTGGACTCCTAGGTGCAACCAGCGTGCTAAAAAGTCATCTCCTTACATGCAGATCTTCATCTGGAAGCCCGGTGGTGTGTTTTGATAGCCGGATTGTTGTGATAAGGTTTCCACTTGTGCTTTATCTTGCTGTCAGAGGAAAGCCAGCCCCGTGTGCCTCAAGGCTTCGGGAGGCAGTGCAGTCCCTGCGCGCCCTGAGCCAGCAGAATCCCAGCACAACAGGTCACCACCCCGATAAGCACAAAGGCAAGGAGTCAGGCTCACACCTTAGTGGTACTGCAGCCAGAAAGAGCAAAGTGGGCAGTAAAATACCCTGACCATCAGTATGTGAGTGGCCACCTTCGTGTTGTGCGATCACAATATCGGTTTTCTATTTTATTTTTTTTTTATGGTTGGCTTAACAATTAAAAGGCTACACTGGGCTTTGGTTTTTCCAGTCTGCTGCATCGTGTGACCCCGGTGACTCCTAGCTAAGCCTCGTTATATAATGGCGGGGTGTTTTTTTGGAAAACCTCCATTTAATCCTTTTGGAGCAGAATTTGCTGGTTTTGTTTTCTTTCATATCGTCGTCTTGTTTCCCCCCTCCGCCTACCCCTTTCCCGTCGGGTGCATGCTGGAGGCGTCAGTTTGGGAGCAGGGTCCTTTCTTCCCTTCGTTTTTTTTTTCTTTTTTTTTTTTTTTCCCAATCTGCAGAGAAAGGAAAAAAAAAAAAGGTTTATTTTCGTTTGCTTGGGTTACAGTGCCTTTCCCCGCCGTCGGGGGGAAGGACTACGTGATGTGCAGCAGGTATTTTGTGAATGGAGCACAACCCTGTGACTCCCCGTCGCTTGACCGAAGGGGGAGGCAGGGGAAGGAGAAAGAAAAAAAAAAATAATAAAAACCACCACCCAGTGACTCCATCTGACTCGTTTTGGCTGGAAAACTTTTTCAGCGCCGTGGTTCTTAAGCCAGGAGGAAGCTTTCTTCTGGCCCAAGAACAATAAAGGGGTCAGCAGCCTGATCCTCCCTCCTACACCCTCTTCCTTCCATTGTGAGGGGTCTGTGCAAATATCCCAGACTGCTTCTGCTGGGGCCTGAGGGACCTGAGCCACACATGTGACATTAAAGAGAGACTCCGCGAACTCAGTAATCCTGCGAAAAGGGAAAAAAAAAAAAGAAGAAAGAAAAAACAAAACCAAGTCTCAGAGGAGCTCTATTTCTGGTGTAGTGTTACGCCTGGAGAAGTTACTGATGGGTGTTTCTCATGGTGGGGGGAAATCCGTCCCCTTACCCTCCCTAGGTGCTGCTTCACAATGCCACGGCAGCATCTTCCCCACTTGCTCAACAAGTGGCCAGACCCACACCCAGGGAAGGTGAGCCCTCATGTCTCACCAGCCCTGCACCTCCTCCGTTTCTTGGCTTGTCCAAGAGGCGGAATTTCTGCTGCTCTCGTAGTGCAGGTGCAAAGCCTGTGTGCTGCAGGTGTGCAGTCTCCAGCAAGGATGGTGCTGAAGGAGGCCCAGCTGCTTGACGTGTTCTGCTTGTTCCAGGGATTCACCACCACCTGTTTTTCAAGCACTCTGTTTTTCAAGCCAGCACTTTTAATGATTTACTCCTCGGATGTAAGGCCTGAGCCAGCAATCCCTGGGGGTAAAAGGTCTTGAGAGGTGCTGTGGGGCCACAGCAATGTGCCCACCAGTCCTGTCTCTCATGAAGGCCACCCGCATCTCTCTGGGAAGGAGGTCGTACACTAGTCAGAGGGCTGCTGTCGTTTCTGTGATATTTCTGGTGAATCCAGAGCAGTCACAACACTTGCAGCCCACACTAGGTTCTGCCACCATGAGTGGTGACTCTCCTTCCAAGTGATATCTGCTGGGCTAGATGTCTTCTCCTCCCAAAGGAGAAGGTGGGACCTGTCACCTTCTAAGAGAAATAGAGTTTAACGCAGGAAGCCACATCATACACTGAAAGTCGTGATGCATTGGCCAGAGGGAAAGCGTATGATGCTCATCGAGTTGTAGGAACCCACTTTATTTTTTTATTTTTTTTTTGACACAATTAACCATCTAACAGCGTGTGTGACCTCTCCTGGCCACGTCCCCGCTCGCTGCTGGCCCTTGGCACCGTGCGGCCACGTGGGTCACGGTGGCGATCTCGCCGTAAGGCAGTTCCCGCCGTTATTATCTCCTCGCCGCCTCGATAACGCCTCGCTGGCGATGGCCAGGATTTCCTTGCACTACAGAGCTTTCCTGAGGATCAGCTCTGCGAGTGGCAGAGGAAGCAGCCGCCGCGAGATTGCTCCTGGCTGCCGAGAACGCGGTGGCCGACTTCAAACGTACGTGCGACCTGACATGATCCGAGGAGCGCCGCGCCGGCTCCTCTTCCCACTCGCCCGCCTCGTCAGGGCGGGCAGCTGGAAACTCCTCTCCTCCTGCAAGTGCTCCAAGAGCTGATGCGAGACCAGACATGGTTATGAAAGCCTGTCGGAGGTGGGGGAGAGTTATCCCATGTCTTGCCTGGAATTCTGAGGGAATGACGAGAATGCTCACGTCCAGGGTGGAATTCAGGGTCTCACCCCCACCCCTCTTGCTGTGCCAAGGTGTTGGGACTGCACATGCTACATGCTTTCTTTTAGTTGAAAGGGAAACCTTTCGTAGTTCCATTTTTAAGTGCTTAGACAAACAGATTTGTTATTTGAACTCTTTTCTTTTTTTACAACTGCCCGTGTTTGAAGGTGAAAGCAAGCAAGCTGCAGGTTCTTCTTTTAGCCTTTTGTCCTGGTGCTGGAGCAGCTGGAGCAGCTGGGATCTCTACAGACAGAGTCTAGCCCCAGGATTTTGATGGTGCTTCCAAGTATAATTACATTGGCTATGTTGACCTTGGTGGAGTGCAGGTGAAGTGTGACGGAATTCCAAGGTACAGCTCCTTTGCTGATATTCCAGAGAGCCAGTGCCCAGCTGCCCATGGCCAGTGAGGCCACAAAATCAAAGTAGCTCCAAGAGTTGCAAATGTACCTAGGGCTGGGAACCTGCTGAGTTAGAGGTGGAGTTCTGGGACTACTTGACCATCCTGACATTCCTGTCTGAAGGAGAAGAAAACTGCCTTGTTTAGCTACTACCTCTTGCATCTTTTCTTGGCATGATTTGCATGCAAGGCAGGACTTGAATTTATTCAGCAAGTCCTCAGCTTCTGAGAGTTGTTGGTTCAGGAAGGGCAAGCTGCAGTGCAGCAGCTGGTGGCTGTGCTCTTCTGGGAGATCTAAGGTAATTTTCCTGATAGGAGGTTGGATTAAAAGACAAGGTGTTTTGACAGCACAGAAGTCTTTCTCCATGTGAGAATTCATGATTTAGTGGTCTCCTAGAGTGATTTGCAGTTTGGGTGGAGGAATCCGGGCATCTTTCACAGGTGCTTTTCCAAAGGCACTTGGTTATTTGGTGCCTTTGCTATGTTTAGCCCAGGTAAGTCAGAAGTTAAAGCCCTGGTGGAAAGGACTGACTGTTCAGGAGCAGAGGGTAATGCAGCAGAGGGTGGGGACAGGTAAAGGATGGGAATGGGACTTGGTGACAGTCCCTTAGTTCACTGTCAAGTCCGGGCAAGTTGCTTCTCCTTGATGAGAGCAGTCCTGTTTCTGAAGAAATTGACAGAAAATCTCCATCTTCTGAGTCCAGATTTCTAAACTTCTGCTTGTGTCTTTTGTCCATGTCTTCCAAGACTTGCCTGTGACGCCTGTTTGGAGCGGCTGCCTGTTTGCCAGGACGGCTTTCACTCTGCCAGACCTGCGCACCTGCCCACAGCCATGAGGTCCTACCATGGGTAGATGCAATTGAAACAAAGTTTAAAAGCTCATATGAAAGGGCATTGAATGGCAAAACATACCTCGCTCCTGCAAGTGCCCTCCAGCCCTTTGGAGCTTGCTTGGGTGCTGCAGTTTGCTGTGGGGTGGTTTAATGGCTTTTCATATCTTAACTCGTGCAGAAAGACACGTCCAGGGGACGGATTCAGGGAGTATCCTGCCCTGGGAGGTGAGGTGAGGCCGAAGGTATCTGGGAGTTCCTGCTGGAGCTTCGAAGGAGTCTCCCTGTGCTGGGACCTGTGTACAGTAGGAGCAGTCATCAGCCTCATCTTACGTGCGCCTCGTCTCACTGGTTAGGATCACTTCCCCCATGGAAACCATCAAGAATTTCCGTTATTTCCTTTCCTGAGGCTTTGTTTGGGTGGGGATTTCTGGAAGGTATTTCACAGGCAGGTATAATTAAAGAAAGACATGCTTTGCCTGGAGGCTTGACAAGGTTTCTTTAAAGTCAGGCCTTTAGCAAGGTTGGCAAAACAGAAACCGTTTGTTTCCAGGTCCAGCAGAGGGGAGATTGGGGAAAAGGGGGAGTTAATCAGCTGGGAATCATCCCAGTTAAATGCTGCACACTGGGGTTAAGGCCCTTATCCAGCAAATCCCTGAAATATGTGCTTAATTTTAAGTCCCCCTGACTTCAATCTGTTTACTCTTGTGCTTAAGTTTAAGCATGTGCCTAAGTGCTTGGCTGGCTTCAGGCCAAGGCAAATAGTAGACTTAGGAGCAGAATATCATAAAGTAAGTGCTTTACTGGACTGAAGTTCCATGGGACAGTGGGTGCTGTGGGATGCTGGAAGCGAACAGTGCTGTGTATCCCAGCTCCATCAAGTTATACCGTGTTGGGAACCAGACTTGGGGCTGTGCTTGCCTTGCAGGGAGCACCCAAACAGTGCGGCCTCTAAACAGGTACCTGAATTTCAGCTGCTGTGTTTCTCTGTTCTGAAGGCATCAGCCTCACCTGTAACCTTCTGTATTATCACAAACACAGTCTTGGAAAAGTATATAATTTATTTCCTCTCAGTTGAGAGAAAGGAGCATGTTAGTGGAGGAAAATATTCTTGATTTTATCATCAAAGAAGGAAGGAGAGCAAATTCTATGACCTGACTAATAAATCTTCATAGGAATTTGTGTGACTGCATTAACACAACAAAAAGGACTCCTGTATTAGCACAAGCTTTTATAATGGCTTTATCTTCTTCTTTCCTGTTCCAAGCTAATTCCTGAAAGCCTTCTTCTAATCCTCCATTTTGCTCATCCAGCCTGGACTTCTTAGAATGGCAACAGGGTTTTTTTTCTTCACTTCTAATCTACAAATGACAGCACTTAAAGCTAATAACTGTAGCCACAGCACACACAAAAATGAAAAACCACCATCAGGAAAACAAGATCTATGTTTTTTGAAAACCACTACCAGGGGTTAAGGGAAATCTGCAGCTGGAACAAATACAGCACTCATCTAACTTCCTCAATAACTCTGCCGGGGGAGCGGGCAGTTGCCAGACTGAGGAAGCGTGGTTAGCCATCAAGTCCTTGAATGCAGCTCCGTTTCCCCCTCAAACCCATGGAATTTATATTAACCTCCAGCTTTTCTTAGCTGGTGGGATTTTTTTTTTTTTTTAATTTGCTGGAGTAAGAGCCTCACTTTTGTTGCTTTGGTTCACCGGAGGAGCGGAGGACATGGTTCTGCTCCTTGCGCGGTGCTCACGCTGGCGGAAGGCCAGGGATGTTAAATGAATAATTTCTGGCAGTGATAGGGAGAGAAAGGTTGAGGCTGCCAAGCACAGAGTCACAGATGTCCAACGACTTGGTTTTGGGAAGGGGAGGCTTGAGAGGTCCTGGCTCACTGGTTTGTCTCCAGTCCCAGCAGAGATGCAGGCAGGAGGAAGGACCCCATGTGCCTTTAGCATCTTTTACGTGGGTGTAAATGAAGAGGGCAAGAAGCAGTATCACAGATCACTGAATGGCTTGGGTTGGAAGGAGCTTTAAGACTATCTCATTCCAACCTCCTGCCATGGGCAGTGACATCTTCCACTATCCCAGGTTGTTCCAAGCCCCATCCAGCCTGGCCTTGGACACTGCCAGGGATCTGGGGGAAGCCACAGCCTCTCTGAGCAGCCTGTGCCAGGGCCTCACCATCCTGACAATGGGAGAATTTCTTCCTAATATCTTACCTAAATCCACCCTTCTACAGTTATGTGAGAATTCCAGTGAGGATGTCATTTTCAGTGAGATACTTTTCTACCTAATTTAAGGCCACAGCAGATCTACCTTGGTGAGCATGGAGTGTAGCTTATGAGACCTCATTTTGCATCCTGAGGCTCCCATAAGGGTCTGTCTGTGACTTCAGAGCTACTTTGGAGGCAAAGCATGTGTAGGATGCTTGTGGCTGTGGTGCTGATGGTGGTGGCAGGACTCCTGGGCAGAGGAGGGAGCTGGCTGAATGGACATGGTGGATGTGGTGGGACGTGGTGGATGCCAAAATTGCCATCTCACTGGTGGCAAGCAGTTTGATGTCTCCTTCCGAGTTGCTTGTCACAAGGTGCATCTGCAGTTTTCCTGTCGTGCCCCATTCTGCTCATTGCCCATTCCAGTCTTGGTGGCCACTATCTCAGACTCTTTTCAGCTTCTGGAGCTGAGCCCATCACAGACCCACTTCTGCCAGCTACAAGGACAACACGGACATTAGAAAGCAGCTGAAAAAACTGTAGTGAGGAGGGACAACATCCAAGACATCCCAGCAAGCCAGGTCTTTGGTGTTGGTCACTGGACATACGAAGATGTATGCAGCAGTTGTGTGGTTTGTTGAGTTTTGGTGCAGATTCTTACAGAATCATAGAATGGTTTAGGTTGGAAAATACTTGTAAGACCATCAACTCCAACCGTTCCTCAGCACAGCCAAGGCCACCACTTATCCATGGCCCCAAGCTTTTTAACTTTTAAACTGCTCCAGGGATGAGGACTCTGCCACTGTCCTGGGTAGCCTGTTTCCACGTTTAACAACCCTCTCCATGAAGAAATTTTTCCTAACATCTAACCTCAATCTTCTCATCTTTTTTGTCCCCACTTGGATCTGATGAAACATCTGAAGGTGTGTCCTTGTGACCAACATGGAATTAATTGAACAGGCTTCACTCAGCACCTGGTAGTCATTACAAAAGCAGCTGCAACTTGTGCTTTCTCTGGCAGGAAAGCTGATGCTTGAATGATGCCACAGTCTATGGAGCTGATGTGTTTGAGATTCAGACTTTGCAACACCTGGAGGAAGGGATATGGCCATCCTGCTGCCTGTCCTCTATCATTTGCATAGAAAAGAGTTTTTGAGGATTCTTTTTTTGGTGGAGATGCCAGATGTCTCATTTGGACACTGCTGTAAAGCAGCTACAAACATGCCTGTCTTACTCATCCCCATTTTACTGTTCAAAGTAGCCTGTGGCTCCCTGAGGTCTGCAGAACATCAGTGAAAAACCACCAGCTTAATTAATACGTGATGTGATATGATTGATACTCTGTGGCAAGTGCACCATGTTTTCTGAGCTTTTCCCTGCATTAAAGCCCGTTACAGCTGGAGGAATCTTAGATCCTCAGTGCATTAAAGGAAAATCCTGGGAGGGGTCCGAGGGGCACTCAAGGAGCAGTTTCTTCTCCCCAGGTACAACCTGCCAGTAAATGGCAAGGAACAAGTAAAATCCTTGTGTTGCACAGACCACACTCCCATGAAGGACTGGGTCTTTTCAGAGGGAAGAGTAAGGCTTTTGTAGGATTAAATTTGGATATGCAACATTGGAATATTTTCCAAGCTAGGGTGACTGGGACATGGGGTCCTGATGTGACCTCTCTGGGCTAAACTAGACTTAAGCAGCAGCTTCAGAGAGGAGAAAAGACATCTCTTGGTGGCATAGTCCTGAGGAGAGTGCACTGGCTCCCTCTTCAGCCAACTGTAAACAGGAATATCTGTTGTGTGAGAATGTTTCCAACAAAACACAAGGAACTTGGAAAAGGAAAGGACATTGCTTTGGCCATGAAGGTCAGTGAGGAGCATCCACTGGTGGGCCAAGAGGGGCTGCCACCACCATGACCACATTGAAGTTGATGCCAAAATTCCCTTTTGCTTTGGTAATGCAGTGTATGGATCACAGGAATATGGATCATGTGGAAAAAAAGAAAGCTTGTTGAATTATAAGCTATTGCTTGTAATCTTACGGTGTTGAAAAACTTCATGCATTTGGAAGGTGTCCAACAGGAAGTGCCAAGGACTGAGCACTGAGAAGGTTCTCCTAGTGCCTCTGGATGTACCCATGGTGAAAGAAAAAAAGAAGCCACGCGTTTTGTGTAAGGCTGTGAAGTTGTGACTCTGTAAATAAAGAGTTTGATCACTGTTGCACTGTCCCAAAGCCCAGGAGCTTGCACAATCTTGAGGCTCCTTCAGGCTGAAACCCTGGTCTGCATAAAAGAAGATGAGTGGAGGCCTGGTTATGGGGGATTGCACAGGTGGACATGGAAAACACACCTTTCTTAAATAGTAATGGTGAAACAAAAATATTCTTGGATGCAACCCTTGTCACCTGGAAGCAACACTGAGGTTCAAGTGTACCTGGCCAGAGGAGGCTGTACCAACACTGGGGGTAGCACAGAAAGGTTCCAGCTTAGACTTTCCTAAACTCCCTGAGGTCCTGTCAGGTCTGTTCATAGGTTACCCTAAAAATTTATCCTGGTTCCGACTGTAGGTCTCCTTCTTGTGACACCACCCATCACGATGGAAAGGGCAGGGAGGTGTTGAGGACCTCCTGCCATCCCTCCTCACTTCATCTCAGCTGGAGAGAGGTGGTCAAACAGCACTCCAAAGTGCACAAATGGGGATGCTAGGCTTTGAGGAGCACAAGGCACAGGGAAAACCAGACTGGGGAACATGACAAATATGGAGGAAATGTGTATTTTAAAGAAAAGTGAGGTCCTAGAGAGACTGAAATAGCTCAAGTCATAAATGTTCAAATAGCAACCTCATAACACTCTTAAGACCCTGTTCCTCCCTCACCCCAAGCTGGTACAAGCCAAGGAAAATGTAGGAAAAGCTTTTCAGAGTAGAGCAGCCCTTTCTCAGGATGATCTTGGGCTCCCTGGACAGAGTGGTGCCTCCTGGTCACAAGTGATGTGGGCAGTATTATTCCCAATATTAGCTGAAAAAGAGTCCTTTTTCCAGGAAAAAGAAAATCCGGGTCATCAATGCAATTTATTTTAGTGATTCTTTGAATATTCTTCATTTAAGGACTCCAAGCAGTGGTGTGGTTATATCTATACTTAACTGGATAAATGTATTTATTTGTGGATGGGATGCTTTACTGCTGACAGTACAGTTTGTTTTTAAGCCTGACCAGGGTAGAGGAAATACATACAAATAAACAATAAACCTAAACAACACTAAAATAACATCAGTTAAGACAATTAGAGTGACTTCCACTCACAAAGTA
Source organism: Erpornis zantholeuca (assembly GCA_013400515.1). Lineage (NCBI taxonomy): Eukaryota > Metazoa > Chordata > Aves > Passeriformes > Timaliidae > Erpornis > Erpornis zantholeuca. Next base: position 124,094 of record VZTN01024622.1, on the reverse strand, counting down.
TTGTTCCCATTTTGCTACAACATGGGAAAAAGCTCCATTTCCTAAGTCAGCTTGTAACTGATTTGGGATTTGCGGATTCTGGTAACAAAAGGGGATTTCTTTTGTCTGTTATTTATGCTCTTCCTATGGCACCGTGTGTCCGTGCCGGCGTGTCTGGAGCACCCTGTCTCAGGGCAGCAGTGTCTCCAGCCTGTCCCCATCTCTGGGCCTTAGCTGGGCCTGGTTGGGCTTCTCCTGCTGCCCATCCTGCCTGTGCTGGTGTGAACGTGTGTGTTTGCAGAGGCAGTTCCTCCTAGGAGACTTTGTCCTGGTTTTTAAAGTTTTATTATCTCTGAATTATGTATAATTCAGGAGCTCAGGGACCAAGAGTTAAAAATAGACCCCGGAAAACGCGCTGTCAGTAATCAGCAGAAGGCGTCAAGGAAGGTTCAGGCCATGTTTTAATTGGGATGCTTTGCCTAATTATTCTAATGCTTTAATTGCATTTGCATCCTTCACCCTGCGCAGGGAGTTTCATGCTAGGTTGTTCTGCCATTCTCTGTGTGTTTTGTGCCATCTCAGAGCTGACTGCAGAGGGATGAGGTGAGACAGCTCAGCTGCCACCAAGTATTTTGTGCCATTTCCATCGCTGTCTTGCCTCTAGCTGTGCCTCTGCTCTCTGTCAGGAGCCAATCACAAACACCAAGGAGAGGTGACAGGGAAATAAGTGTCTGAAGGATACTTCTTTGGGTCTAGGACTGCTTGTGTAGAGTCTGTGGTTCATGAGAACACCCATCATGCTGTGAGAAGTGCACACCAGAGCATTCACACTCAGCAAGTAGGAATCCAGGAGGTTTGTGTCTTTGGGGCAACAGGGGAGGGCAGAGCCCTACAGCAAATACTGCAGGTGTTCTTAATGATAACTAAAGAGTAGTGTTTAGCTGTGACCATCCTGGTCACAGTCACAGCAATCCCACCCTTTTCTTTGGAAGAAGTCTCCTCCAGGGTGCTCGTCACTGAGACATGTGCTGCAGTTACATGTCCAGCCTTTGCTGGCACTCTGTGATTTATGGTGTACGCCCCAAAGATGCAGGTAGCCAGGAAATCCTTCAAACTGGGACATGTCCCATGCAATTGCTTAGAATCACAGAACCATAGAATGACCTGAGCTGGGAGGGACTCACAAGGATGATCCAAGTCCAGCTCCCAGCCCTGCACAATGCCTGAGAGCATTGTCCATATGCTCCTGGAACTCCTCTCTGGGGCAGGTTGCATTATGCCATGGTTCATGAGGCCAGCACATCCTACTGTCAGGGTCCCACCGAGCATCTCTTCTCCACGACAGAACTTCTTAGATCAGTGGTGGCAAAACCCAGAGAGTTTTGGTTCTTTTCCAGATCCTGCATGGCTGGGAATTAATTTCTTCATCAGTCCTCTGGTTTAATTTAGCCCTGACTCCAATGACTGAGGTTGAAGAAGGTGCCCTTGGAGATTGCCAGGACCCACATGTGCTGTGTTGTGGGTGAGGAAGGATGGTAGGGCAACAACCATGGAGTACTCTAAGGGTTTACTTGCCTTTTATCTTGTGTGGGGAGTATTTTGCAAAATTGTTGCACTTCCTAGTCCTTAGATGCTGAGCACCAACTGCCTGCTTATTCAGAGTCAATTCTTATTGTAAGCACCTTCCAGGAAAATATGAATAGCTTGCAATTTAAAGGAACAGATTTATCACTTACATTTTAACAGAGAGGAAATAATTTCTGTGTGGCTTCCTGACAATGTTTGGTGTCCTTCCATGGCCTTCAGACCAGGTCAAGGCTTTGGTTTGTGCCTCAGCTCTCTCCTCTCAAGATGTAAAAATCTCCTCTCATGGGTGACAGACCAGAGCCAGGGGAATTCCTGGAAGAGGAAGAGGCAAGTGGCCTCTGGGGGGAGAGCTCTGCTGGAAGTGCCCAAGGGACTTACAGGTGTTCGTGTATCGCTGAATCATGGAATCACAGAATGGTTTGGGTTGGAAAGGACCATAAAGCTCATTCCAACCCCTGCCGTGGGCTGGGAATCACCTCCAGCAGAAGTGCCAGCCTTGGGTGGATAGAGGTGATGGGGATGCTGCCAGTGGCACCTTTGCTGTGTTTTTCATGTGCAAGGGGCTGGCTGGGGTGGTTGTACTGAATATATTGGCATATTGAACCCCATAAGTACCATGATTATGAGACTGGCACAATGAAAGTTAAATATATCTGCAGCTCTGTTCTGTCCTGGCCTTCCCTGCCTTGGACAATCCATCCTATAGGCAGATGAAAGCCTTATTGTGGGGTGTTGCAATTCGCTGGGTGGGTTTCTGCTGATAGTTTCTGGAACCACAATATTTTTATCTTTTTGCACACCCTCCAGCCTCAGTATTTCTGTTGTTCCCATTGCACGGGCAGATGGGGCGTCCTCAGTGATCCCAGCCACACCTCACCCTTCCCACTCCCCCAGAAAATAAATCCCACCCTGAACTTTGTGTGCAATAAAACCCAGCAAAACTCCCAGCTCCTACCTCAGGCCTAATAACCTGTTTGTTCAGTTCAGGCCTTCTGCAACCATTTGTTTAAGATAAGCGAGGGCGGATGTTTCTTGAGGGCACAAAAGGCTCTTGAGATAAAGCTCCAGCAGGACTGATCCACGTTGTGGCTGGAGCATTTCTTTCTCTCATCACCTGCGTGTTGTTTTTTTCCATCAGTCCAGCTCTTTTCTCAGCCTTCTGTTCGCACTCAGGGTTTCAGTGTTGCTGTTTCCTATTCAGATGTCTTCACCTGCTTGACAGTCACAGGCTGGAGGTGTTTCTGCTGCATGGGGAATGTCTGTGAAAGAGGCTGAATATTACGAGTGAAGACAGTTGCTTTGTGGGCTGAGCTTTAACATCTGAAAGCCAGGCTGTAAAACCACAGGGGTGAAGCAATGAACCCAAACTCCTAGAAGCCTCTCGAATCTTTGTAAAACACCCACGAGGTCAGCCACTTCAGGGAACAGCTGCATTTGGGAAGTGCAGCAGTGGAGGAGGAGGGAGGGTGCAGGTTGGTCCCAGATAGGACTATCTCTTTTGTAAGGCTGTTGTCAGATGCCAGAGGAGTTGCTGTGATTTGCTGCCTCAGGGTAGTCACAGAAGATTCAGTGGCAGCAGAAAGCTCTGCCTAATTCCTGCTTCTCAAATTGTGACTTGGGAGTGTTCACGGATGAGAGGAGAACCTGCCCTGGCCCTGAACCCCCCCCTGCCCTGGGCTGAGCCCCAGCGTGGGCAGCAGGGGAGGGGAGATTCTGCCCCTCTGCCCCACTCAGCTGAGACCCCACCTGCAGAGCTGCCCCAGCCCTGGGCTCCAACAGCACAAGGAGCTGGAGCTGCTGGAGCCAGCCCAGAGGAGGCCACGGAGATGCTGCCAGGCCTGGAGCCTCTCTGCTCTGGAGCCAGCCTGGGAGAGCTGGGGCTGCTCACCTGCACAAGAGAAGGCTCCAGGGAGAGCTCCGAGCCCCTGGCAGGGCCTAAAGGGGCTCCAGGAGAGCTGCAGAGGGACTTGGGACAAGGCCTGGAGGGCCAGCACACAGGGAATGGCTTCCCAGTGCCAGAGGGCAGGGAGAGATGGGATCTTGGGAAGGAATTGCTGTGTGTGAGGGTGGCACAGAGTGTCCAGAGCAGCTGTGGCTGTCCCTGGATCCCTGGCAGTGTCCAAGGCCAGGTTGAAACTAGATGGTCTTTATGGTCCCTTCCACCACAAATCATTCTACGATTCTACCAATTTACCATCCCCAGTAAAACAGACAAAAGTGATGCCTTCCTCCAACTTCTTCAGATTATCCTGCTGCAAAGGAGGCATGAGAAAGATCGTAGCAAAGTCTTTCTTGTAGGAGGGTAGCACTGAAGCAAACCATTTCCCTCTTCTGTTCCTGCCCCTCTTCCTCATGTCCCTGCCAAGCCAGTATCCCTCAGGTTACTGGGCTGGGGTGTGGGGTGGAATCAGCAGAGGGACATTTCTGGGGAGGGGCAGGTATCAGTGGGGGAGGTGGAGGCTCTTGGGTTGGTGCAGAGTTTCGATGAGATCTTGAAAGCTTTTTATTTGTTCTTCCATTAAACTTTGATGTAAATGGGTCTGGGGTGTAGCTTTTTGGAATCACACAGGCAGGCGGACAGGGATGGAGCTTGGACAGACACCTTCATTAGGAAGGTAAAGCACAAAAAGAGAGCACGTGGCCTTCAAACCTGCTGCCTGTGACCTCTGTTTGCAGCAATTCCAGTAGATGACAGGTTTCCTTAGGCTGGCCATATGACAGTCACCTGAGCTTGCCAGGCATCACCTTCTCCAGGAGTTGTTTTCCTCAAAAAATCTAAAAATATGTATGTGTGTCACAACACAGCTGATGTCCTGGGGACTGGCCCAGCAGGCAGACCATTCCTGAACAACCCTTTTTTTCCAGAGCTTCTGGCCCTTCTTGTCAGAGCATGTATGTTTATGATTTGAGTTGGAACGTATGTGCATTAGAAGTCCCATGGGCCTCTCAGGTTCTGCTCCAAGCTTCCCACCATGCAAACCACAGAGTGTTTAGCTCCAAAACTGACAATTAGCCCTGTTAGCAATCCTTCCTGTGACTATGGGCGCCTTGTGCTTTGCTTTTCCCACACTCCTCGCTTTCAGAACCGGCAGCACTGAAATATTGGTTGTTGCCTTCTCCAACCACCTGTGAATAAATATCAAAATAAAACCCCTGTGTGGGAAAGAGACCAAACATGATTTTGCTGCCCACTGAGGAGTTGCAAAGCAGCCTAGGAAAATCATGAGCACCTGAGCTTGATGGGGTTTCTGACCAAAGCAGGAGAAAAACCCATCCCTCTTGTAGACACACTGCAGAGCAGAGGGTGGTCTTCTGCCTCGAGAGATGTTTCCCTTTGGCTCTGTTCAGGGATTTGGACTTCACAAGGGGCGTCTCTGCTGAAAGATGGAAGAGCTGCATTTCAGATCCACGTTGTCCTCAGTGAGCTGGCTCTGCTGAAGCCACTTCCACGACTTTCCTGTATGACCTATGGTGGGCAGCAGCCTCAAGACAAGAGCTGTGTTATCAAAGCTCTCACCATGCCCTTGGGATTCTGTCCCCACCCACCCATCACCTTTGGTCTTCTCCGGCCCTTCCGCCCTACTTG
>VZTN01024622.1:55007-118905 GCA_013400515.1 Erpornis zantholeuca | reverse complement strand
ATTTCCTTTTGCATCAGCTCGCTGCACAAAAAAAAAAAAAAAGAAGTCAACTTTTCTCCCTTCCAAATTTAGCTTTGTTTAGCCACTAAAATAGACAAGAGTAGGGATCGGTGACTGTTTTTTTCCAAAACATTGTCTCATGACGAGGACTGAGGAAGGGAACTGCTCAACTGGAGAAGGGAGATGTTTGATTTTCATAAATGGGGACACAAAGTTCTCGTCTGTTCGGGCACAGGCAGTGTCCAGGAGTGCTCCTTGGATTAGGGAGTTATTCCCATGTAATTAATCCGTCTCTCGTCCCGTTGACGTCAGTTGCTGGTGGGTAGAGGTCTGAGGAAGCACAGGGATTCTCTGCAAGGAGGACATGCAGGAATGCACCACTGTATGGTTTCTAGTTGGAAAGAGCAGAAAGGCAGCTCCTGAGGCTTTAATGAGGGCTTCACTAGAGGAAATTGGTCCTTGTGTGGAGTGGAGATAGTTTCAGTTTTCCAAGGTAATTGTATTTGCACATGTGTCTGCAATGCAGCTTAAATTCTTAAAAACACCCCAAGCATTAGCCTGCTGTGGTAGTACAACATTTAGAAACAGCCTCACTAATTATTGTGCTATTTTTAGCCTCGTTTCCTAAACTAGCTCTGCTGATAGGATTGCTGGGCTCTGTGTGTCTCCTCCTTCCCTTCCTTTTCTCATTCCATTTTTTATCTGTTGGCCAATTTCAAGTAATTTTTAAGAGGAACAGAGATCTCAGAGATACCGAAGCTCCTCCTATACATTCAGTGAAAATAAATGGTTGGGAAAAGAGTGATGAGGAGCACTCAAACCACAGCCCTCAGTCATGAAGAAGTTTCAGTATGAGCACCCTGGTCCAGTGAAAGGTGTCCCTGACTGTGGCAAATGGGTTGGAAGTGGATGATCTTTCTTTCCTAATCCAAACCATTCTGGAATTCTGTGATTCTAAGATATTTTAGAATTATGGAAGTCTAGAATATTCTATGTTGGAAGCCATTCACAAGGATCATCCAGTCCAATTCCTGGACCTGCACAGACCCCCCCAGAAATCCCACACTGTCTCTGAGAGCAGTATCCAAACACTCCTGGAGCTCTGGCAGCCTCAGGGCTGTGTCCATTCCCTGGGGAGCCTGGGCAGTGCCCAGCACCCTCTGGGGAAGAACCTTTCCATGATATCCAACCCAAACCTCCCCTGGCACAGCTCCAGCCACTCCCTGGGTCCTGTCCTGCTTACCCAGAACAGAGATCAGAGCTGCCCCTCAGGAGGAGCTTCAGACCCCAGTGAGATCTGACCTCAGTCTCCTCTTCTCGAGGCTGAACAAGCCCAGAGACCTCAGACACTTCTCGTGTGACCCCTCCAGACCCTTCACCATCATTATAGCTCTCCTTTGGACCCTTTCCAATGGCTTTATATTTTGGTTCAGGGAGTTCCTTATGCCTTGAAGTCTGGAGTGGTGGAGCTCTCCAAATGGGAAGGCTCCAGCTGCCATGGGAGCTGTAGGGTTGCTGCAGCAGCAGTTTCTCTAGGCCTTTTGCAATGGTCAGGATGGAGGGTCACAATAAACCCTGTCTGTCCTCGACTTGGCGGTGCCTTCTCTGGCCTAAACTCATCATCATCCCCAGCAACCTTTCTCCTCCATTATGTCTTCCACCAGAGAAACTCAAAATACTGTTACCTCAGTAACTGCTATTAAAATCAACTGTCATTTCCAAAGGCTCTTCACTGAAAGAGAGAGGGACTTTTTTCTGAAGTCAGTGTGTTATGTTGTCATGCCAATGTCACAAAGCTGCTGCTGGATGAGGCACATCCACACCCAGCCCTTGCCCTTGTCCAGGCTTCTCCCTCATGGACCCTCGTGGTGATTCCCAGCAGTGGCTGGAGCTCCAGGCTGAGATGAAATAAAAGGAGCAACTTTTACAGGGCTTTTATTGCCAGCTGGGGAAGGACAATACTGCATAAATAAAATTCATTATGGTTATGACAGCTCTTTGGTCCCTGGAAAATAAATAATGCTTTGCACTTACGTAGGGCCTTTCATCCAGGAACCTCAGAGCTCTGTGTGAGCATTAATGAAGCCTCATCATGGCCGTAGTAGGATGGTTAAAACAGCAGCCCCATTATCAGATGAACAGACCACATCAGAGTTGGCACCTTCAGTGGAAAGGGGGCACTGGAAAGGCAGCAGCTGGAGTTACACACAGCTCTTCCACTGCCTTGTCTTGGAATCACAGAATCCTAGATTGGTTTGGGTTGGAACAGACTTTGACATCATCTGATTCCACCACCCTGCCATGGGCAGGGACACCTTCCACTATCCCAGGTTGCTCCAAGCTCCGTCCAACCTGGCCTTGGACACTGCCAGGGATCCAGGGGCAGCCACAGCTGCTCTGGGCACCCTGTGCCAGGGCCTGCCCACCCTCACAGTAAAGAATTTCTTTTTAATTACTAGTAAAAAATACCTTCCTAGTATCTCATCTAAATCTATCCTCCTTAATCTTGGACGCATGATTTACCATCCTTGTCCCACCTGTCCTTGCTGCAGGGGTGGCATGGGCTGACTCCTGCGTGGTGGGCAGGCTCAGGGAGGTGCTCCTGCTGTGGTTGTTCCCTCCCTGCTGGCGTGAGGGCACAGCCCCAACAGACCCACCAGCTGTGGCTCCTGTTGGCTTCCCCCAGCATCCTCAAAACGATGACAAGCATCCTCCTTTACAGACATTTTTTCAGCTGGGTTTTGGATAAATATACAAAGGAAGCAGCCCATGGAAATTGGATGGCTTAGGTGCACCAGTGTCATGTGTGAAGTGGGCGAGTTCCTTGTCTGTGGTGTGTATGGGAGTTGTACATACGTGATCCAGTTATTTGCCCTATGTGGTTCCTCCGGTACAGAAATTGCGGACAGCTTCGTTCCCTGTTCCTTGCAAAAGCCCTGGGAGGGTACAACACATTTGTGGATTTTCAGACCTTCTCTTGTAGGGCCTGGGATGTTGTAAGGATGTTTGGGTAGGAGCTGTTTCTTTTCCCATGCTTGGTGCTGGGTGTACAGCTCTGTCCCACTCTGACCCCGTCCATGCTGATGCCTCCTGGAGCTGATGGCTGCTTTTCCCTCTGTTTTACAGGGTTACCATCCGTTGCCTCATGAAGCTGAAATCGCACACACCAAAAAACTGTTCAGAAGGAGGAGAAACGACCGGAGGTAGGTGAAACCTCTTTAGTGTTTGGGGTTTTTTTTAATCCTCTCCTCTTCCTTGCCCGTCTTCCTCAACTGCCTCGTGGTGAGTCTTTGGACAGTGCTGCTGTTCAGCAGGGTTGATGCATAAACTCTTATTTGAGCACTAACATCCTGAAAATATTTTGGGGTGTATCCTGTGTTGCTCCAGGAGTACCTTAAGGACCTTCTCTTTTCCTGGTACTTATTCCTGCATAGCCAGATCGCCCCACTCGTGCTCAAAGAGACAGCTGGCGAGCTATTGTCTGTAAAAGCTTAAGTCCTTGGGATCTGCTCTCTCTTTTCCTATTGAAAAACAAAATTTGCTGAGTTTCAGGGTTGCCTGGAAAGTGGATATGGTTTGGTTAAGAGGATGTCACAGCCAGCCTCAGGTGTCTGGGGGAAGAAATTCTGGCAGCTGAATTCTGTGGTATTGGAAATTTCAATCCGTTGAGTTAATTTAATCGGGTTTATTGTATATTTAATTGTATGAAATGCATATTCAATTATATGAGGGCATCTAAAGTCCTTGATGGGAATCGTGACTATGGTTAAATGTGAAAAGAAGTGAGGAATAAGGGAGTTAGTTGTACATGCAGCTTTATTTCTGCTGACTTGTTCTGCTGCAGCTGAGACAGCACGCCCAGGGCAATAAAGCAGTTCTAAAACCACAACTTTGAAAGATGACTGAACAGGAGAAAAAGTGGCCAGTGCTTTCTCCTGGAATAAACTGAAGTCTGTGTCTGAGCTGTCAAAGGGGGGATTTTTGGCGAAGTCCTACAGACACCTTTGAGTGTGTCCTCAAATCTCCCCATCACCTCTCATCTCGTGAACACCTATGATGTAGTTAACTCTGCATGGTTTGATTTTCCTAAACTTCACTGGGGGACCAAAAAAACAGCTGAAAAGAATTTTCTTAGGCAACCTAGAAACATTCTTCTGTGGGCAGGATGGTTTGTCAGCAGCAAATTCAATTTCCTCTTATTTTGGGGACTCCCTCCTTTTTGGCTATATACAACTCAAAAGCCAATTTAGTCTTGTGATTTGGGGCGGGGGAAGAAGATTTTATTTCAGCTGGGTTGCAGCCTTGTGATGCCCAAAACATGGTTAAAACCAAGGTGAAGTCTGCTGTGTTGCAAGACTGAGCTGGGTGGGCTTAGTTAGAGCACTGGGCTGGGATCCTTGGAGGAATCACAGCAGAGATTAGAGAGTCCTGCTCCCTTCTCTGGCCCTTCCTCTGCCATGCAAGGAGTGCTTGATGCTTTGGGAGAGGAGACCTTCACAGCCAAGGGGTCTTTTGCCTGAAAGCCCCATGCCCAAGGCTTTGATGAACCGTGGAGCTTTGTGTTGGTCCTTCCCTCTCATCCAAAAAAACCTGCCTGTTGGAGGAGTGGGAGGGAACATGCCAGATGTGCATTTCTGTTTCTTTTTTTTCTTTCTGGTCCCTTCAGATAAGCCATCAGCAGACAGAAGCATTCAGCCCCCCAGGGCATCCCTGCCTCCTGCACAGATGGCAAGGAGAGATAGCGAAAGAAACTGCCTTGGGCTGGGGTTGGAAGATCATGGGGCGAGATTGGGGCGAGATACAGCCCCGACCAAGTAGCACTGGGATAATGTCCCAGGAGAAGAGAAAAAAGCCTTAAAATCCAATTGATCCGGCATCATTGTGGAGGAGACGTGGGGTTATTTCACCCCTAAGCAGTCAGAAATGAAATAAAATGGAAAGAGCAGAGGGTATGCACTGGGACTGCCCAAGTCCTCCACAGTGCTGTCAAAGCTTAGCCAGAAAACCACTTCTTTTTCAGTTTCAAAAAGCTGGAAAACCTGAATAGAGGGAGCTGGAGTGAAAAAGCAGTCTTCTAACTAAGTATTTAAAAGGAAAAGGCATGGTCCCCATGCCACTTGTGTTGCTGGGGGTTTTCAGGGTCCCCTTGTCTCCCTGGTGCATTTGGGACTAGGAGGGGAGGTTTAGTCCTTTTAGTGTCACTTGAGCTGCTCCAAGAGAGCACTTGCTCCTTAAAATTGATTTCTAGCAGTGAGTTAGCTCCCAGAATGTTTATTTTATGTGGAAATCATGACAGAAGTAGGGGGAGAAAAGGGCAGGAATAGGGGGGGAAGAAAGAGGATAGGAAAAAACCACAGATTGTATCAGAACACAGACTACAAAGCTGTTTACACTTTATTGCAGTGCTATTATCTTAATGTCCCAGGCATCATTCTGGGGCAGAAGAGCTCCATTCCGGAGCTGGTGGAGCCACACAGGTGATATAAAAATTCCTCAGGGTGAGATTTTCTGTCAGGCAGAACAGTCACGAGTTACAGGCTTTTTGTTTAAAACCTTATCTGGATACGGAGAGAGTCAGAATTGCAAGAGTATGGACAGGGCATCAGAGTCAGTGAGGCTCGGGAGAGGCCTAGCAGGGCCTTTTGGGAATGCATTGGTTGGGAAAGGGCTGAGAAGCAGCTCTGGATGCACGGACCCAAGGGAAGGAGGTCTGGTTTCCTAGAAAGGGATTGGTAGCGTCAAGGATGGGAGCAGGGCTGGCATGCAGGGGGTTCACAAGGAGAGAAGATGTTGTCCTGCTGAGCTGGTTAGAAGCAGGTGTGGCCCCAAAGTGCTGGGCACACCTGGGTCTGGTTTTCATGGGGCAGCTTTTTCCCTTCTCCCGAAGCTGGTGAGCCCTGAAGCAGTGCCCCACAGGTAGCGCCTGTACGTGGTGAGCACGAGCTCTCCACGCCCAGCACTTGCCTCATCTGAGGCTGGGAAGTCCCTGGTGGCCATGTTGAGCATCCTCATGGCCAGGTGCAGGAGTCACCCTCACAAGTGGCCACCCAGGTGTCAACCCACAGTTTGACCTCTGCTCAGGGTCTAGCTGGCCTTGCCTGGTTGTAGGTGACCTTTGGGTTGGCTGGAGATTTATATAACACAGCTACTACAAAAAAAGCTGATAAAGCACATTGGTACCCAGAAATCTTTTTTTTCTTTTTTTTTATCCCAGCTGGTCTCGCAAATGGTACTGATTCCCTCCCAGAGTGTGTGTGGGCTTCTGTGGCCTCCCCGACAGTGACATTCAGATGGGGACATGTCTTGGGCTAGCAAAGCACCTTTTGTTTCACATGCAGAATGACGCTGGTGTCCGGCCCTGCTATAAATAGTGCCTGTCTCTGCTTCCTTCCCGTCACCTTTCCTCGGGAAATGCTGTCCCTGTGTTGTGGAGGAGCACAGCTCACCTACCCTGAGGTCTCTGCCACACACCTTTCACTCTCATAGGGAGAAGTGACCCTATGAGACAGCCCCAGAGCCCTCTCATTGCATATGTGTTATCTTTTTATGTTCCCCAAGTAATTTTTTCCATTTTTGTGCGTGCATCATCCTTAGAAATGGCCAGGTTGGATGGGGCTATGAGTAACCTGGCCTTGTGGAAAGTGTCCCTGCTTCTGGAGCTGAATGGTCTTCAAGGTCCCTTCCAAGCCAGATCATTCTGGGATCCTATGATTTTTCCATGGATACCTGCTTCATTTGTTGCATAAAGATAGGCATGAGGAGTGAACTAGATGTCATTAAAAAAACTGGGCACATTTTCTGTAACAGCAATCAACATCAGAGCCATGTCTGCTGGAGGGTTTGGTTGCACAGGGTGTTGTAAAAGCACAAAGGAGGCGGTGAGGTCCTTCCTGCAAAGAACTAATGATCAGAGCAGGAGAGGTATCAATCTCCCTACCTCTCCTGGCAGAAACCCTGCAGGCAGTGTCTTCTCTATTGGCTTAGAGTCAGGAGGTGTGACTGCCTCCTCCTGATGAGACTGGTGGAGGGCATCACTGCTTGCTGGGATCATGGAAGGAGAGCAGCACAGGCAGATGTTTTTATGTCATGTCTGAAGGCACCAAAGGCCACTTAGTTTGACCTCCCAAAGGCAACCACCTCCAGGGAAGGAGGGAGTTTTCCTGGGTGGTGGCAGGACCTCTCCTGCAAGAAGAAAAAAAATTCTGTGGGATATGGGGCACGACAGACCTATTTCTCAAGTCCTCTCCTCCAACCTTTCACAACCCAGTGCCTCTCTGCTAGTAGAGAGCAAGTTGTGCTGGGATATGATCTCCTTGGGCTCTGAGTTTGGCCCCTTGCTTTTCAATAAAGTTCCCAAAATCCCTGCTTCTTAAGCATTGCACATTTACTTTGTATTGCACAGGGTTCCTCCAGTTCCCTTGGCCTCCTAGTGTGATGTGTCTGGGATGGAGAGTCCAGCTGGCCAAATCATTTGGCCTGGAAATGCATGCACAGAGGCTTGCCCTGCCTTGTAGGAATGATAAAAAACATTGCCAGTTGAGACAGGATTTACAGGGAATATATGGGTTTGCAGTGGTTTAAGGCAGGTGGTTTGTATCTACTTCTTGGTCTTCTGGTTAGGAGCACTGAAATGGTTGTGTCACTTGAGGAAAGGGACAGTTTTCCCAAGGACCAGGAAAAGGTTGTTGGGGTAGTCTTAAAAGGTGTGCACCATTGAAATCACATTGATTCAACATCTTGTTGGATTCAAAAGACAAATGAGGCTGAAACCTTACCAGAAGCAAATCCTTGGTTTGGTACCAGATGCTGGCTGGTACCTCACAGCACTTTTGGTGGTCCTTGTCTACAGGCAAGAACAGGAGAGGATGGTAGAGAGAAGAAAGGCCCCATGTCCTGGAGAGGATGGAGTGAAAGCCTAAGAGTTAATTAATCGCCTCTTTGCAAAAGGCCTCTGAATCCCTCTTTTCAGTAGAAAAAGTGGGAAGCTCTTGTGCTTCTTCTGTGCAGCTGGTGTGTCTTCAGGGGTGACCAAAGCCATGAGGGGCTGCCCTGCCTGTCCCAGCCAGGATTGTTGGGGATCACAGCCAGTCTCTGGTGAAGAACCATCACCTTAAGCTGCGACTGATCTTTGTGTCATCTCCTCCTTCTCCTGTTGGATGAGATTTTAAGAGGGGTGTTTCTGCACCTGGGAAATCCACCCTGCATAAAGCCTCTGTGTGGGGAGCTGCAGCAGAAGGATCCTCCTGGCTCACACGTGGAGGGAAGGGTTAGGAGCAGAGAGGCTCAGGAGCTCTCCCCATCTCCCTTCAGCATGCCCTACATACTTAAAGTTTTCATGGACAGAATCACAGAAATGTCCCCAAGTTTTCTCTAGCATTGTCTGAATTCATTTACTTCCTAGCGTTAACTTGGCTTTGCACTTAAATGATCAGGAAAAAACAGTCTGGATTATTTTTGTTTGTGTGTGTGTGTGTGTGTTTTCTGGACTTAATTAGATTCAGAGCTGGGGGAGGCAGAAATATCCTCCTTCCCTGGAGAGCCCCGGGTGGCTGTCAGGGACGGTTTCCTCTTCCTGAAGCAGGAGGGTTGTGTAAGCGCCACTGACCCTCCTGCTGACGCCCACGCCGCGCTCTGGGTTATCTGGGGTGAGTGCCTGGAGTGGGCATCCTTGTCCTCACTCCCCAGTCAGAGCCTGCACTGCTGAGAAGCCACCTGGGGCTCATCCCAGCCCAGCCATGCGGCCCAGGCCCAGGTCTTTGAAGGAGGTGGTTCTGCCTAGGGACAGCCCAGAGGATGGTCACGGCAGGCTCGGGGCCAGGCAGGGAACGTCCCATATCCGCTGGCGGCTCCACTGAGGAGCGTAGGCAAGCTGTGATATATTTCTTTTCCCATTATATTTAATTTTACAGACCCTCGGGGACACTCAACCACCTACAGTGATTAGTTTGACTGATTAAGCTGCTTTTCCTCTTGTGACAAACTCCTTTTGTGAAGGGTTTTCAATAGCCACGCTGCTCGGGACATTGTTCCTGTACAATTTCCTTTCAAAACACCATAAAGGGCACTCTACCGCTTCACCCTGTCGTAAAACACCACATGAATCAGCTTGGCCCAGCTTGCTCCTTCAAGGGCAAGATCTCCTCATTCAGGGACAAGATACAGCGTCAGGTGGGAGTTGCAGGACTGGGTGGTGCTGGAGTGAGATGGAGCCATGAGCAAGGGGGATTTAAGATGAGATAAAATGGAAGGCAAAAGTTTTCTGCCTCTTTTTTTTTTTCTTCTGTTTGTTAATAAGAGGATCCCAGGGTCACCCAGGGAAGTGAAGGATAAATAAACTTGAGAGCACAGAGAAGGAAATGCTGCTTCACACAAGTCAGCTGGTTCAGCCTTGCCTGGCAGAGGCTGGGGGCAGATGCAGGTGCTCTCAAGGTACCTGAGGGGAAAGGGTGTGGGGGTAGAAGGGCAGTTTCTGCTGGAGAAACACACTGCTGTGAGCAGCAAGTGCATAAAACTGGACATTTAATTAAGACTAGAAGTCAGTGGAAGGTCTGATTGACACCAAGGGAGTAACAGAGGGAACTGGAGGCAGCTGCAGTGGCACAGGTCATTCCTCCCTGTGCTTGTAGTTACTCCCATGCCCTCTCACAAGGCTATTGGGTAGGACCTGTAGTGATTTGGATCTGGTTGGTCCAGCAGCTTCTCTCTGGGTAAGGTGTTGATGGAGCAGGGCAGAGATGGTAACAGGAAGGGTCAAGCAGGAGCCCTTTCGACCTGCAGAGCTGTGCTGGCCAGACACGCTGGCATCGCTGTGTCCCACTGCCCTTCCTTCCAGGAGTCCAGCAGAAGGCTCTGCCAGGGGTCACAGCATGGGGACTCCACTCCTGGGAGGAGGTTGTTGAGGACAAAGCCTGCACCAGGCTCCCCATTGCAGGAGCAGTCCTCAAATGATCAAGAAGCCACGTCCTGTCACCCTATGGACATGCAGCTGGTGTGACTCAGCCATAGGCAGACCTGCTGGGCAGCACTGCGGCTTCTTGTCAGGGGAGGACTCTTGGAGGTGAGGTCTGGAGGTTCTTTGGCTCTATCAACATCTTTTGCTGCCTTCTACCATGGCTCAGTGAGCAGGACACAGAATGGCAAAGGGCAGTGACTTTAAACTGCGAGAGGGCAGGATTAGATTAGGTATTGGGAAGGAACTCTTGGCTGTGAGGGTGGGCAGGCCCTGGCCCAGGGTGCCCAGAGCAGCTGTGGCTGTCCCTGGATCCCTGGCAGTGTCCAAGGCCAGGCTGGACATTGGGGCTTGGAGCAACCTGGGACAGTGGAAGGTGTTCCTGCCCATGACAGGGGAGTTGGAACAGGATGAGCTTTAAGGTCCCTTCCAGCTGGAGCCACTCTAGGATTCTGTGATATCCCTGTGCAATAATCTGAGCCCTGGTACCTACAGGGCCCACCAATGATTCAACAGTTCTGCAGAAGCCATCTGAAGTTCAGCCAAATTTACATCCAGCATCAGTCCTGAGCCAGCTTATCTAAGAGGTAGTCACCTGCCCCAGCACCATCCCCAGAGCTGCAGGCATAGGATCTTCCCATCCTTCGAGTGTCCATGTGAAACCCCAGGAGCAGTGAGGTGGAGCCGTTGGTATTTAGCATCCTCTGTGGAATTTGTTGTGCTTGTCACCCGTGTCTCAAGCTGTGGTGGGCTGAGTAAAGGTTTTCCACCCAGTTGCTCTCATTTCTGGCATTGTGAGCATCCCTGAGGCCTTGAGGGTGCATCACCTGAGGGTGTCAGTGAAAATAGGCCCAGCCATGCATCACATCCCCAGGGCAGGTGGTGCGGCTGCAATCCTGCCGGCAGAGATCACCACGGAAGGGGTGCCGTGCTCACAGCTCCTTTCCTGATGCTGGCAACAGCCAAAAGGATTCTGCATTTTGTGCATGTGCAAGGTTAAAGCACTTCTGTAAAAGTCAGAGAGCTCTGTGGGTTCAAGAGGAATGGCAAGAGAAAGAGAAACCTTTGTGAGTTCAACAGGATGTGGCCCGCGTGAGCAGGACGTCAGGAGATGCATGTCCATTACAGTTCTCCATATCTGATCCATCCTCCTTGTGTGCCTAGCTAAAGACCCATGCAGAAGGGTTAAAAGATACTCATCTAAGCAAATTAAATCCTTTCCTTTCATTGTTCCTTTCTTTCTAATGCCAGGAGGCAGTGGCAGGAGTGAGCCAGCTGCGTTTCTCAGCTGCAGGGTTGCCACCTCTCTGTTGACAGTGGCTTCGTCGTTACATAAAATCTCTAAAACAGAAGACCTTTTATATCCTTTTTTTCTTCACAGTCTTGGTGACTGAAGTGACCCCCGTCCTGCAGACTAAATTTAACCCAAATTGCCAAGCCACCAGTAGACTTTATGGCATCAGGAGGCTTTTGCAGGTTGTTTTTCTCCATCTCTGCCACTGACTGAAAGACTTTATGTACTACCAGCAAAGCATGTCACTGTTATGAAATCTCGATAGAAATGTAATCACCTCCTGGATAGGCTCAGGGTCTTATGATGTTGCTTCACAGAAAGCAAAATAATTGCTCTAGCAGAAAAAATCCAGAACTACAGCATGTGGCTGTGGTGGAGGCTGTGGAGGAGGTGGTTTTCATCAAAATTCAGTATTTATTAGGTATCTTTTTACTGTGTGGCATCAGGGGCTGGTCTGGAGGTCAGTGAGTTGTTGTCACTGATGGGTCTTCACAAATGTTCCAGGCCAGGTTGAACAGGGCTCAGAGCAGCCACATCTGGTGGAAGGTGTCCCATGGTGATCTTGAAAGACCCTTCCAACCCCAACCACTGTGTGATTCTGTAATTTTTGTGAGCATTGTGGAATGGGGAACACGAGCTCGTGGTGGTTGTACAACTGTGGAGAAGGTTAGGAGAGCAGCCACTCTTCAGTCCAAGGCTTTGGGGGGAACATGGGAGACCTCATTTCAGTGCTCACCTTTATGAGAGACTGGGCTTCACCTCCATGACTACAGGTGCTATTTTAGGTGCCCTAGCTTGTCTGGAACTCCATGCAAGGAGGTGTCAGACACCAAACCTTACGAGAGCAGCACCAAAATGGCTGGAAGCCAAATAAGGTGCTATAAAGCATCTCCAATGTCTCAGCCATCTGGATCCCATTGCATCTATCCATAGCTAAATTGATCAGATATGAACTGGAGGCCCCCAGCTTCCCATTATGCTCAGAGGGGATGTGGTCAATGAAGTTTAGAGGATGCTTCACCCCCACATAAGAAAAATTGGCTTGTTCATCTTACAGAGAACAGATTTCCTTGCTTTATTTTGCCTTCCCATGTTGACCAGAACCAAGGAAGTCTGAAAAACAAAGAGATGTGGGAGGAGTTGAGCCAAAACACCTCACACTGAAGAGAGTGCTGGGACAAGGATTTGTTTCTGGCCCTCTTCAGCAAGAACAGACAGTTCAGGCTTGGCATTCCAGTCTCAGCTGGGATTGAGGCTTTCGTTAGAAGGGCATGTACTGGTGGGACAAATAGGAATGAGTTCACACTGCCAGAGGGCAGGGACAGATGGGATACTGGGAAGGAATCGTTTCTTGTGAGGGTGGGGAGGCCCTGGCCCAGGGTGCCCAGAGCAGCTGTGGCTGTCCCTGGATCCCTGGCAGTATTCCAGGCCAGGTGGGACGAGGCTTGGAACACCTTGAGATAGTGGAAGGTGTCCCTGCCCATGGCAGGGGGGTGGAATGGGATGATCTGTAAGGTCCCTTCCAACCCAAGCCCTAAGTTATATGATGAAGTAAGCACCTGCATCCTTGTTCTTTTTCTTTCCTCTTTTGAAACCAACTAAAACTCAACACAGCAATCACGAAGTATACAGTTAAATTAAAAAGCGATGGGTGAGATAAGAGAGAGAGGCAATGGTGACCCTTCCCAGGCCTGCCAGCCGAACTGGCTTGGTGCTGCTGATGAGCAATGTTCAGCACCAGTCACTGGTGTCTTGGCAGCCTGTGTGAGGTGTGTAGTGGCCTTTTCTTGCTCTTGTTTCTTCCATAAACAGGCATCATCAGAACTGTTGTCATCGCAGGTGAAAGGGTTTAGCCCTGAGCCCCTTAAAGGCTACAGCCCCTAGCTCATTGTCACATCAGCAATCAATTTGCACCTTCTTCCAGAACTTTTCTTCTGGCAGAGAGCTGGTGGGTGGATGTCCAGTTGATGCATCTGATATGCCCTAAGATACAAACAGGCTTAACCAGAGAGGTCTGAGGAGAGCCCTGGAGTGGTTATCAGGAGGTGCTTGGCTGTGGTGCTTCTTGCACATTTCATGAGCTGACCCAAGCCTTTGGAGTTGAGTGGGGTTTGGGGAAGTCACTTGATGAGCAGTGCTGTGTGGTGGATGTTTATGTTGATAAGCTGTGTTGTGGATGTTTATGTGTTCCCTTAGATTTGGTCCTAAATGTAAAGACAAAATAAATGTATGTGCTGAGGTGTGTTATGGACACATGAAATCATGGGAGGATCAGTAACTAGCCCTAAAGCAGTCTGACTTGTAGTCCTGTGTAAAGGACTTATTTTAAAGCTATTTTTCTAACTTGTGTTTGAAGGACATTATTCATTTCTTTTTGTGTGAAAATCTGCTCCTCTGCATTCATTATTACCTAATTCTGTTTTCTCAGGCATCATCTTCTTTCCCATTGTTACATTTCTTACAAAAAAAGTTTACCCTCTTGTTTACCTTCCTTAATCTTGCACTGAGTGTTTAAAGATACACAAGCTGTCCCAGCATTTTGTCTCACAGGATTTTTTTTTTCTCAATGGAACTTTACCAAAAGAAATCTCCACACTTCTTCCCACAAGTCAAGATGCTGGGATGCATCGTCTTCAGGCCAGGTAGTTCTTGTACTGGAAAGATTAAGACAATCCCAGCCATCACTCAGGAGTGTGACATGCAAGGTATTTATTTGAAAATTCTTTACCATCAGATGACAGCCCGTATTCATGCACTTTTCCTGCTGCCTTGAATGTGTTGCACTATTTCCAGAACCAATCCATTCATGGCCAGCACTAAGGCTCCTCTCACAAATAAAAATAGTCACAGGAGCGGCTCTCACCCTGGGTTTGAAGATTGCAAGTTATTTTGGGCGAAGGCGAAGGTGAACCATGTTTTACGGCTGGCATGAATGTGTCTGTTTTAAGGCTGTGAAATTTTGGAAAAGCCTTAGAAACCCATTCCCAGAGGTCAACAGGACAAAGCTCTCCTGCTGAGTGAGTGAATAGAAATGAGTTCATAATTACAGAGTATAGTAGCTTTTTCACCATTTTAATTGAGGTTTTTCAGAAAGGAAGAGAACTTAAAACAATACAGAAATGTCTTTTGTTCTTTCAGGGCCATTTGCTGAGGGCTTTGCAGTGAGAGGAGGATGTTTATTAAAAACAACAATATCAAGACGTTATTTTAGGGCCAAAGGGCCATTTCTAACTGAAACAAAACTAAATGCTTGAGATGGACTGGGTATTCACAGAGAATTAGCACTGAGCTAAATGATTTGCAGCATATTGCTGAACTTCTATTGGAACAGAAGAAAGAGAGAGGAAGGGAAGGAATTGAAGAAGTTGAAACACCCCTTTCCTTCTCAGTAGGATTTCCAAATCAAATTAATTAGGTTTAGCAGCACATGGGTCTGAACCCTTGAAGCAGCATCTGGAAGTCCAGGGTTTATCCTCATCCTTATGCTCTGTCTTCTCCATGCCCTCCTGGGAGCTGATGAGGCTTACTGGAGGAGACTGTCTTGGGGGGTGCAGAGGGAACACCCCAAACCCAGCAGGAATGTCACAGCCATCCATGCTGAGCAGGGTGTGGGGGAGCTGAGCCAGCATAGTGGTGGCTGTGAAAAACTGCCTCTCCTCCATGGAGCATTCTCTCCTCCATGAGAAGCAAATGCAGGACTGATAATATTTTTTCTTTTTGAGGAGAAAAGTGAGCCTGGTGGTGTACTTGCCTGCAATGGAAAACAGCAGTACTAGTGTCTAGATAAATCATGGTGTTTAGAATGTAACGGTGCAAGAAACTCTTCAAAGCAGTTGAAAGCACCTAAGCAGAGATGTTAAAATAATAGGTGCAGTTCTGCCTAATATTTAGAAACTTTGAACCAGTGATGAAGGACAGGTCATGTTTTCAGGAACAAGTACACTAAGGGTGCATCTCAGACAGGAATCATAGAATGCTTTGGGTTGGAAGAAACCTTGAAAATTACCTCAATCCACCCCTTTGCCATGGGCAGGGACATCTTCCACTGTCCCAGGTTGCTCCAAGCCCCATCCAACCTGGCCTTGGACACCTCCAGGGATCCAGGGGCAGCCACAGCTGCTCTGGGCACCCTGTGCCAGTGCCGTACCACCCTCACAGTCAATAATTTCTTCCTAATTCCTAATTTAAATGTTTTGTCATTTAGTTTAAAACCATTCCCTCTTGTCCTAGTCATATAATATGTCAAAACGGAAGGATCCCATAAGAATCATCAAGTCCAACTCCGTGCTTCTCACACTACTACCTAAAACTGAGCCACATGACCAAGAAAGCTGTGCCAGCTGAAGCTGAGCCTCCTCAACAACAAGATGAAGAGCTCCTTATTGCAGTGCTGGTCCTTGGTGATGAGACTCCTCAAGGACTTTAGTGTTCATAGCCCTGACAATCCCAGCAGTGGTGCTTGCCCTGCCTGCCCGAGCAGAGCTGGCGGTGGCAGGGCCCCGGCCTAGGGGTCGGCAGAAAGCAGTTTAGAGACAGATCATCATTTCGGTTTGATTTTCTGCAGCATCGCTGGGAGTTATTACACTAAATTAATTCTGCGGGCTGCAGGTCCCCAGAGGACAATCCCAGCCTGGCAGTTTGTTCCTAGCAGGGCTCAGCTGGGTGATTGTGTTACCGCGGCCTAATGAATTACAGCGCGAGCGGGGCAGACATAATTGTCCGCGTGTGCCGCTGGCTGTGCCTGCTGGGACATCACTCCCCTGATCTTGTGGTTGCCATGCCATCCTGCATCAGCAGAGTTTTTAACTTGCACTTAGGTGTGCTGTTGGTGTCTGGAGCTGGACAGAAAGAGCAAGAGGAGAGAGAGGTGTGATGGGTCGCACAAGGCCACCTGGCTTGGTGACCAGCAGGAAGAGGGTGAGAGGAACAGGGCACGCATGCAATGCTGCTTCCCAGCAGTGCTCTTCTTAATGGTTGGACTTGATGATCTTAAGGTCTCTTTCCCCGTAAGTACTGAATGGCTGCAATAAAGTCACTACAGAACCTTCCCCAGGCTGAACAACCCCAACTTTCTCAGCCTTTCCTCATAGGAGAGATGCTCCAGACCCCTCTGAGCAATTTTTGGTCCTCCACCTGGGACATCTTGATCAGCGACACAGAATCACAGAGTGGTTTAGGTTGGAAGGGACTTAAAAGGTCATCCTGCTCCAAGCCCCATCCAGCCTGGCCTTGGACACTGCCAGGGATCCAGGGACAGCCACAGCTGCTCTGGGCACCCTGGGCCAGGGCCTCCCCACCATCACAGGATGAATTCTTCATAACATCTAATCTAAATGTTCCCTTTTCAAGTTTAGAATCATTCCCCCTTGTCCTATCACTACCTGTCTCTGTAAAAAGTCATTCTTGTTTTTATAAGCCCTCTTTAACTACTGGAAGGCAGCAGTGAGGTCTCCCTGGAGCATTCTCTTCTCCAGGTGAACATCCCCAGTTTTCCCAACCGGTCTCCAGAGCAGAGGGGCTCCAGCCCTCAGACCATCTCCATGGCCTCTTCTGAACTCACTCCAGCAGCTCCATGTCTTTGGTGTTGCTTGTGTTGGTGTTGCTTTGGTAGCTGATGGTGTGATTTTTTTATTTTTACTCAACATGTGAGGAATGTCTTAGTTACGTGTGCAAGCATGGAGTGCTCTTGGGTCAGTCGGGTGTAGGACAGGTGACAGGGAAAGAATGCAAGAGCCATCCCCAGGGTGATGCCTTAAATGGCTACCTAGAAACAGAGACTAAACAGGAATAAAGGAAAAAAAGGTCGTATTTATTTGAAAGGCCTTCAGGTTCACACTTTGGGCTCCAGAGGGTCCTGCCTCAGTGGATCTCAAAATGGACAATGACAGCTCACGAGTGCTTCACACTTTTATATCAACATAAATTCACCAACTAGAACTCAGCTAGCGTTGTGATTTCTCCCAAGCTTACCCCCCGTTTCCCAAGATGAAGGTTTACAGAACAAGTTCTTGTTCTGGGTGTCCTTGGAGAGCAAGTTAGAGGTTTTGTTATGTCTATCTTAGCATAGAGAACAGCATTTAACAAGCTACAGAAAACTTCAGAGTTACACTAGCAGTACAGGATTTGAAAAATATAAAAGTTAAAACCTAAGGCATCCAGGACACAGCCAGAGAGATGGACAACAAAACACCTCCAACCCCAAAGTGCTTTTTGGCAGAGGACTGCTCTCAGCATCTCCTCTTTGCCTGTGAGGAAACCGAGGCAGAAAGGTGGAAGGAGTCTGTAGGTGGACCTTCCCCCACTGCAGACCTTGCAGTGAACCTGTGGCCACCAGCTCCTCCTGTGTGTGAGCCCTGCCACCCGTGAGCCTGCCTGCAGGGCTGCTCTCTCAGTGTCACACGGTGCAAAACACGGCTGAGTACGTGATGCTATTTCAGCCGGCCAGAATTGAGGGAAGGAAATATAGCGGCAGGTTCCTCTGCACTAGGAAACTGATCTGTTATTGAAATGGCTTTCTCTTTGGTGGAGTGTTTCCGGCATGGCTCCTCGGCACTGGAAATGGTTTTATCCATCTACACCTTGTTTTCCAGCATGAGTTCATGGAGATGTTGTCAGCAGTTGGTTGCTGGACTGAATATGAAGTGAAGTAACTTGTTTCTTTCTTGTGCTTTCCATCCTCAAATATAAATGTGCCACTGCCCTGGAGTGAGCACCCAGGGCCTCCTGCTGCCAAATTGCTCCCCTGAAGTATCTGGCAACTGAGCTCAGAGATAAGGGCAAGCACAGGTTGATCCTTTCAATAGGGATAAAAAAAAGGCTTTATGGCACCCGCTGTCTCACACAATGTCATTCAATGAGACCTGGCCCATATGAAGAAGCCCAGCAGCACTTCAGAGGTGTGGGTGCAGGGTTTGGGTGGTGATTTCCAGGTTTTTGGCCATGACAAGTAGCCACTCTCTTAACAAGAGTGTCTTCCTTCTCCCTGCAAGCCCACGCTGGGGACTTTGGTCCCAGAGACCTGGGAGAGACCAACAAGCTGAAGCTCTGCAGGGCCTCCTGGCATGGTTACTGTGTGAAGAAGTTGCCAGCTTAAGTTGTTTGGTCTCTTGTTGCAGAAACAATATTTCTGTCTGACCCCAGTTAGCAACTGATGTTTGCAAAATAAAAAAGTCAAGGCACTGGAAATACTTTCCATTCTGGCTCTTGTCTCAGCCCAAAATATTAGTATTAAAAATATTGCATCTATTATATGCAGCTAATATCTCTGCTGGCACATAAATCACCCAGGGATTTTTAATCTCCATATTAAAAAAAAAAAAAAAGTTAACTGGGCTGTATTTTTGGGTGTTTGTTATCTGTTTTGTTTCCGTTTATTCCTACTACAGCCACAGCAGTCTGTCTCCAAGGGACCATCTGTGGGAAAGAGAGTCCCTAGATTGATTGGGAAGGTGTCAGGGTCATTGACAGGCATGAAGGCGCTGAGTCTCTGCTCTTTCTCTGATAATGTCTTTATTTAGCGTGACAGCCTCCAGGGCACGAGTGGACAACAGGCTTCTTTCTTTCATTTAAAGTAACATTGCTCCAGCCATTCCCAGCATTGTGCAGATGCTGTGGATCTTCCTAATTTCCTGATTAAAGCTGGAGGTGCGGGTCCCCAAGCAGCAAGGGCTGACAGCTACATGACATTGGAGTCGCAGAAGGTGGCCCAGCTCTGTGGCTCCCCCCAGGCAGTGTGTTCCCATCCAAACTCACAAGTGAAAACTCATCCAGGAGAAATTATATTTTAGGAGTGAATCAGACCCTGGCACAGCTCAGCAATTCTGTGGGAGTATTAGGGATAGCATGAGAGAAGAGGCAGGAGTAGGGTCAGGAGCAGACAATTCCTCTTGTTGAAGATGACCATGCTCATTGTGGAGGGGGTAGGCTAAATGACCTGTAAGAGGCTCCTTCCAACTCAAACCATCTATAATTCTATGAACTCTTCTTTTGACAGTGGGACAGAGTTAAGTAAACATTCAGGAAACAACTTAGGATTGTCACTGGGTTGCAATAAATCCATTTCGAGATCAATCCTGTCTCCCAAAGCTCTACAGGATGCCTATGGCATCTTTTTAAAAGAATTTTATTTAATGTGTTTGATAAAGGCTTCTGGCACACCTAAGTCCAAAGCATCTCTGCAGCTTGTGTTGATGTTTTACTGGATCCCTGTGTCGGAAGTAATTGCTTGCCATTGACTTTGGGTCATCTCATATGTCTGGACAGCTGTCAGGAGATTCTGTCAAATCTTGCCTTAGCTCCTACAGGAAAGACATTTATTTCTTCACTAGAAAGCACTGGTATAAATAGGATATGGAAAAAAAACCCCGTAGGATGTCTCCTTGCTGGAGGCCAAAGAGGCACAGAGGTCTAAAGGAAGACAGCTGAACACAAAGGCAGCAGGTGGGGGCTCACTGTACTATTTAGGATGTGTCTTGGGGGACAGGACCACGGAGGGATGGTGGTGGGCCATGTCTCTGCGTCTTGGCATGGGTTTAAAGTTTTTATCTCTTGGAGGATTATCAGATCTCGGGTTAACTGATCAGCCTGGGTGTATTTTTAAAGGAGGCAGCCTGGAGTCTGAAGTATAAGCTCTTTTATTGCAAAGTAGTAAAAGATGATTCCATATTCATTCAAGCCACATTCTTACCAGTAGTCCAGGATCCATTTGTGTTTGGGAAACATTGTTACTGTGGTTGTGTCTTAATTTAAACTATTTTGTCTAAACTGGACTAAGTTCCTTTTCGCTGTGTTTTCCGATGGTTTTTATGTAATTTTTGCAGTCTTGTTTACAGTACGCTGAGAATCCAACAACGTAATTCCAAGTAATATAGTTTATGAAGAGAACCATTTCCAGGCAATTTCTACATGAAATCACAGCAGTGATTTCTACACCAGTCTGGGCAGTCAGCCTTGAAGTCTAGGGGGTGCCTTCCTAACTGGTTGCCCATGCTGTGCAACAAGGGCCTCTATCTCGACATCCCTCATGATTTGTGGGAGATCCAGCAAAGCATTAAAAGAGCTGTTTCAGAGCTATCTCACATGCCATCTGTACTTGGGATGTCTTTCCCAAGCTGGCGTTGCAAAACAGCTCCTTAAATTCCTCCTGAAGATTCATTTCCATGAAGCTTAGAAGAAAATAGCTGACTCAGGCAGCCTGTGCGGCCAAGCATTGCAGCGTGTGAGGGCTGTCCCTGGGCTTCAGCAGCAGTCAAGTTTGCTTTTTTGGTGCTTTTGAGTCCATCCTGAGGGGTGTTTGCTGTGTCCCCTCAGCCCAGAAGCGCAGTCTCTGCTCCTGCAACATAGTCTGCTGGCTGGGCATTCATCTGGTGGTGCTGTAAATGGGGTGGGAAAAGTTCATCATTCATCCCTTTGCTTGAGAATCAGTGGGGATTTTGGACGTAAAGAATCACACTGATGGAATAGTTTGGGTTCAAAGGGACCTTTAAAGCTCATCCAGTCCCATCCCCTGCCATGGTTAGGGACATCTTCAACTAGACCAGGGAGACTCAGAGCCTTGTCCAACCCGGCCTTGAATGTTTCTAGGGGTAGGGCGTCCACCACCTCTCTGAGCAACCTGTGCAGGTGTTTTACAACACTCACTGTGAAAATTAGTGCTTCATGTTGGTTTATAGTGAGTCTAATTATGCTCTCGAGGACCAAATGAAATAATCTCTAGCAAACAAAGGCAGATGTGGTGTCCAGGCCCAAAGGACGGGTTGTCAGCAGTGACTGCACCTCAGGACCAAGGTGGTGACAAAGGGCACTGTGCCCGTGTAGGCACCTCACATGAGGGTTTCATAATGCTCTTCCCAGCAGCCAGACGCTCTGAGCCTCATCACAAACATCTCTCCCCTCACAGCGTTGTTTTGGTTGGCCGTGTTTGTCCTCTGATGTTCATTGTATGTTTGCAAAGATGCATACATGTAAGACTTAAAGCATGCACTTCATCTCAGCTGTTCAAAGATGATTTTAAACCTTGATCACTACCATTTTGACAGGGGGACTTTCTACATTTCCAAGATGCCACGTCTGTCCACATGATGTGGGTTCAGTTGGGGTGGTCTTTACCCCTGGTGACAGAAAGGCATGAAAGAAGTGTGAATAATTTCATTTTTGTTCTCAGGAGTGAACATGACATCTTGTTCCCTTGTCATCTGAGAAAAATGCAAACAAAAATGAAACTGGAGCCAAGTGAAACCAGTTTGAGAGAGAAAGCCAAAGAGAAAACACAACACAAATCCTGTGTTCTTCATCCTTGGAGCTGGTGGTTGTTGCTTTCTGTGGGGTTTTGAGGTTTTTGATTAAATTGTGTGGAACTGTCAAGCTTATTTGAGTGTTTCCCACTCTCAGCCACAGCGGGGATAGAAAATGGCCAGGGCTGGGCTATGATGTTCCCTGCATCAAAGCAGCACTGAGTTGTCATTATCCGTGCACACAAAACATCTGAGTGCCTTTGATGGAGGTGGGCTTGCTGAAGAATACTTATGAGAGAAGTCAGGCCTCTAGAATAGAAATTCAGTCCTCTTTCCTCATTATATTAATAACAATATTCCCTGGACCTCTTGGGACCAGTTTTAGATGTTATAAAATTCCACCAGGTCCAAACTGGGATCCTTCAGTCCCTCCAGTTTGGACCACAACATCTCTTAAATGCTAAAGCCAGCAGTAGTGGCTATTTTGGACAACAGCAATACTGCCATGCCCAAAACCCCTCCAGCAGTGCCTGCTTCAGGCTCCCAGTCCGATTGAGGTCTGGCTGAAATGTGCTTAATTCAGAAAGACTGGGCCTGGAGAAATGGGTTTGTTCAGGGGATGTTTCAGAGGATTTTGCTCCTTCCTGCCTTTTCCCTCTTCAGGCTGAGTTTCCTGGGCAGCTAGCTAGTACAGCCAGGAAGAACCCACGTGCTAAACTGAGAATTTTACTCTTTTGGTGGTGACTCTAAGAGGTGGTGACTCGTTTTAATTTCCCTCCCTCAATGGAAAATTGTGTTGGGATTTTCAGAAAGAGGGTGAGAGAGGTGGCCTGTCATCCCACAGAGACAGCCCCACCAGTCCTCCTTTTGCAGGAACAGCTGCTGAGTTCCTTGGGGATGCTCTGCTCCCCCAGCTTTCAGGGAAATCACAGATAAGAGGAATCTGGAGTCATCATGGGAATGGAAGGTCCCACAGAGTCCATTTCTGCAGATCTTGGAAGTGTTCCAGGCCAGGTTGGATGGGGCTTGGAGCTCCCTGATATAGTGGAAGGTGTCCCGGCCCATGGAAGGGAGGTTATACTGAATGATCTTTAATGTCCCTTCCAAACGAAACCATTTCATGATCTTAATCCATCCCTTGCCACAACAGTTGCTGATTAGTTGCAAGCATGTTAATG
Organism: Erpornis zantholeuca; assembly: GCA_013400515.1. Classification (NCBI taxonomy): domain Eukaryota; kingdom Metazoa; phylum Chordata; class Aves; order Passeriformes; family Timaliidae; genus Erpornis; species Erpornis zantholeuca. Next base: position 96,252 of record VZTN01024622.1, on the reverse strand, counting down.
GCAAAGCTGATCATGAGGTACTTCCAAGACTTAGCATTATGTTCCTGATCCTCACACAGAGATGAGACCCTGCCCAAGCAGATGAAAGGGCACAGAGAAACTTACTGTCTGTCAGATGCAGTGAGGAAGGTGTTCATTCAAGCACCAGAAGGATGCAGGTGATGGAGAAGGTTTGACCTTGGTACCACTCTTCATTCTCAACCTCTTGTCTGAGTGTCTGCAAGTCCACATTAGTTGTTAATTACTGGGTGGCCCTGGCTATGCCTACCAGGTGTTGTGCTCTGCACAAAAACAGGACTAAATCAGAATTTCTGCTCTGCAAGGAGCTTATTGTGTCCTGGAGGGTTTGTGCCATGGGGAAGTTGGCTAGGATTGAGGGCAAGTGTCCAGGCAGGTTCTCCAAAGGCAGGAACCAGCATGTGCAGAGACTGGGTCCCTGAGTTCCAGGATGGGATTTCAGTCTGTTTGGCCATACAAGGTGCTCTGCATCGTGGGATAAATGTCTCAATGCCACTGGAGATGTATGGAATCTCAGAATAGTTTAAGTGGGAAAAGACCTCTTAGATCATTGAGTCCAGCCATCCCCCCCGCACTGCCATGGCCACCACTGACCCATGCCACATCCACACAACTTTTAAATCCCTCCAGGGATGGGGACTGCCCTGGGCTGCTGTGCCAGAGTGTGACATCCCTTCCAGTTAAGGAATTTTTTTGAGGTGAGGCCATTTCCTCCTGTCCTTTCACTCTTCCCTTAGACAAGAGCCTGACCCCACCCCCAGCTGCATTCTGCTGTCAGAGCCAGAAGGTCCCCCCTGAGCCTTCTTTCCTCCAGGCTGAGCTGCCCAAGCTCCTTTAGCTGCCCTTCCTGGGATGGTGCTCTAATGCAACTCCTCACCTCTCAGTGTTTGTAGGAATTGCTGACCCAAATCTCAGTGCAGCCAGCAGGAGAAGGCAGCTCCGCATTGTCCTCCAGCTCCCCACATGCCAGACAAATGGTGGGGGCTCTCAAAAGACTCATCTCGCTCGTCAGGTCATGGGCAAGGCTGACAGGACAGAGCAACTGTGTTGTAGAGCACAGCTGTCCACATGTCTAGAGTTATTTTCCCCAGACTTGTGCCTTCCTGCTCCTTTCCTTGGGAGCAAACGATGTAGTAAAAACTTGCAGGAATCATGTATTTCTGAGCACGTAGGCTGATAATCACCAAGACAGCTGAAGCCTTAGATTTGTTTGCGTAGGCTTCTCCGACAGAACAGACATTTGTGAGATCTAAATTCTGTTGAAAGGTATCTCATTTAGTTAATTAAATTAAAAAATGGGTGGAAAAACAATAGCAGAAGCAGTACCATCCTGTTTCCAGCTTGGCAACCCTGTCTCCCCTTGGTTTTTAGTACTTTTGCAATTTTTTTGTGACTCTCAGCATCTCATTAGTTTCCATGTTGTCCAATGGCCAAATCCCACTGAAGTCAGGAGGAGTTTTGAACTGAATTGGAATTTGGCCTTTGAAGTGAAAATAGTTATTTAATGTTAAATGGAGTCAAGAGATAAGAAACCATTGTACTTGTCCAGATGCTTTTACTTGTAGCTGAATTATGGTTCCCTGCAAGGCACTGCATCCTTACAGCTAAGGATGAGCAGAGGGGGACAGAGGAGGGATTTCCCAGTAACTGCAGCATTTTTCTGGGGTGAATTCTTGCTTTTCTTGGAGGTGTCACTCCGTGATTCACCTCTCTGTGAGTGTCACTGTGTTCCTCCCTTCAGCATCTCAGACCTAAAAGCCTGGGTTGGGAAGTGTCTTTAGGTCTTACCATGGCCTGGTTCCTTGGGCTTAGTGATGGCTTAAATGGCCATCTAAAAACAGAGACTAGACAGGAATAAGAGAATGAAGGAGGTATTTATTTGAAAGGCCTTCAAAGGTCACACCCTGGGGGTCCAGAGGGTGTGCCTCAGTGGATCCCAAGGTGGACAACAGGTCGGGAGTTCTTCACCCTTTTATAAGCTTGGTTCATTTGCATATCAGCATAAATTCACCAATTAAAACTGTAGCTAATGATGGAATTTCCCCAAGCTTGCCCTCCTCCCCAAGATGAGGGTTTACACTTTTGGGCCCAGGACGGCCTGGGTGTCCTTGGAGAGCGAGCTGGAGAGGCTTTGTTGTGTCTGTGTGAGCACAGGAGAGCAGAGTTACACTGCTTATGAGCTAACGAGCTACAGGGACTGCAGAGATACACTGGGCACTGCAGGATTTGGAAAATAGGAAAGTTAAAACCTAAGGCATCATTGGCACATCACCCCAAGGCACCATCTTGGGTCATCACCTCAAGCTGCCGTCTGAGCACCTACAGTGCTGCCCTTGAATAAGCACAAAGTTGTTTCCACCAACAACCCCTGGTGGGAGTGGCAGGATGCCCATGTCCCCATTTTGTCTCTTCCTGGCACTCTCTATGTCCCCAACACCTTGGTCACACCTGAGAGCAAGGATGGGTCATGCCAACTTCCCAGGCTTTGAGATGCTGTGCAGTCAAGAAAGTTTTAAGATCTGAGCCCTGTTCTCCCTGCTTTGGCTCTTCCTCCCTGCAGATCCTGTTTCTTCTTGGCCTTTCTTCTTCGCTGGGGTGTTGGGAAGATAAAAGCATACAACGAGTCTTTGCCTGAATGCTGGATAATTGTCTAGACCCCTAATTGCTGCCAAGTCACAGACATTGCTCCTTTTTTGCCAGTCTCTCTCCTTTGCCTTTTATTTCTTGTATTTTTTTTCTCCAAACTTGTTTAACTCTGGTGTTTTCCACCCTTTGGTCAGTGACTGCAGAGCTTCAGTCTGTGTTTGCTCTGCCCCTTGGCATGGGGACATCACCTTGTAGCTGTCCTACAGAAGGACGGGGATGCCTGTTCTCCCCCATCGTATTGCATCCCAGAATTAACATCTTGCACATTCCACATTGGGCATATTTTTCATTCGTAGCCCTTAAACATGAAGGGTTTGGTTTATAATGTCATTATGTCTTTAGAAAAAAACTGTCGCTGCATGCATTTCTTGCAGGAATTTACGGCCAAGTTTGCTTCCCAGCTCATTTCCAGGCATTTTCCCTTGCTTATGAAATTACAGCCATGTCTTTGTGCAACTTCTGTAATTTCTGTGCAACATTTACAAATTTAATAAAATAGCAAGCTGACTGGCTTATAACCTGAGACTTGAAGTGCGACCAAACAGTTAAATTCAGATATCTGAGAGAAGAGGAAAACCACAGAAAGCAAAACTCCTGCACACTTAGGCCTGTGAGGTCTTAGTGCCAGATAAGGTTTTTAACTAACTTTTATTTTGACATTCTCCTTTTAATAAGCATTGCTCTTTACAAAGCGGTTTATGTGATTGCGTTACTGAGAGGAAACAAGGAAATGCCAGGAAAACTTGATGTGGAGAATCTGTACTCATAAAATACTTGTAGGCTCCAGAAAACAGGAAAGCTTTTCCCATCTCCTTTTTCTTTTTTTTTTTCTTTTTCTTTTCTTTTTTTTTTTTTTTTCTTTTTTTTTTTTTTTTTTTTTTTTTTTTTTTTTAATTCCCTGCCATTCAGTTTAAAAGAAAAAAAAAAAAAAAAGCCACACATTAATATCTCGGAAAACCAGACCTGGTGGTCTGAAGTAAACACAAATTCCTTCCAGTGCCACGAACAAGCCTCTTCATCCTGTATTTGCTAAATATGAGCCCTCACTCTTTATGGTTAAAAGCCAGTTGGCCTCAGAAAATAGGTTTTCACTCCTGGGGATGCCAAGGAATACAGATTCCGTGGGCAGATGGCTTTGGCAGGCCGGGTTGGAGACTGCTGACCATTGAAATGTATTTGTGAATGGCTGCTTCCTTTGTCCGAGCGCCCTTAGCTGAGCAGTGCCCATGATGAAAATAAAACTAATTGCTGTGGGATGGGTTTAAAGTAAACACTGCTATTTATCCAAATTGGGGTGGGGTTTTGTGATAAGGGGTGAGGCTGAGCAGGGATTTTATCATGACTGCAAAACCAGTACGGATGCAAACCACTGTGGTCACCATCATGGTCACAGCTGTTTCCCTCTTTTTGGGGCTGGTACTGGGGAGATGCCCTGTGTCACCCTCAAGCATGGCTCCCAGCAGCCTTGTAAAGAGCCAGGCATTAAAACATCCCACAGGCTCTCAGAGCCAAGACCAATATAAAAGAGGCAGCAGGCAGGGAGCTGCCAGCGTGCTTAGGGTAACCCTGGTGGAGACCCAGCCCTCGTGAAGGCAGCCAGTGCCAGGACCATGTCCATCTTAGCTGCATCCTGGATGATGGCATTCCAGCTCTGCCTTCTCCGCTGGGGACAGCCACGCTGCAGCCTGTTTGGAAATCTGAGATGCCTGAGACTGCCAAAGCATTTCTTCCATTCAACTGTTGTTTTTTTGGGGATTTGCCATCTCGGCTACCGGTTACGGCCAGCGCTCAGGGGCTTGCTCACTCTTTCTGAGATGTTGTAGTCTCTCGAGTAAACCCTTTGGGGGCAGTTCCTCCTCTTTGTGGCTGTTGGATTTCCGTGTTATCCATTTGGAGCTCTGTACACATAGTCCTCTCTCTGGAGGTTGTGGTCCTGGCTCTCCATGCTGCCAGAGCCAAGTATGGTCCTCTTTTCATCCATGCGTGTGTCCTGTCCTGGTGTAGCAGTGCTGAAGGATGTGTATAAAATAAGGCCAAACAAAACTATTTGGGCAGATTACCAGTTTACTTGGTGACTTGCTTTTTAGGTAATTTTTTTCCACTTAGAAATTCCTGATATGCTTATAATGTCTTGCTATGAACCCATGGAGGAGTGTGCCGTGCTGGCAGGCAAGATGAGGAAGTGATGCTGTAGGCCAGGTGTATCAGGAGCTCTAAAGCCTTAAGAAAAAAAAATTATCTCCTGGTATTTCTTGCCTACCTGACTTCCTGCTGCTGTTTTTCCTGGTTAGTGTGGAAGTAACACAGAAACGTGGGAGAATTAAACACAGAAACCTGGGAGAATTTTTCCTGGGAACCGAGGTCGTGTTATCCAACTTCACAAAAACCTTCACCTGAAATATGAGTATCGCGGAAAGAGTAGAGAGGCATGATTTGGTACTAGGTTGTTAGATGACAAGAAATTGCCTCCCCTTTTGTGGTCCCCTGCCAAGGGTCAGGCTCTTTGCCGGGACAGATGTGTTGGCCCAAGAGAGCCACAAAGGAATGGGTGAACTTTCTTTGACTGTATCTAATTTATTTTTTTTTTAAATTCCCTGCCATTCAGTTTGCAAAATTAAAAAAGAAAAAAACAAACAGAAAGCACCAAAACAAAAAAACCTGTTTGGTTTCCTACTAATAGGAGTTAAAATCGATTTTTTGATGCCAACTGGCTTTTCAATGACTTCCTTTGACTTTCCAGGCGACAGCAGAGACTTCCCAGCGGGAACAAGTCTCAGCAGCACGCAGATCATCAGCAGGGTGGCACCAAGCATAACAGGGACCACCAGAAACTTTACCAAGGAGGCCAGGCCCCTCACTCCTCGGGCAGGACGGGCCACCACGGCTACAGCCAGAACCGGAGATGGCACCACAACCAGAAGCACTCTCCCAACGACAAAGAAACGCACAGAAACGCCAAAGAGACTGAGAATCTGAAAATCGAGGACAGCTCCGCGTGCACGGTGCCCGTGGAGGCACCGCGAGGCCCCGAGGCCGTGGAGAAGCAGTCCCAGCAGTACATCCCCGAGCCGGAGACCAAGCGGAAAGACAGCGCCCACGAGCGCGCTGGGGACAGACCCAAGATCAATCTGCTTCAGTCTTCTAAAGACAGGCTGCGGAGGAGACTAAAAGAAAAGGTATTATTTCTTTGGGAAACGTTGAGTTTCTCTTTTTCTGAGAGTCTGGCTGTTGGCCATTCTCCATATAAAGGGTGGGGTGGGCTCAAGGGACCTTTCCATCAATGCTCCCAACTTATTAAATCCCCCAGTGTCAGCACTTCTTTTGAGGTGTCTTTGTGCTTCTTCAAGAGGCCTTTTATTGACAGAATTGAGGCTCTGAGCTTCACTTCTTGGTTGAGGTTGCTACCAGCTTGAGTTCTCCAAGGACTGGGGACGCATGGCGGAAGGCCGGTGCACACATGAGCTTCCTCCTGGTCTGAAGAGCTCGGTCACTTTGCAAAAAAACATCTAAAAAAGGCAATTTGTCTTTCTGCAACTACAAAGCTAAATCCCAAACTTTGACTCTTGAGTGCTGAATAGTTGGACTCCGCTGCTTTAAAGCTGATATCCATTTATCTCTGCAATGAATTGAAATGCCCTTATCTCCCCCCTTCCTTCCAACAACCCAACAATAACAAAAGTATTGCATGCAAGTGACGGAGGAGAAATCCTTTTTGGAAACAATATTCAGCCACAGATTTCTGAGGAATTTGGAGATGATATCTCCATTTGCCCTCTGTGAAACTCAGATTCTTTCTCTTAAGATTCTTTTGTCAGACTGTAAAAAGCATCCCTGGGGTTATCTCTAATGAGGTTTCCAAAATACAGAACAAAAATAACCTGAACATATACAATTCCATGGGAGTGCATGTTGGAAATGTATACCTTTGAATGCATGAGCATTTACTATTTCTGGTAGTGGCATGAGGGGGAGTAAGATTTTGTTAGTTATTTTTATGTTCTTTAAAGCAATGGGAGTATAGTAGAGACTTTCAGAGTATTCATTTTAAGGCTCGTCTCAAAACTTTAGAGTCTTGTAAGAATAAAAATCACATCAGCACCCACTCTTGGGTGGGTGTTGTCAACACAACCGACCTCCTGATGAAAGGCTTGGACAACTCCCAACTGCTGTTTGGGATTGGGTTTGTCAAAAAAACTGCTACAGTTTAGTGTATAGTGTATTATAAGATTGAGCTGGAGGGGTAGAAGAGAGAAGACCAGAACAAGCAGGATGCATGTCTGACACTGGGGAAAAAGGGGCAAATGCGTAATAAAATGTTGAAAAGAAGCACTAATTTCTGTGGTAATGATGGGAAGTGAAAAGTGTAACAGGCAAGAGATGGAAAAGTTGAGAGTTTTTTGAATGCTGGGATCATATGACTTCTTCGATCTCAATTTACATCATTAAATATATACTATGAAGTAGATATTGTTGTGGGATTGTTGTCTGAGCATTTTGGAAACATCAGTGCACTTTTTAAAGGGAGGCAAAAAAATGTCCGTTATCATGATGTCTTAGACACCAGAAACTGGTCCAGATTGCCAAAGGCAGTCGGGGCAGTCAGACTTTGGCATCCTGGCTCAGGACACTCAAGGACATCTTCTCTCTGAGCTGAGGGGTAGGACTTTGGGATTAAGGGGTGTGGGAAAAGGAGAAAGGGGACATTTCTGGGGCAGGATGCATGCGCTTGTGCTTTCCAATGCTGAGATTATACCACTAAAAGATGCTTTGTCTTTTCTCTCTCTGTTTTTGTCATCCCAATCCCCTTCCCCTTTTGCTGTTTGTGCAAGGACATGGGCTGATATATCTGTTTTTTCCTTGTGTAACAGACGCCTTGTCTTTCCCTTTTCACGGACCAGGACGAAGTCACGGTGGAAACCACCGACCCTGAAAAGAATAAAATGGACAAATTAATTGAAATTCTCAACAGCATGAGGAACAACAGCAGTGATGTTGACTCCAAGCTTACCACCTTCATGGAGGAGGCCCAGAACTCCACCAACTCTGAGGAGATGCTGGGGGAGATAGTCAAGACCATCTACCAGAAAGCGGTGACAGACCGCAGCTTTGCTTCCACAGCAGCCAAGCTCTGTGACAAAATGGCCCTCTTCATGGTGGAAGGAACCAAATTCCGGAGTCTGCTCCTCAACATGTTGCAGGTAATGAGATAAAGTTAGTTGTTCAGATGCCTGTAGCATCGCCTTGCATAGCTTTACCATGTATTTGGAGCTGAGCTGTTACCAAATTCCTTTTGAACCCAATTGATGAGTTCAAAGTGTACCTTCTATTTTGTCTTTAACCATCTTTAATGGTTACCATAGATAATGTGACAGTGAGGGCATTATCAAGGTACTCTTCATTCTTATTTCATGAACTCTACGTGGAATTGTGGCATCTCACACCAGGGCCTTTTTGAGTAATGAGTCCGTTCCTTGAGGCAGCATGCCCACGGCATGAAAATAAATTAACTGGGAGGGTCTTTCAATGTAGGCTGTTAGAGTGGAGGGTCCATCTCAGCACCAGCAACACCAAGGCAAGTCCTTGATGGTCTTAGGCACCAAGATGGTCTCTGAGCAGGCTTTTGGCTGCATCACCTGGCTGAAGGGCTCGCTTCTGGTTTCTGATTGCAAACAAAATTGAAATAACTGTGTATTTTCTCATCATTCTGGGTGACTTCTTTATTGGTATGTGGAGAACTGGTTGATTGTTCTGCTCCAAAACCATCAGTGACAGCAAAGTTGCAGAGGGGAGAAAAAAGCAGTGGCTCTGATAACTGGTCTGTGAGGTTAATGGTTGGACTTGGTGGTCTTGGAGATATTTTCCAGACTAGATGATTCTATAATAATGTTGGATTATGAGAAGAAAGGGCTCTCCTCAACTGCCTGTGGTCTGCTGAGAGGTGTGTGTTTTGCTGCAGTGCCACCATCAGAGAGGAAGGTTGTTTCCTGGGAGGGTGTCACATGCACCTCTAATTTTCTGCCTCCGGAGACAGAGTTGAAACCATGAATTTCCATCCTTATTTTAATGTGCATTTCCATTTGGCTGTTCCCTCACACACATCTGGGACATACAGAGCTCACATCTCCTTTCTCTGCTCTCCACACAACTCTGTTGCTCACTCCACTTTTTGACTCGTCTTCTCATTCTTCTTGCTGCTCTTGTTGGAGATCCTCCCTCAGGTGCTGTGCCTGACTGCCTGTACCTTGAATTGGCTTTTTGGCAACACAGCAAGCAGGGAAATAAGGAGTAAAATAAAATGGTGAAAATCAATATCAGATAATTTTGCACAGTCACTGGTTCAGCTTTGCTTCTCTCCTTGCTCTGGGTGCGTATCAAACCCAGCATCTCTCCCTGTGTCCACTCTCTGCTGCAAAGCCCTTGGGCAGCATACACATCTGTCCATTGCCTGTACCAGGTGGTGATTTTTTCCAGATGAGTATTTCCAAAGGGATTATAAATTAGAATGAGACAAATTGCAGTCAGAATCCATCCCAGAATTAGCAGCAAGGGGCTGGAGGGAGCTCTAAACCTGCTGTGTATCCTGCTCTTCCCATAGCAGGTCATTCCTGCATCTTCCCCTGTTAGGCTGAGCAATGTAAGAAATTCAGAATAAAGCTCAGAAATTATGTCCAGGGAACAGTAGGGTGTTAGCCCACAGCTGCTGCTGCTGGCAGTCCTGGGTTTGGGAGGACTCTTCCAGTTTGTTTTATTCTCTTGCCCCAGCATTTCAACTCCTGCGAGCAGACCCAGTAAACTGATTTATACTGCAGCATCCTCTGCAAGACTGAGTGGCTTTGCATTTGGCTCTTCACAGAACGAATATAGGATAAATAATGTATCTCCTATCTCCAGAGAGACTCAAAGTGCTTCTTAGGAGCATGTAGCCAGTCACAGTGTGATGGGAGCATTGCAAGGAGGAATGAAGTGCAAGGAGCGAGCAGGGTGTGCGGGTGACGGAGTTCATGTGCTGAGGCCCAGACAAATATGCAAAAGGGATTTGTTCAGCCCCGAACTGCACATCTTTTATAAATGTCTTGATGGGGCAAAAGGTGACAGATCACTACAGGTCAAAAGCAAAGTCCTGTGTGAAATTAAATAATTTAACATTTCCTTTCTGATAGTAAAGGATTTTGACTTTATCCAAGCACTGTTTTGTTTTCCAAACAAAATAATCAGTTGCACTCACACAGTTTCATAAAATACTTCAGTCAAACCCTAAACCAGGAATTTTTTGAGGCATTCAGGCCTGATAGCCCTGGCTGGAGACAGAGCCAGATATGAGGCACAAAAGAGTCATTGCAGATGCCATGGTATGAAATAAGGAGGTTGATTATCAATATCAATATGGTATATTGGAATTGATATATGATATATTATTGGTATCAATAAGACATATTGGATATTATGTCATGTTACAGAGTAATGTGAATATCCTGTTGATGTATGACATATTAATACATTGATATAAATCATTATGTATCCATATATATATACATATATATATACACACACATATATATACACACATATATATCCATATGTTACAATCGTATTTTTATATCTTTGCCGATACAACATTACCCAGCTGCAATCCTGGCCCTTTCACCATCAGGTATTTTCCATCAGCCATTTCTAGATAATTTACCGTTAATTAAAAAAAAAGAAAAATAAACCTTTAATAAAACGCTTGCTGCAGAGCAGGATTTGTGTCTCTCTAGCACCTTTCAGACTAATCTGATCCCCGGACGTAAGGAGCTCGGCTTGCTGGGCACCGGCGAGCTGGGGAATTACTGTGCCGGGGTGTGATAAATCGGGATCAGCGTGATCCCTCCCCATGCTGCTGGCGCCGGGGGCTGCACCGCTCGCCCCCCCATCTGCTCCCGGCAGATGCTCCTGTTTTGTAGGGGCTTGTTTGTCCCTTTCCCTCGGGACTGCGATGGCAACAGCTCACCCCCACCAGAGCACCTCAGGAATTAGTGCATGAACCCACTGAGGTGCCCTGCCAGCATGGCTGTACCTATAGACAGCTCCCTATGCCCATAGACAGTGTCCCTGTACTGTGCTGGACCTTAAAACAAGCAGCAAGAGGATTTTTTCCTGCAAAACAGGTGGTAAACTGTCTTTTTAACCTGGCTCCTCTTCTGTTTCCAGCTGTTGACAAGGTACTCATGCTCAAGGGTTGCACATGTTCACAGATTATCTCAGGGCACTTGTTTTGATCCCAAAAGAAATGCCAGTGCTGCGGCATGGGAGTGTTGTCACATCATCACCCTCTGTGCCAGCAGCTCCTCTGAAGAGCTTCCCTACAGCCAGCATGGTCCACTTCAGGCTCTAAGAGGATCCATCAGGAAAACTCTGGTTTGAATTTATCCCTCAGTCTGTGTTTTGGTCCAAAATCTTAGCTAAATCTTGAATGTGGGTGCCAACCTCTAAGGAAAAGAGATGTGGAAAGGGGAGCATGGGATGGACAGCTGGTAGAGCTGCCATGTGAGAGCTTGGCACTGGAGGGATCATTTGGCATCTGAGATGTCCAGCTCTGGCACAGCTGCCCAAGCAAGTAGTGGAGACACCATTCCTGCAGGGATTTAAAAGCCGTGTGGACATGGCACCTGAGGACATGGGTCAGTGGTGGCCTGGGCAGTGCTGGGGGAATGGTTGTATTTGATTATCTCAGAAGGCTTTTCCAACCTAAACAAATCTGTGGTTCTGTGATTGGGGTTTGATTTTCTCCTCATTGAGTTTGGTTTAGTCTTTGGATAGCAAGAGCAATTTTTGGGTGTGTGAGCCCTTGGGATGGACCTGGGTGAGCTGGGCCCAAGGAGCTTGGATGGCCGGGGACGTGAAAGAACATCTTACAGACACATACACAGTTTCTTCATGCCTCTAGAAATACCTTCTTAATTAATACATTGAAAGTAAGTCTCCTGCAAGAGGTTTTTGCTTGTCATAGTTTCACTCACTGGCATGCCCAGGCTTTCTCTTTTTTTTTCAGTGGAGGGTGTTAAGCAATGTGCCACAAACCCTTCACATGTAACCTAAGTTGGAGCACTCCTCTGCTGGAACAACCGTGCTCTTTATAGCAGAGCTGTGTCTGCATCTGAGCTATGCAGAGCCAAGTGTATTATTAGAGTGGACATCACTGGGGCTGTAATTGTACACTGCTCCCCTTGGCAACCATGGCCAACAGCACATCAAACAGAAGGCTGATACCTTCTTTTAATAATAATAAAAAAAAAAACCAAAAATCACGCAATGGACATCACGACAAAGAGCAGCAGAGCCCGCTGGCCAGCAGCCAGAGCCAGCCTGTGCCTGGTGCATCCCTGCACATGGAATTGTCTTGGTGCCCAAGGAGATGGGCTGGTTCTGCAGGATGCCCTGTGGCTTACCCTGCTGCATGCCCTGTTGGATACCCTGTGGCATACCCTGATGTGTACCCCATTTCACACCCTAATGCATACCCTAAGGCACGCTGCATTTGGTACGTCGTAGGATACTTTGTGGCATACCCTACCGCACACCCTAGAGCATCCCAAAATTTATACCCTAATGCATACTCAGGGGTGTACCCCAGTGCATATCCTGTTGGATACCCTGTGGCATTCCCTGCTGAATATCTTACAGTACAGCCCAGTGCATTTCCTATGACATATCCTATGGAATACATACCCTAATGCACTTCCCATGGCATATCCTATGGTATATCCTAATCCACACCCTCTTACATATCATAATGCACTTCCCATGGCATATCCTGTGGTATATCCTAATGCACACCCCAGTACATACCTTAATGCATTCCCTGTGGCATACCCTAGGGTATACCCTACAGTATATGCTAATGTATTCCCTATGGTATATCCTAATGCATTCCCTGATACACATCCTATTGCACACCCTAATGCCTACCCTTTTGCACACCAAATGAATACATTATGATTTACCTTACTGTATATCCTGTTGGATACCCCTATGGCATACCCTAATGAATGCCCTATTGCATATCCCTACAGTATATCTAATGCATTCTCTGTGGCATACGCTGATGAATACCCTATTGCATTCCCTCATGCCACCCCTGTTGCACACCCAAATGCATACCCTATGGCTTACCCTACTGCCTACCCTGTTGCACCCCTGTTGCACACACTGTTGCACATCCTGATACATTCCCGATGGCAAACCTTGCTGCACACCCACACAGGGTTTCTTCACCGTCTTACTGCAACCTCTTGATGCCCCAGAAATGACCCTTCCTTGGTTCAGTGCTGTGCTTGGCTCTGGTTGTAGAAACTTCGTGGAAACACAGAACATCCTGAGCTGGAAGGGACCCACAAGTGTAATGTAGTCCAGCCTCTGCCCCTGCAAAGGCACCCACCCTGGGAGCACTGTCCAAGCACTCCTGGAGCTTTGGCAGCCTCAAGGCCCTGCCCATTCCCTGGGGAGCCTGGGCAGTGCCCAGCACCTTCTGGGGGAAGACCCTTTCCCTGATATCCAACCTAAACCTCCCTGGCACAGCTCCAGCCATTCCCTGGGTGCTGTCACAGGTCACAGGGAGCAGAGATCAGTGCCTGACCCTTCTCTGCACCTCACAAGGAAGCTGTAACTGCAGTGAGTCTCCCCTCAGCCTCTTTGCAGGCTGAACAGACCAAGTGACCTCAGCCCTTCCTTGTATGGCTTCCCCTCCAGAGCCTTCCCCTCAAGTCCCCTGAGACGGATCGTGTGGGTTTTGGCAGAGATTGTGCTTGGGTCTCAGTGGCCTTGGCTGGGTTTGAGATGATTGGTGTGACCATTTATAGAGGGAGTCAACCAGGAAAGTAGCCACAAATCCATTGCTATCATCCCAGGCGGGTGATGGAAGAGGAGAATTTAGGTTGAAGCATTTCTTGAGATGTAGACATTGTGACATGAGGTACTGGAGAATTGACTGATTCCCTGTAGTAAATGTGGGTGCAGTGTGAAGTGTTTGCCAAGCTGAGCATGAGGTTTTGGGAAGAATGAGCTTGAATTCTTCCTGTTCTGTAGCCTTTTTAGTCTGAGCAAACAACCTCCCAGTGATAGCAGCCCTTTCAGCATTGTGGGGCTCTAAGTTGTAATGATAGACAATGGGTGGATACTGTGGGAATTGGGACTTGGAAGTTGGTTGGATTCAATGATCTTAGAAGTCTTTCCCAACCCTAATGGTTCTCTGATGTTCTGTGTTGTTCTAAGTAATACACTAATGGTTAATGCTGAAAGGCAGATTTTTTTTTTTTCCTTCTCAACATGATTATTGGTGAGGAACAGTTTGTGGTTTGGCAGAGGTGGAGGCAGGAAGATCCAAGTGCGGCTGGAGAGCATCTGACCTGTACACCATGTCCATCACTGACTGCAAAAACCCATCAGTCCTCTTTCTGTGGCTGTTCTTAATGTAATTTAATTACAGATGGTCCAATCTGTGAACATAAAACAGGGTGGTACCACTTGTCTCTGAAAGGGCATTGCCCAGCAGACATCAGAGAGGTTGCTTCACTGACAGATGGGGAAAAAAAGGTCCCAATGCCCCTGGAGCAGATCCTAAAGCCATACAGGTATGTGTCTCACATGCCACAGCAGTGAGCTCGGCTTCACGGAGCAATACCACATCCATCTTTGAGATCTGTGTGTGAGCCAACATTGCAGCCTTTGGTTTCTCCTCCAGAAGAGTTTGATGAGCTCTTCCCCAATGAGGTGGAGATTCAGTGGAGAAAGCCTCTTTGGCTCAAGCTGCTCTCCACGGCTCTCCTGTGTGGGTGAGGAACACCTTGGTGGTGAACCTCAGGATGGAGGCCAGTCCCTCAGGAGCCCGACACAAGTCCAGAAATAGCAAATTATGCTGCCTTTGTGTAGACACCTTCACTCAGGAGTTTGCAGAAACCTGTAGGGCCTGGAAAGCTTTCTTCTCTTACATTTCTGATATTGATAAAAATCAAACTGTCCTGCTTTTATAAATCACTGTGGGACTCTCCCCAGCAAAAGCTCTGGGTAGCTTTGAAGAGATTTATTTTCTATACGTCCAGAGAATTCAAAGGCAGTTCTAAATTCGTGCACACTCATATATCTATGTAGAGCTTGAAGGGGCACAGGGAATGCCAGCCCCGTGGGTGGCTCCAAGGAGCATCCCCAGCAGCTGCATCCTTCTGCCCTCCGGCATGGAGAAAAATAGTGGAAAGGAGACACATTCCATGTTTTTTGCCTGCACTTGTGTCTCTGGAGACATTCTCTAATTCTTTACAGTGCAATTTTTTTGGTAATTTATTATTGTAGCTTTTTTGTCACTTTATTTTTGTGTTCAATTACTTCTTATATTGCTCATATGTTAATTTAATCGTTTATTGCATATATATATGTTAATTATACATATATGTAATAATTATATCTATATTTGCTTATGACATACATTAGCATTACATAACATACAGTGTTAGTAATTTTTTTTTTTCATTCTTACCATGGTTTTGGGGGGTTTTTTTTCCTTCTTTTGCACAGTCATCCAGGGCCAAACACACCCCGTGCAAGTGTCAGCAGCAGGCAGGAGAGGGAGCCCAGGGAGCAGGCTGGCAGCCTGCCTGTGCCGGCAGGTGAAAGGCAGGGCTGGGCATCAACTTGAGCTGGCCCTGCCTTCACCCCGAGCCCAGCCAAGCTCCCTGCCCACAGTAACAGCGCTGGGCTTGGCCACAGGAGGCTCCAGGAGCCGCTGGCACACGGGTCCCGTGCAGGGCTGGGAGTTACTGGAGAGCCCTGGATTAAATGTCTGGCTGCGTGCTTTGAACTTGCCACTTCTCCCAAGCGGAAGGGTGACTGCAGGAGCCATCCAGCTGCTCTGAGGCCTTTGCACAGCAAGGGAACGTGGTGGTGGCCAGGGAGCACCAGGCAGCAGCTCCCTGGAGCATGGTGGTGAGGCGAGGGAGGGGTTAGTGGAGCCCAAGATCGCAGGTTTCAGCGGAATGCAACAAAAAGGGCAGTTTTGGGCACTGATGGGAAGGAGGGGATGGGGACAGGAGCTGTGCCCCACAAGCACTAGGAGCTGTCTGAGCTGGGAGTAGTTGAGCCAGACCCTAAATTAAACGAGCAGGGGGTTTGCACTGCACATCAGTCCTCAGTCCGAGCCCAGGGGTGGGTTTTGAGGATCACATTGAGTTGCATCTGGAGGTAGCCACAGGGCTAGTGACGTAGCAGTGGGCATCACAGGGCACGGTGAGGGGATTGTCCCCAGTGCTCTCTGCAGGTCACTGGGGTCTGGAGTCTGCCCAATGCAGCCACACTCATCGCTCTGCACAGGAAAGGTGTTTAGTTTAGACTAGCAGTGCATCATGCCATTGAGAGTTTGATGGGAAGCAAGACTAATTTTCTGAAAGAAATCCCTTAGAGTGTAAAGATTGGCATATTTGACCTTAATTCAATGTGCTGGTAAGGTTTTATACCTTATACCTCTGCAATGCTCAGGTGTGTTGTGAAAAAACAGCTGTCACCTTTACTCCATAAATTTGTGGAGTTTCTCCTGGCTCCTTTTCACCTCAGAGGGGCCAAGATTTCAAGGCCACTGTGGGAACCAGACCACAGGGATGGTCCTTGGTGTCTCACTCTCTCTGCCAGGCAATGGATGCCCTGGGCATCTCCCTGTGGTGGTGGGGCCCAGCAGAGGCTCCTCTTGCTCATGGAAGTTGGTGCTGAAGAGTGTCAGGAGCACCCCTGGCCAAGCTGCTGCTCCCTGCTAAAAGCACAGTCGAGTTCAGAGTGCGGGGTTCAGGTGGTGGGATCCATGCAGGCCCTGTGCATGGGCTCAAGCGTGGAGCAGAGGCTGTTCTGGGCTCTAGGTGGAGACTGCAGACTGCTGAGCCTGCCTGCAGCCTGCCTGCATCCTGCCTGCAGCCCTGGGTCAGAGCCAGGCAGCAGCCTCCTGCTGGGGTGGGCTGCTGGCTGCCCCCAGCCATTGCTGGTGGGTGAGGATGCTGGGGGTCCTGGTAGAAANAAAAAAAAAAAAAAAGAGAGCCTCAAAATCCATTTATTCGTTGATGAGAGGTGAGGAAAGGCAGAGAGACACTTCAGTGTTGAGACCCCTCCAGACTGGGCTGAACTGGCATCAGCTCCTTGGCTCCCGAGAGGCTCAAACCCACAGCATGTGGAAGTGTGTCCCTGGCAGGCCAGGGGCTCAGCTGGCCCAAGGCACCCTCCTGACAGAGCATCTGCTCCTGCCTGCTCCAGCCCCAGTCCAGCTCAGGCTGCTGCAGCCACCCCAAGGTGCAGATTTTGGGACACTGCAGGGTTGGACGATCCCTGCTCCCCGTACCCGCGGACACCCTGCTGTGCCCAGCCCTTCTCTTAGCTGATTCCCTTCCCCTCACCTGGGCACAGGAGATTTGGAGACTCACTGGGACCCTGTGATGCATCAGCCTGCCTGGGACCTATCCCACAAACCCCACACCCCCCAGTTGTTTTGTCAGGGAGTGAAGCATCCTGCTGACACAGGGAGGACCCTGGAGAAGCAGGTGCCAGGGACATCACCTCCTGTGCCAAGGCCAGGGCAGATGCTTGTGCCAGCATGGGGTTTGGCTAGAAGGATGTTGGAGAGGGAGCACCTCTTTTTCTTCCCTGGGGAAGGGGGAAGATGAGATAACGTGTGCTTTGCCCATCCCTGCCTTTACTTGGGCACAGGCCCATAGCAGAGGATGCTCCTGTGCTCACCAGCAGGAAATCTCTTGTTTTCAGGTTTTCTAGCTGAGTCACAAGTTTCCCTACCAGATTCAGTTACCTGCCAAGTGAGCCTGACTGCTGTGGTGGCTCCCAAAGGGATGTTCCCGTGGGACCTGCAGCTTGAGCACCCTCAGCATTCCCCAGGCACACTTAGGCTCAGGGTTTTTTCATTGGTGGGTATTTTGGTGGGTAGCTATCTGTCAGAATCTGAGTTTGGAGAATCAGTGCTTTCACAAAATCCACATAACCTTTGCCTCCCCTGTGGGGATCATTTTGCACAGCCTCATCTTTCCCTGCAGCACACATTTAAACAGGAAAATGAAAAATTATGGTCGGAAGTGGCTTTGGTGGGTCCTGAGAGCAGAGAAGCCAGAGGACACTTGAGGGGTGAGGAATGAGGCTTGGGAGTTACTTCAGGTCCCTGTCCTACAGCTTTCCAGGCCTGATGCTGATGCACAACACAGCATCCAAGTCTTGGGGACAGGAGCAAGCAATGCTTGGCTGGAGGATGCTGCCCTACCTTGACACATCCTCTGGTCTTATCAGCAGTGCTGCCAACCATGGAGGTGTCCCCACTGTGCTCTCTCCCCTCACTGAGATTCCCAAAACAGTGTTTCCTTTTCCTCTCTCCTTGATAAATTCCTCCACTTTTCTTGCTTGTTTTTAAATTGCTATTGCTCTAAATATTATTTTTTTAATTAAAGAAGGGTTAAAAGAAGCATCTCTGGCGGTGCTGGGAATCCAAACCCAGTGATAAAGCCAGGCTGGATAGGGTTTGGAGCAACCTGGTCTAGTGGAAAGTGTCCCTGCCCATGGTGGGGAGGTTGGAACAAGATGGTCTTTAAGGCCCCTTCCAACCCAAACCGTTGTGTGATTCTGATAACACTTCCAGTCCAGGAGCAGCAGGAACTGAAAATGAGGACAGCAAGAGCAGTGTCCATCAGGTAAAGAGACAGTTTCAGGCTGGAAAAACAAAACCTTTCTATTTCTGCTTTGTTCATAAGAGTAAGGTGTGTTTCCTTGCATCTCTTTAATATTCCAGCCCATGCCATCCAGTGGTCTGAAACAGTGATGCTCACAGTCTGCCAGCATGAGACAAAATACACCATGGTAATCATGGACACCCCTTCAGAGATACAAAGGATGGAGGAACTGAGGGCTTTTCCACGTTGATGTTGTTTTCCGCATCACCTTTCTGTAATCTGAGCTTTCCCAGCACGGATAGGTAGCTTCGGAGGCATTGCAGGGTGCTCCATACCTGCTTCAGGGGATGAGCAAAAAATATTACTGCATCTTTCACGTCCATTAAAAGAAGAAAAAAAACAACCAAATATAACATTTCTTATAGCAAAAGCTCCCCGGGCTACATAGAATTTGTAAATATTAGCCTCCGAGAAAGACTTTCTTAGCTCCTTTGTGTAAATAACATTTTTTTAGCAGACTGGCACTTCACCTCCAGGTTTTGATTTTCAAGTGGTGGCTTTTCCCCCCATCCCAGAGCTGCATTTCCAGCAAGGAGGTCCAGCACCGGTACACGGTGCCCATCGGGTGCCTGCTGGTGGGAGAGCCGCGGTGAAAAGCAGACAGAGGAGATAAGAAGGGTGACAGCCCCTCTGCTCTCCAGCGTGTTTGCTCAGCAATGCTGAGTGCTGGGCCAGAGCCACCGCCTCCCTGCAGACTAAACAGTTGCAGTGTTTTCTCTCCCATGACCGAAAGAATTTAGTAAAGGGTCCCGGTATGAAACTTTACACGAACTCTGGGTGCCACGAATATCTCTGGCTGGGAGTCTGTTAACTCCTCCGGTTCCTTGATCGTCCGCGCGGTTCAGTCCCGGGGCAGATGAAAGGAAGATCCATCCCACCATGGATCTGGCCAGCTGCCTGCCGGACCCCCCGTGCTCTCCCACCCACCGAGGTTTGGTGCATCCATCTTTGCGGGTTTTTTTTGCTTTCTCTTCAAGGAGGGAGCGAAGAGCTCTGGCCCTTATGGAGCTCTGGAGTCCTCCAGTTCAGGAAAGACATGGACCTGTTAGAGAGGGTCCAGGGGAGGATGCTGCCAGGCCTGGAGCCTCTCTGCTCTGGAGCCAGCCTGGGAGAGCTGGGGCTGCTCACCTGCACAAGAGAAGGCTCCAGGGAGAGCTCCGAGCCCCTGGCAGGGCCTAAAGGGGCTCCAGGAGAGCTGCAGAGGGACTTGGGACAAGGCCTGGAGGGCCAGCACACAGGGAATGGCTTCCCAGTGCCAGAGGGCAGGGAGAGATGGGATCTTGGGAAGGAATTGCTGTGTGTGAGGGTGGGCAGGCCCTGGCCCAGGGTGCCCAGAGCAGCTGTGGCTGTCCCTGGATCCCTGGCAGTGTCCAAGGCCAGGTTGGACATTGGGGCTGGGAGCAGCCTGGGATAGTGGAAGGTGGCAGGTGGGTTGGAAGTAGATAACCTTTAAATGTCCTTTTCAGCCCTGATTCTAAAATATCTCGTGCCCCTTGGACCTGTTTGTGGCCACCTGTGTGCACTGATGTCCATCCAAAGGTTGTCTGCTCTCCAAAACCCAGGGACAGATTTTGGGGATGGGAGAAGTCCCTGAGGCCTCACCCATCCATCAGTCCTGGCTTGCAGAGAAGCAGACGTCAAGCCTCAGTGTCTTGCCCAGCTCAGCAGAGGGATGGTCCCAGTCCCACCTCATGGTGAACACCACCAAGAAGGCACTTCCTAGGAGTGTCTTAGCATCCCACAGGAGAACATCCTGCTGCCAGCTACCAGGCACCCAGGAAAATCTCCGTGGACCAAACTGATGTGATCCAGGAGTGCCTGTAGGGTAAAGCTCCCGATGTCAAACAGGATTCGCTGCCTGCCTTTCCCTGCCCAGTTTCATTCATTCATGAGCAAACTGGTCTTTCAATGGACATAGCTTCATTTCCAGTGCCAGTGGAATTCCTCCAGCCCTGGTGCCTGGACAATGGAGCACCTGCCTCCACAGTCAGTTTTCATCCTATTATATCCCTCTTTCCAAATTTGGCCTGTCCCCATAGATCCCTTGTCACCTCCACCTTATAAAGAGGACACATTGCATGTGCAGAATTTAAAATAAGAATGCATCCTGCTGGCAAAATTCAGCTGGTCCCTGCTGCATCCTCCTGGGGTGCAAGGCCAGGCGTCTCCAGACGTGGCATTTGCGAGCAGGATCTATCATACCAGCCACAACTGGGGTCCCAGTCATCACCTCAGCCTGGTGCAGGGAGTGGGATGAGCATTTTCTCAGGCACAGAAGTGGCCTCTGAGCAGATGTGGGGATGGTGCTGGGGCTCAGACCCTGCTGTATTGTGGAGAAGGGTTTGCAAACTGCCCACCAAACCATCCCCACCCATATGAAGCAACCCAAAAATAGGACTTTGTGATATTTCTTGAAACCATTATGCTTCTACACTGAGCCTGTGCTATGAGGAATGCAGCCCATGGGATGGGAGATTTATATTTATATATTCTTCCATGGAGTGGGGATGTCAGCACTGCTGTAGATGCTGGGATGAGCAGGCATTCAGTGAGCTTGATCCTCTCTCTTCCTACCACCTCCATGTAGCGAGGAGGGGATTGCTGGCCTAGGGGTGGGATGCTCTCAGGACATGGATTCTTTGCCTCCATTTCTGGGGGAGGACTCTCAGTGTCTCCAGAATTCCAGAGGTAGCCCAAGGTTTCCTGTGCACACTCATAAAGGCAAAGGCACATTGCTGCCTCAAGATTCCCACTGTACTGGGAAGTACAGGAATAAAATGAATATAACCAGGGTCTCCTGCACTGCTGCACAAGAGCCAGGCTGCCGAGGGGGAGCTCTGTGGTCCCTTGCCTCCCCTCCAGCCCCTCTGCGTGGGACTGAGAGCTTGGCTTGCAGCTCTCAGACCTGTGGCTAGCTCCCTGTGTCTGTGTGTCCTGCAGATGGCAGGTCTGTCCCTTGCTCGCTGCAGGGTCTGGCTGAGGCTGAGGTAATGGTGTTTTGCAGTGTCTGGGTTCGTGGGATAACAGGTCTTTAAGGTGATGATAAACTGCTGTTAGCCAGCTGAGCTTACACCCTGGCACGTGTTTGGAAAGCCAGAAAGGTGTGAGATAGGAAGGACAGCAATAAAAATTAAGTGACGAGGAAGGCAACTCTGTCACCTGGGTGGTGCTGGAAGACATGCTGGCAAACATCCAGGACAGAATGGTGATTGCTGCTGGTTGTGTGCAGACCAGGCTACTGAATTCACCCTCCTGGTCCTCCCAGAGCTCCCACCCAGACAGTGCTCCCAGATCTCTAGCAACTGCGAGGTTAACAGCAAAACTTTTGTTTGCACATTCATCATTATGCTCCCACCAGAGTGATTTAAACCTCAGCTAAATCAGTAATTAACTGCTTGCACCTCTGCAGCCCCTCAAGGACCTCACAGGCATCACTGTCTGAAGCCATGAGACACCCATGTTGAGTGGGTAATTGCTCCTGATCCCAGATTTGGAGCCAGATGGAGAGTTTGGGGTGAGACCAAGAGGCAGGAGGTTCAAGTGACCACTGACCTGGTCACCTCGGGGTGTTTGTAGACATGGCAAGTACCCACAGCTACTGTTGGTTCTGGTCATCAGCTGCCTCGGTTACCCAAACCGAGGAATGTAAAATTGATTATGTTCTTTCTCCTGGGAGTTTGCCTAGTCTCTGATTTAGAAAAACCAGGAGTTTTCTGACCTTACTTTCCCTTCATGCCCAAATCTTTCTGAGAGGAGTAAGCACTGCGTCTGCCTGATGGATGCAGAATCACTGAGTTGTTCTTGTTGATGTGGAAGAATTCCATGTCCCTGGAATTGTTCAAGGGAGATTGGATGGGGCTTGGAGCACCCTGGGATAGTGGAAGGTGTGGATAAAGGGGATAAAACGAGATAAGTTAAAATGTCCCTTCCAACCCAAAGATCCTGTGATTCTGTGAATTGGTCAGTGACATCTAAGGCAAGCTATAAATCATCTGGTGGTGGGATGATGCGTGGTCGGTGTCTGTGGGGTGGTGATCACAGTCCTGGTAGCCTGGACCTTTACCATGTGCTACATTTTGGAGCCCTCTGCGATTAAAATGTTTCAGGGAGCTGTGGCCATCATGAACTCAGGTCCATGCTGAAGGCCACTGGTAGGATTTCCTGCTTATCCCAAAATGACCAAAACATCCTGAGATGTTCAAATGGTGCGTGTTCAAATGGTGCAGCTCCAGCCTGGAGGAAGCGACGTGATGAAAGCCTGTGGGAGTGAAATGCCTCATGGCTGGGTGAAGCCAGGACCTCTGTGAGGCTGGGCACAGGGTGTCATCTGTAATTTAAAAGCTTTATCTGCTTTAAATGTCAATAGCTCCTTTGTTGGAGTCATAATAATTGCCGTGATTCGCATGTCTCGGTCACATACCCTGGAGCACTTCACAGAGGAAGATGAGCAAATCATTCCCGTTTGTTGCCAGATGGGAAATCAGGGTACAGAGGTGATGGGAGCCCACACAGGGCTGGAAATAAACCTCAGTCTCCTGTGCTGCTGTTCTCCAGGTTCTGCATGGGAGCTGTAGGCTCAAAGCAGGTTTTCTGTCATCACCTTGCTCTGCTCTGTCTTGTCTCCGTGCTGGCAGTAGCATGGGCAGGCATGGTGTGGTGGATCTCAGTGGGGTTCTGTCCTTGGGTGCAGGCAGAGAGGCCAGGAGTGGGTGGCTAGAGGAAGAGCTGATGTTCCCTCTTCCTGTCCCACCACCTCCAGCAGAGGGATTTTTGTAGTGGTGTCCATGAAGTGAGGTGTTCCCAGAGGAGCTGGGGTGATGCAGAGGAGCTCAGTGAGACCCCACAAATCCATGGGCAGAGGTGTTTGATCACTCCCTGGTGCTGTCACAGGTTTGTCCAGCACCTCCTGAGCTCCTTCCACACGCCAGTGCTGCAAACCACTCAACTCACTGGTTTATACTCCTCGGGAAGCAAAGCTGCACACCAGAGCATCCTCCAAGCCAGGACCTAAATACATGTAGTATTTAAATTCTAAGCAGGGAATAATGCAGTGATGTTAATTGTGCAAAATGTGATTTATGGAGCCCTTTCTAGGAAGGTTTGTGCTTTTCTAGGACAGCAATAAGGGACAGAGGTTCTACCCACCAGCTCCCTCTTTCAGCCCAATGGATTTGTCTCGGCCCTTTCCCAAGAACCATTTAGGGCTCCAGCATTTCACAGAACATTGCCAGTAAGATCAACTATTTAGCACAGCCTGTCTCAGCTTTTTATATAGCTCTTAGCACGGATATCTAAGCATCATATATTTCTTTTTGTGCAGTATTTCTGACTCAGTATTTCCTGCCTCCTTGACAATGACTGAGTAAACAGCAGAGCTGCCAGAGGAAGAACCCTGTGTTTACAGAGCAACAAGCCCAAATGTGCTTTTTTTTTTTCCATCAGAAGGTGGCAATGCTTAAATTAACCCTCATTTTTATCCCTCACTAAACTTTTGCCCTTGAACTTGCTGCTGCCAGAGTCAGCCATGGGTCGGTGGGCCCAGATCTGGGGAAAAGTTATTTGGAACTTGTCTTAAAAAAAGTGTGGCAAACTCCCAAGGGAAGAATTTTCAGCTGCAGCTGTCTGAGCTGGAGTGAGGGCTTAGATCCGATGGCAAAATGCTGCTTCTCATCCCACCTGACTGCTGCCCAACAAAAGTTTTAGAGGATGGATTTGCCTGCTCTCCCACAGAGTGGCCATTCCTCTTGGCTGTTCTAGTTTGGTCCTAGTCTTGGAAAGGTCTGATGTTCCCTGTCATGGGCCAGTGTTGCATGAACTGCATCTACACTGGGATGGGGAGTGGGCTTTCACTTGGCTGCAAGAGTGGGCACCCCCAGCATAAAGGCCTTTTGAATTTCCATTGCTGGCAGGAGCCTCAGCCAGGCTTTCAAAGGACCAGCAGGGGATGTCAGAGGTTTTGCTGAGTCCTGACCCATCTCTGTGGTGTGTGTGAACACAGGCCACCCTGACCTGCCCATCGCACATGGTGAGCTCAGCCCAACATGATGAACGTGCTTAGCCTTCAGATTTATGCCCCAAACTTGTCCTGTATGAGAGCTCTGTAGAGGTCCCCTTGGCATCCCCCCACTTGCCACATGGTTTTCCAATGAATTCTTCTGCCATACCAGGCAGAGAAGGGAGGCCAACCCTGCTACCTGGTATAAATACATTTTATTTTAAACTATAAGCACTGAAGGAAGGTCATCCAGTAAACACACCCAGATTATCTACAGGCCAGAGCACCCCCAAATTAGTAATACAATTCATGTTTAAAAATACAGCCAAACTGATGAAAGATAATTTGCTTACTGCCTTGACATCACCACCTAAGCATGGGGCAAGCCAATCCACAGGTTATTTTTATATAACTCTGTGAGGCATTTCCAGAGCAAATAAAGTTCAGTGGGCAGGGCAGTGACCCGGCTGTCTGGTTCCAGAGCTTTTCAGCCCCCTCAAGGCTCGTCATCAGTGTGTGGAGGTCTGTGGGTCAGGGCACGGCTCCATCGGATGTGCCCCGGGCACACAGGACGTGGGGTTTGCTCTCTGCCTCTCCCACGCGCTGGCTCTGCCTCATCCGTTTGGGTTGCACAGCCTTTGGAGCTGCTCTCCATGTTCTCAAAGGGTCACAGGGCCTGCTGTGGCCATGGCTGACCTGCAGCAGGTGAGTCACACGTGTAACTCCATCAATCCAGCAACCCAGCTGAGCCTTGGTGACAGCAGTGGTCTCCTCAAACAGCCCAAGGCAGGTGGAACACTTCTGCATGGGTGGCACACAGTGCACCCCATGGTATGGGTCACACCTGCAGTCTGAAGGCCAAATTTAAGGACAGAGCCCCTCAGACTCCCCTCCTGGTGCGTGCTGAGACACTGGTGTGGCCCCACCCTGAGGCAGATGGGTTTCTCAGGATGCTTCGGGATACCTCTGGCACTGCAAGTCCAGCTGCCGTGGAGGATCCTGCCAAGCCCAGCTCTGGCCTGCAGGCAAGTGTAGTCCAGAAAAATTCCTCCCATTGGCAAGATGCTCTTCCTACTTTGTCAGAGGAATCCCTCCCCTCCTT
Source organism: Erpornis zantholeuca (assembly GCA_013400515.1). Taxonomy (NCBI): domain Eukaryota; kingdom Metazoa; phylum Chordata; class Aves; order Passeriformes; family Timaliidae; genus Erpornis; species Erpornis zantholeuca. Next base: position 70,757 of record VZTN01024622.1, on the reverse strand, counting down.
TTTCAGAATATGTGCAAATCACCTCCTTTTGTGAAGTTTGGCCCAACCTGAGTCTGAAAATGGAGCAAAATTGTTCCCACTGTGGCATCACATTCTGGGTGGAAATGTTTGTGGGGCCTTCTGCATCCATCCCACATTCCATACCCCTCTCCCATCCTTCATGGGGGTCCCTCAAAGTCTGCACGAGCTTTTCTGTGACTGGAGGAGGGGGGACCACAGACCCTTTTCTTTTACAAGGATGTCCTTCATCTGCAAAGGTGGGACAGTGTCCACTGATGTCTCTGCATCACCCACCAGGTGCCACAGGAGGTGAAAAGGAGAGTGATGTGTGGTTTTCCTGCCCAGCTCCCATCCCAGGCCTGATGAGTTTGGTTTGGTTTACTGATTGGTTTATGGAATTTTGGACGGTTGGTTTGTTTGATGGGGTTTTTTTTACAAAAAATACCTTTTTTAAAAGAAAATGTTGAAGAGTCAGTTTTCTCTCTTGCCAGGGTACAAAGCAGGGTATGTTTGAAGCAGGAACAGGAAGGAGCAGTTTCCTGCAGTGGTTTTTATTCTTTCCCAGTAATCTGGGGCTGCAGAGCCCTTGCAGTTATTCCAGGCTGCTAGGACTTTCACAGCATGCCCCAGACATCCCAAAATACAGCTCAGCTCCCCAGGTATATGAGTGTGGAGCTTCCAGGTCCGGGCAGGACAGAAGGTGCTGGAGGGCATCCAGGCTGGGAGAGGCAGGATGGGTTGGGGGCTGGAGCTGGCTGGCATGCTGCATGAGATGCAGGAGACAGTCCCAGGAGATGGAGAGGAATCAAGGAAAAGCTCCAGGGTTCAAAGGGAGCTTTCTGTGCACTATACAGGTGGATGGGACAGATGAGGGGCATGGGATGCTCTTGCCTGGGTTTTTAATTTCTCAATAATCAGGATACCATGTCTCTTCGACTTTTTTTTTTGCATTAAAATTTGATTGAAAACTGCAGAACAAGCAATTGGGTAACCCTGGGGTGATAACCTGAGCTGGCAAATAACTCCTCCCTCACTGCCCAGGGACTGGCTGGATAATGAAAGGATGAACTCTGCAAACTCCCCCAGAGAGTCTGGGGAGACCCAACAGGATTTGGCTGCAGGTTGGCTTCGAAGTCGCAGACACAGTTGGGAAACTGACTTATGGAAATGGGTGTAGAGAGGAATTAGTCATCGCTGTTTGGTTAATAAGTGCCTCAGCTATTTTACAAGTCTTTTTTCCTGCATATGCAAATACATATTTTATTTTTCCTTTTGCAATGAAACATATAAATAGCTCTTGCCTTGGATCTTCCGTGCATGCAGTTGTGTCTTGAAAATAATCATCATGCTTTTGCCTGTCTTTCTTTAGCAGCTGCTTCACTTACCTTTGCTCTAAAAGGAAGATCTCCTGTATGTTGTCCAGGGCAAGAGAGCAAATTCGGTGTGGTGGCTTTTATATCCCCCCAGCTTTGCAGAGACCAGCTGCAGGTCAGAGCATTTGCAGCAGCAAAGCCTTTTGTCTTCAGGCAGTAGGAATAAACTGAGATGAAAAAGATAAAAGGTAATTTATTTAGTTGCTATATTTCAAAGGTTGTGCAACCTGCACTGGGAGCAAGCGGTGTGGAGAATGAACTTGTCCTCTTCTTCAGTATTCCCCTGCTTAGTGTCTACTAAATTTTAGTACCAAGGAAAGGTCACTATGGAGACAGACAAGCAAAGTCACGTGGGATGTCATGCAAGAACCTCTGCAGCATGTCTTAGAGCCCAAGGAAACCTTCTTGACTCTGAGTCCTTTGTGCCATCCTCTAGAAGGTTTTTTATTTGCTTTTATCCGTTGCCTTGTGCTCTTTGCGACACGCTTCTATCACATACATCTCTCTTCATACCCTGCCTTTGGACAAACCACTTCCTTCTCCCCAGCTGGGGGTAGGATGGAGAGGCAGCTGTCTCCCTGTGTGCTTCCTCCTGATGCTGATCCATAAATCACGTCACTGGGATAATCCTTAGTCATGGCAACCATCAGCTCAGGCGCAGGGTGACCTTTTAATGCCAAGCCCAGGCTGCCCTGATCTTCTGGTCGGGCAGGGAGCCAGTCTCTGCCATTATTTTGTGAGACACCAGAGAGCAGCCAGACCATTAGGATGCTCCTGGCCAGACACTAGGTCTGCTGAAGATACTGGAATGAACGAGCTGGGCAAGTCAACCTGGACCACCAAGCCCAGCATGGCCACCAGCATTTCCTCTGCATTTTATTAAACCTCTCTGTTGCTGCCTTTATTCAGCCCTGGTGGTGTGTATGGAACAGAGTCCCCATGTCTGTCGGGGGGGACAGTAGGGCGCGGGGGACACTGTCTCTAGTGCAAGCTGTGGCAGTTATTGCAGGAGTTGGTGATATTTCTACAGTACCTGCTTTCTGGAGGCTTTGCTGTGTCGAAACCGCAGCCACTCCGCGTGCGTTGAGTAATCTCCCCACTGTTACTAAAGAGTCAGTCTGTCTGTCTGTCCTCCCCCCACCCCCGAGTTTCAATTTCCTCCTGATTCCCTCTCTAGGCAGCCTTTGCCTCTCCCGTGGTGGCTCGGTGTTGCTCATGCAGCCTCTCTCTTGTCTCTGTGCCTCTTGCAGAAGGATTTCTCCATGCGGGAGGAGCTGCAGCAGCGGGACGTGGAGCGCTGGCTGGGGTTCATCACCTTCCTCTGCGAGGTCTTCGGCACCATGAGGAGCAGCACCGGAGAGCCCTTCCGAGTCCTCGTGTGCCCCATCTATACCTGCCTCAGGGAGGTAAATGCCTTCCCACTTTGTCCTTCCCCACCAGTGGGACGAGCTATTGAGTTGCTGTATGGAGATGCCCATGGTCCATGGATGACAGTGGAAAGGCTGTGGCTGCCCCTGGGTCCCTGGCAGTGTCCAAGACCAGGCTGGATGAGGCTTGGAGCAGCCTGGGATAGTGGAAGGTGTCCCTGACCATGGCAGGGGGTTAGAACTAGATGGAGGATCTTTAAGGCCCTTCCAACCCAAACCATTCTAGGATTCCATCTTTGCTTTATAGTTCCTAGAGGTTTGCTCTGCCAACACTTTTCACTTCAGAAGTACCTTCATCTGCAAGGATGCTTGGCTCTTCCTGCATATTGCCTTTCTGCTCTTTGAAGCACAATAATTAAAGCTTGCACTCCCTTTGTCCGGGGGTTAGAAAGAACCAACAGTTGGAATGGCAGAGCCAGCACTGGAGTGTGTAAATCCCACCTGAACAGCTTAAACAGTTTCTTAAAGCAGGTGAAACCACCTGAATAGATGAGACAGACTGCAGGGAGGAAGGAGGGAGAGAACTGAACTCTCTAATGTCCTAAGACCCCACCCAGTGCAGCAGAAACCCAGCCCTGTCACCAGGGTTGGGGATTTTTGAGAACCTGATCTCCTGATGAGCTCATTGTCCAGTTCTCTGTGGCTCCGGGTGGTGGCAGAAACCTCAGTGAGTACACCCAGAAATGTCAACTCAAGTGTTAATGTTCCACAGAGGAGGAGGGGGCTTCCCTCCATCCTGTTTTAAAGATGGTTTTGTCTCCTGTTGGTGCCTTTAGAAGACTTTCTCAGAAAAACCCGCCTCGTTTCCCAGAGTTGGAGCTGTGAATCTCAAATTGTCAGTGGTGCTTCTGTCAGGCCATAAATAACTCACTGTAAAATAAGTTCTCTGCTAGACCTCGGGCAAGGGAAGGATAAAGAAAGTGCTGGTGATGACTTTTTTTTACATGCATGGGAAGGTTCCTCTGAATGCAAACACACCATAAACATTTTGTCTGGGTGGTAGTTCTGTGGGCAGGGTTCACAGATGGTGACTGCAGCAGTGAGGAGTGCAGGCCTCATGATGAGGCAGACATATCCAGAGGAGGGGATGGGAGAGAGACGCTAAGAATAGCTGAACTTCCCCAAAATCTCTGCCCACAGAGGTATGTGTCACCTTCTGGGGAAGATCTTGACGTCTAGCAAAGCCCCCGTGCCCATCCGCTTCCCATCGTAATTGTGACACAACACAGCCCTGATTCTGCCAGAGTTCTTCCCTGCCCACTCCTGTCTGCCCTCGCCGTGCTGTCACTGTCCCTCTTGTCACCTTTCTGCTCTGTGGGGACATGGTGGTGATCTAGAGGTGTGCAGAAGGACATGAATTTCATGTATCAGGGATATTTTTTGCTACAGGGCAGCTCCATAAAAAGATTTACTAATTATATCAAGATGTCATGCGTAAATTTGCTCTTAAAAATACATCTCTGTTCCTTAGCAGGACAGGTCTGTCCCTGTGGTGTTGTTTGTCACAGATGACTTTACTAGGTGATCTTTAATAGCGAGATGATCTTTAGGTCCCTTCCAACCCAAGCCAGTCTGTGACTCTAGGAAGGCTCAGCTTGGCTGACATGTGTGAGCCTGACTCTTCTGGCTCCCCTGCCCCAACAGTCTGCAACTGCTCTCTCTGCAGTGCTCCAACCTTGATTCATGCCATCCCTCTTCCATGGCTCTGGAACAGGTTTTCATCCTGATGCCTTTTTTTGCCATTGCCAGCTAATGCTGCTGCACAGGGCCAGCCCAGGCCCCCACCTATTTATCAGCAGTACCAGACTCTGAGATGGTTGCCAGGGCCAAAGGCAGGCTGTAGACACAGCCAAGGAGGTGGTGGGGTGTTCTTCCAGCTGCACCCGGGAGAGGACAGGGACATGTGCCCAGGCTGGCCCTGCTGGGTGCTCCGTGAGAGTGTGGAATGTCCCTGATTGTGCAGACTGCTGATCTCCTAGTGATCCCCATGAACCACGTGGGCTGGTGTCCAGTACTCATCCCCTGGTGATCCCCATGAACCACGTGGGCTGGTGTCCCAGCAGAGCAGGGCATGTCACCACGGCCTGTAAAGCTTGGCACTCTCACATGCCTCAGGACAGGTTCACGAGGTGTAGTAGCACTCACCGTGGGTTTTTTCCCCTTCTCCTGATCAGAACATACATGCCCATGTACAGTCTCAGCCCCTCATCCCTAACTCCCTTCATGTTTCATGTTCCCCAGCAATGTCCCTCTGTGCTGCCCACAGTCCTGCATAGCTCCTCTGCCTCCATCCACCCATCCTTTGACCATAAATCATTAGCAGAGGCAAGGTAACATCTTTCCCTCTGCCTGTCCTTTCAGCTCCTTTTGCTTTTTAGTTTTTTTTCCTTTTTTCCTCTTCCTTTTCCTTTATAGCTCTGGCAGACTCAGCCAAAGGTCAGCAAGGCAGTGAGCAAGAGGAAGGGGAAAATTGCCTGATGACTGAGGCAGGAATGTCTCTTCCCTTCCCCCTGCAAAGCTTCCTCTCTCCAGCTCCTTTCCCCCCAAATAAAAGCTTATTCACACCATCATTAGCTGGGCTGGAGGGAGTGAGGGTGGCTGTGAGGACATCGGTGTTGGGTGGGGAGGAGCTGGGGACATGGCTGGGGCATTGGGTGACAATGCCAGCACTATATTGATCGGTGTGGATGTGTTGGTTTTGTGGNAAAAAAAAGAACAAGTTCATTTCAGGCAAGGCTGGAATGATAAATGCTGGGGTTTGCTGGCTGATCGACCCAGCGCCCATCACCATCCTCGGGCAAGCAGGCAGGCCTCCCTGTCTCAGCAGCGCGTGTTTAACCGTGGCAAAGAAATTTGGGTCAGAGCTTCCACCTTGCCCAGGCAGCATTTTGGGAACCAAAGGAGAGGCTGTGCCCCCCGGCACAAGCACAGTGCACACCAGGTGCCTGTCCTGGGGGGGTTCTGGGGCACCCTCCTCTGTCACTTGAGCTTGAAATGGGGGACGAAGGAAGGGTCTGCCATAACATCCAGCACTGTGACAGCATCTCCCATGCTGAGCTGAATCCCTACCGAATGAAAAAGTTTAATTTCCGTAACTGTTCTGAGGGTTTTGGGGTGGGGTTTGTGCTGGCTGGGAGTGTGTCCTCACAGTGAGGTCTGATAAGGTCAGTGCTAGGATTTTAGGCAAAGAGATGATTTGCCAAGGGAAATAAAAGGGGGGTCCAGCTCTCATTGAAATGGTTTAATGGAGCACAGTGCGTTTGGATGGTGGCTTGGGCCAAAACATGTTTTTCTGCTTGGAACAGTGCATATTTTAGATCGGAGAAGGGCAGTGGATGCCCAGGGTTGGCCCAAAGATCAGACCTGGAGACACTTGGGGAAAAGAGGAGAGCCTTTTGCAGATGAGAATGAGAAGACTGTTGCAGCCCTCAGATCTGGGAAGCCTGGGAAAAGAATAACAAAGCAGAGATGTTAAATAGAAATAAAAGCGCTTTCCTCCCATTCTTCCCTCAGAGCTTCGGGGAATCGAGGGCGAGCTGGAAGAGGGCATTGTTCCTGGGATAAAGGCTTTCTCCAGGGGTGGTTATGCTGCAGTCAGGGCACTGTGCGTTTGACCCTTGCCTGCTTCCAGACCTGGCTGTTCTCACTTGGCACCAGTGGTGGCATCTTGGAGGACCACGTTCTTCCATGAGGCTTTTATCTGGTGGAAACACTTTCAGCAGTATTAGGAAGCTGTCCTGTCTGCTGCATGATGAAACCACTCTAAATTTATCCCTGAACATCTCCTTCTGCTCTTCCAGGATGGTGAGAAGTGAACGTGCTGACATCCTTCCTACTCCAAAGCCTCTGTCTCATGTCCAAACACCAAGGACCATGCTGAGGCATGCTCCAAGAATGCTTCATGTTGCATGTCCCCCAAAACCAGGAGAACAACCAAGGGGCTTTGGTTCTTGCAGCCTGGCCATATTTCTTTTCTGTGGCCTTCGGTAGAGTCAGCAAAATGGAGAAATCATGTGGTTAAGGCGAGGGAGCAGCAAATGTCAGCTGAACCATCAGAGCCCTGTGTGCAGTGCAAGAAGTGCCCCATGACTACTGAAGATGTAGAGATAATAAATAATATTATTTGCCATCTATTGTTCACTGATTGTCACCACTTTTGCCTTCCTTAAGCATGGCTGTCTCTCATCCAGCTCTGTGCTCCCATGTCTGTGTGTGAGTCAGCGGGGTGGCCATGGGCCACCGCAGCTCAGTGCCCTCCCTGCTTCATCCCCTGCTGCTGCTGGGGAGGGGGAGCATTAGGACTGGATCCTGAGGGGCTCAGCCCAATTCTAGGTGACATCTGATCTCTGCAGAGAAGGAGGGATCACAGCCAGTGTGGCTTTTGCTGACTGATCTTGGGAGGTTTACCTCCTCTGGTGTCTGTCTCATCCTCAGTGGATGTTGGGACACCAACCCGGGAGCTGCCACCTCCCTGCCAGGAGCAGCCACCTCCAGCCCAGGTGGCTGGTGCCAAGGGCTGCTTTGGATGCGTTGTTTGTTCTTAAGATGCCATTTAGCAGCCAGGTAACCTGAGCAGCTGCCTGTGGCAGCAGAGCAGAGGGGTAGAAAAACTGGCTCGAGGGACTCAGGCTCAGGGTAGTGCCATGTGGCAGTAATGCCGTGGTGGTCCCTCGAGGCACCTCACCAGCTGGTGTCCCACACGGGCAGGTGACACAGGGAGGGCCCTTCCTCTTCTCACACCCCATAATAACCCTATCCCACCCCTCACCCACGTCCCTGTGCTCTTCTCCTGCACGGGGCTGATCTTTTGTTGAAAGTTTTAATTTTCTTCTTGAACTTTCCTGCACCCCACTCAGTGAGAGGTCCCTCTCACTGGCAGCTCCTTGAACACATTTCAGTACATCCTAAAGTTGCTGTCACTTCCGAACTTCATAAGAGTGTGCTCCTCACTTCCTACAGGTCATGGATAAGGATGCTAAATAGGGCAGGTCCAGGGATAACAACTTGGTAGTCCTCATCGCTGGCCTTCAGGCAGAGTTGGGTTGGAACCAGTGGCTACAACCCTCTGAGCCCAACCCATTTTTTTACCCATCTAGTTGTCCCGGCTTGGATACAAAGGGACTGTCTATCAGGGGTGACAGAGAGCTGCTGTGGTACCATTCCCCTCTGAGCCCCCACAGGGCTGTTGGGGTGGGTTCAGAGCAAACCCCAGGAAGCAGCTCATCACAGAAAGACCAATTAAACTGCAGAACTCCTACGTGCAGGAGGCTGCAGGACCAATTCACGGAGATCCCTGCAGCTTGAGAGGGTTATTGCTGCTGAGGCTGGGTGTGTACCCTGGGGTATCCCCATAAGAGGGATGTGGTCATTGGCTTGACCCACGACAGATGCTTTTAGGGTCTTAATACCAACCCTGGGGACCGAGGGCAGCTCCCAGGCACTGTGAATCAACAGGGATCAGACCCAGCAGGCTGGCAGGAGTCAGGACAGTTGCTTCTCTGCAGGAGTTGTCTCCTACCTCCAGTCTGGTTGGCAGAGACAGTCCCATTTCAGCATCGTTTAAAATCTTGGCACGCTCCCATCGCTTCCCTGCCTTGGTACACGCTGCTAACTGAAAGCCTCGGGGTGGTGGTGCAGGGAGGATAAATACTCCCCGTCTAATTGCCTTCCCCCCACGTCTGAGTCTGTGGTGCAGCATGTAGACGGGTATCCACTCCCCTCCCTTCTCTTAGTGCCTGTTATCTCCTGGGGCCATGCTGCGTAATTTAGCAAAATATTCTAACACGGTAATTAACGTCTGAACTTCAAGAGGGCACTGCCTTTTCACTGTCTCCTTCAGAGGAAGAAAAAGGAAAACCTTCCCGGCTGCAGTCAGATGAGCGAGGAGGGTGGTGCTCTTTGGAAGAGAAAATTGCCTCTTTTAACGTGGGTTGTGTTGGGTTTCGTTAATCACTCTCACTTTTTAAAAAGCATCAGCCTTTTGAGTTGAAAAAAGGGTCTTTGACAGTATAATGAGATGCTAGGATTTTCAATATTATTCTCCGAGTCAGAGAGTGAAATAGAATTTTTGCTTTATCAAATGAGCAAATTGCACCAAGGGGGTTGGATTTTGACCTACACCATACTTCCACTCAGGAAGCTCCATGAGGTCAGATGTGAACAGAGAAAATATGTTCTTTAAGAAGAAGGGGACTTACATCCTCACAGAAGCCCACTTCTGCTCCACCCTCTCTGGTTCTGCAAAAAATCAAAGGTTTGGTCTCCAGTCTAGTGGGACTGGCACAAACTGGGAAGTGTCTTGTCTAGGGAAAGGATGGAGGAGGAATGAGGGCTGTGGGCATGGGAGGGAAGGGATTTCAGAGAAGGAGTGAAAAAGAGGGAGTGGGTGCCAGGGACTTGGGGAGGAAGGAGAAATGAGGAGAACAAATATGGAGTTGTCTTGGGAGTCCAGGAGATGCGGGCTGAAGACATGGAAGAGCTGGGAAAAAAGTCTGGGATTTGGAGCAAGTGGGGCATGGGGATATAAAGGCGTTGTGGACTTTCAGAGCTACGGCAGGAGGCAGAGTACAGGAGCAGGGGTGCAAAGAGCGGGGATGGGTGCCTGTCTGTAGGACCACGCGTAGCAATGGTGCATTCCCTGTAACCTCTGTGCTGCCATACTTAAATAAACAATTAACCATGCAAAAAGCTCCCATGTCCCCAGACCCCCGTAGCTGTGCCGGCAAAAACACTCCTGTGAGTGCAGCTTGTTTGGGAAATAACAAATTTCCTTTCATCCTGGTCATTTTGATCAAAGGGCATTCTTAAAGTGGAGGAGATCAGGCAATTGGGTGTTTTTTGGGAGCAGATGAGGACAGGCCAAACCAAGGAGGGCTGCCCAGTGCCTGTAAGCCCGTCTGCCCTGTTGAGTATTTTATGTGCAGGAACATATTCTTGGAAAGCCACAGGACTCGTTTAGTCCCAGCATTAAAACCGTGGTGTTGTATCTTAAACAGGGGAGGGGAAATGCCACCCTCGTTTCTCTGGGACCCGTGGAGAAGGCAGAGGAAGCAATTTGCGCAGATAAAGAAGTGAAGCCAGATACCATCTCACAGGATGGTCCCTCCTCCTCGCGTGGCTTTGTTTTTCTCCCTCGCCCTCCTGTACCAGGCATTGTTAGTTCCCAAAAACCCTTTCAATGGGATGTAAACACAACTATTTGCGTCTGCCGCCGTGCGCTTGCTGCTCTGCAGAGCCAGGAAAGCGCAGAGCCTCCGGCCAGCCAGGGTGGAGCCCGCTGCAATCAAGCTCCATGGTCTCGCCACTGTTTCTTTCCATGTTTTGTGTTTCCCCGGGACCCTTGGGATGAGATCACATCCTCCTCTCCCAGGGTTATTATGTCTTCGGACGGGAAGGATGAAGCCAGTCGTCTGGGTGGCTTGAACTCTCTGTGCACCCAGACCGGGTGGCTCTGGTCGTCTGTCCTGCTCACCTTCGGGTCCTGGAGGCCCACCTAGAGCCAGGGGATGTGTAACCACCAGGCTACTGTTGGATTGCAGCGTCTGGGTTGATGAGTGACCAGATTTTCTTCATCATTGTCTCCAGTAATTACCTCTTAATGGTTTCCATCTTCGCAGGAATTCCTTCTGGTGTTCCAGATCCGGGGAGAGAGAGTGTCATGTTTCATGGTTTCCCTTGTCTACAGTGGAAAGGAGTAGGAGGAGTTTCCCACGACTGGGTACAGGATTTTGTTCCTCTGGCCTTAATTCAATTTGCTGTTAAGTATCTCTGAGTTCCTCAGGAGCCTGACAAGAAGGATAACCAACATTTTGGTTTACTCAATGCAATAAACAAACTAATCTCTTTTTACCATCCTCCCGGGGAGTCCTAGTTGTGTAATAGGAGAGCAGAAGTCTCCTCCTGAGCTGAGAAAAGCACGTCAATGTAAAAGGAGTTGGTGCCACCAAAACTTACTTAGGTTGTCCAAAATATGTTAGAGGAAGTGCTATGGACATGGCTCTGATGCAGCCATGCAGGCACAAGCAGCTTCAGCACAGAGCTCCTTCCCCCCTTTGCCACTGTGTCTGGGCAGCTGCTTGTGGGACCAGCAGTGGCTTGTGCTGGTGGTTTCTTCCTAATGGAGCAGTAGGAGCTGCTGTCAGTACATTTTCTCCCAGGCTGAGACCACAACAGCCCAGTGAGGTAACTGGGAAGTGGGTTCCCTCCATGAGACACATAATCTGGTGGCACCTTGTGCATCTTCTTGTAGGCTTAAAGCCTTCCCAGATCCCCAGGGAGGTGTGAGCAGAAGGGAGTGGGGAGAGAAGCACCACTGCTGGTGGAAGAAGCTGGACACAGACTGCCTCTCCCAGCTGTGTTTTCAGATCTCAAGAAGTCACATTTTGGAGCATGGCAGAGCCTGTGCCTTGTGCAGAGACAGCTTTGTAAGGGAAAGGTCTTCCCCAAAACTTTGTGTTTGGTAACCTCAGCATCAAATGGGTGAGCAGCAAAGATTTCACTTATGCCTGTGAACTTATAGAAGTCTGTTTCCATGTGCTCACTTGTTTCTTCTCTGGAGAAAGTCAGTCTTATCTGACTTCTCCCACTCCCAGAGAGGGACTCAGTACCCCTTTAGAGCAGGTGGCACTGGCATAGCTTGTTGGTGGGCACAGGATGAGCTCAGCTGACTGATGTCTTAGGTCAAGGATCCATCTGATGATCCATCTGATGGTAGCAAATTGTAGAAATCCTTAAACTGGCCCTGTGGTGGAGCATTTTGCAATCACTTATCCCCACACCCTTGTTTGTACTTTGCATTTTCCCCAGTCCTGGCTGTTTTTACCATCCCATGCCCCGACAAGAGGAGAAGTGGAGCTGTACCATCGCCTGTGTCTCAGAGAAGTGCGTGACTCTCCCCATGCAGAGCCATGCAGTCCCATGGATCTTATCTCAGGCATCTTCCTTAAGGACTTGTGACAGTAGGTCAATAAGGGGCTGCTGGAAAGGCAGAAAATTGCTGTTGATGTCTGTCTGCAGAGAGTCTGTGAAGCAGAATTGGCCTGTGCTCCCAGGAGGGCCCACCTAGCAGACTGTGGGGATTCCAGGAGGGTTTGGGGGCAGTAGGTCCCCAGCTGTGGTCCAGTAGAGCACTGAGAGTACCTGCAGAGCCATGTCAGCACCTAAATGGAGCTGCCAGGTGTAGGGGATGATGACAGAAACATAGAATGCTGTGGGATGGCAGGAACCTTTAAAGCTCATCCCATTCCACCCCCTGCCCTGGCAGGGACACCTTCCACTATTCCAGGGTGCTTCAAGCCTGTCCAGCCTGGCCTGGGACACTGCCAGGGATCCAGAGGCAGCTGCAGCTTCTCTGGGCACCCTGGACCAGGGTCTCACCACCCTCATCATGAACAACTTCTTCTATCTGTTTAGTCTGAAACTCCCCTTTTTTAGTTAAAAACTATTACCCCTGTTCTGTCACTGCAGGCCCTACTAAAAACTTTGACCTTATCTTTCTTATCAGCCCCCTTCATAAGGGGGTCTCCATGATGATCCCGACCACAGAGCTGGAACAGATTCATCTGTCAGAGGACAAAGTCCATCGTGGCCCTTCCCAAGGCCCTTTCTGGTTAAAAGCAGGACTGGGAAGCACCATCTTTCCTGCATTTCCAGTACAGTATGTCCACTCTGCCTGCTTAAGCTCCAAGTGGCGCAAAGAACTGATTTTTCACTTCCTCACAGAAATGTGTCTGCGTTTTTCCCCCTGGCCTCGCTCCACACCAGTGAGCCAGTTGCTGTGTGCTGGTTCCCCTGTGGCCATGCACCACAGTCCCCTGGGAAGGGGAGTCCTGGGAGGCACCTCCTCGTGATCCAGGTGCGGGTGAAAAGCATACCTGTGGGCAGCCTGGGTGTCCGTGCGTGTTGCCACTGGACACGTGAGCCCGAGGTGCCCGTCGGGGAGCCAGGGCAAGCGGCACGTGGGCTGCGGTCAGCCCAGCTTTCCCCAGGTCTCACCCCAACCTCTCCGTGGCTCCAGGTGGATATTTTCCCGGTTTCTTGCGCTTTCACGCTGGAGTCATCACCAAAGCATCATAAAACACTGCATGCTAAGGGGTAGTTAGTGGCCAGCATTGCTTATGTGTCATTTTGGAAGCGATATTGTACACAGTAATTAGTACTGTGTCTTGCAGGAGACGTTTCATTGCATCTGGAAAGGGTGATGTGTGCACTGGGCTGCTCCCACCCCATCTCCCGGGGAGAATTGCTGAAGAACACGATTAAACCTGCGTGGTTTGGCGATAAGGGGTGGCCGGGCGGGTTCCCCTGTCCTCCTCGTGGTGTGGGCACCCCTGAGAATACCAAGTAAGCACTTCTGCTTCTCAGCAGGCCAGGTGATCTCAGAAAGCAGATAATAAACCCAAATATTTGGGGTGAGTCCCAGTGTCTTCGCTTTTTGGTTTGCTCGTGCTGGTCTGCACCCCATGCCTGTGCCTCTGTTGCTGTTCAGGAGAACCAAGCTGGTTCTGTCCGCGGTGAGGCACAGACTGGGGGTGCAGCTGCAGATTTGGGGCTCTTTGTGTCCTTCAGCCATGGCTGCATGTCCACCCCATGTGGCTTATGATGCTTATCTCTGCAAAGATGTAAAGAGAAGGTTCTGGGGCCACAGAGTCCAGGGGGATGGGTCCCAAGAGCACACCATGGAAACCAGTTGCACTCAAGAGCCACCCTGCAAGGCACTGCAGCTCCCCACCACACACAGCACTTGCAGGAGCAGACCCTAAAACTTAACTTCTTATGCAAATATTTAGCACTTGGAGCCCACATGGACACACTGGCTCTGCAGAGGACCTTGCCCAGCGCTCATCTCTCAGCGTGACATAGAAATTTGAAAGAGAAGGCGCCTGATATCTTCCACCAGTCTGCAAGGCAGAGTCCAGCACCAGAAACAAAAGTGAGAAGCCTTTCGCAACTGAGGCTGGGTATTATATGACTGGCCGGGCAGATTCTGGCATGCAGCCTCTTCTCTTAGGAAATCAGGCAGACTCTTTGTCTGCTTTCCAGCAGGAACTGCTGCTTTCATTGCCCGGCTTCACCCAATACGGGGGAAACCGGCTGGAGAGCAAAGGGAAGTTTTTCTCGCAGACAGCCCCAGCCTCCAGGGGATGATTACAGGTTAAATTGAGGAGCGCATGAGTCCCGGCTCACCTGCCCTGTTGTCTGCCTCATGCTCCTTTTCAGATCCCTTGTCCACGTCCACCAGCTGGTTTGAACCCTGTGGGAACCTGGTGGAGACGGATGGGATGGTGCCCAGAGTGGGAGTTGGGCAGAGGCACACAGCAGGGAGGAGCAGCTATAAATAGTTAAATAAATAATAATTCCAATGTGGGAGTGCTAATTTAATGGGTATAGAGTGTTTACCTTAAAATATTTTAAGTAAATATGAATTAGATTGCAAACAGTGAATGCAATTGGCTGGGTTGTGCCAGGACTCTAGGGTTGTGATTTCCCTGGATCTCTCAAAGCATTTTCACCAGTTTTGCTTGCAGCCCTGGTCAGGTCTGACTCAGGGGTCACAGAGCTTTGGGAAACAGTGTGCTCTGGCTGAAAGAACTATCCCAGTGCTTCGAGTGCCTGGTGCTCATGTAGGGAGCTATCAGTGGGGAAGAAATACCCTTTGAGAAATACATGCAAGTTGTCGTCAATGAGTGAGGACATCCATGGTGGGACCCCAGGCAGCACCGTCCATGCAGTCAGCAAGGTTCAATGCCTGTGCCAGGCTTCCTGATCTCATCCTGTCCCATCAGACAGGGGTCAGAAGCAGAAAGTGCCTACACCCCAGCATGTGATCAGCAACATGCAGAGTGATATCGTTCTGATCCTCCAGGCTTTGGTCCATTGCACTGATGCAGGTGGCTGGCAACCATCTGTGGCCATAGATTTGGGCTCTGGTTCCCCAGAGCACCAGCTGATCTGACAGCTGGGCTGTCCCCTCATGCACAGGGATGTGCCTGGGCTTGGTGGGCAGGCTGTGGGCCTCCCCAGCCTACATGTCTCAAGCAGAGACTCACCTGCAATGCTTCAGACTGGTGTCTCTCAGTGCCCTGATGGAGCAGTGGAGCATGTGATACTTGGGTGGACAAGGGGGGCACATGATGCCTTGGATGCATGGTGGAGCATGCGGTGCCTCTGGAGCAATGGAGCTCGTGGATCCTGGATGGATGAGGTGCAATGCATGGTACCTGGATGGACAAGGTGGGGCACATGGTGTCTCCATGGACAAGGCAGAGCACACAGCACCCTGATGGAGCACACTCATTCTCCTTGTTCAGCCAAGTCACATCGGATGGTGTCCCTGAGGGCAGCATCAAGTTGGAGGGTGCCTGCCCAGGGCTGGGGGTAGGATGTGTTCTCTGTTTCAACATAGGGTGGTGAGACTGTTCCTCATTAGCCAGGTATCTGAGCACTTGACTGGGACGTGTTCATCCTCACCAACACCTTTTGAGGTAGGGAAGCACGTCCCAGCCCTGTGTCTGGGAAGCTGGGGCTAGTGAAGTTGCAGCCTTTCTATGACCACATATCCTGGGCCGGCAGTAGGATCACTGAGAAGACCATGCATGGCAGAGGAAGGGCTGGAGTCAACCCAAAGTCTACTTTCGTGCTTTAGTTTACATGTTATGTTCTTTACTGAAGAATAGCAAAAATAAGAAAGGTATTGTTAAAAGGTATTGCCTGCTCCTTTATTTGCAGTCCTGCTTCACGCCACAGCTAAATACCCCAGGAGGGAATATCTGGACTACTGCCTGTTTATATTTTTCCCTAACTGATATTTTTTTTTCATTGTTGGTGTTGAGTTTAAAATAATCTCGTGTTTTCTTGTGAAGAATCTGAACTGTTTGTGAGAACTTCTCTCAGAGCACACGGCTTGGGCTTAACTAACATTTTCCAAATAACTGGGGGGGGGGGGGGGGGGG
>VZTN01024622.1:10785-54991 GCA_013400515.1 Erpornis zantholeuca | reverse complement strand
GGCAGGAGAAAAAAAACTTGCATGATTTAAAAATCCTGGCTGAAGCTGTGGCTAATGAGAGATAAAACTGATGGACAATGTGCTCATCGAGATGCTGTAAACACCATCTTCAAAGCGAACAATCTGCCGTCCGTCAAAAACAGAGGACAGTGAAGACAAAACTCTGAGAGTAGTGATAATTCCTTGTGTTACCTCTTCTTTCTCCTATCTGTTTTCCAGCCAGTGTGGAGCTGGTAAACAAACAGGCATTTATTTGTAGATGAAAGGAAACATGGAACAACGAGAGTGGGAAGGAGGGATGATAAGGCTCAGAGTCACAATTCTGATTTTAACTAACGGATGTGACTTTGTTATGCTGAGCAATTTTTATAAGGGCAGTTTTAATCAGTTCAACCGCTTTAAACAGTCTGCCTTTCTCTAATGAATTTCAGATACTAGTGAAGCCAGTTTTCCCATTTTTTCTCCTTTTGCTCAGTGGTTACTGCACACAGGGAATAGCTCAGGGCCATCATGGCTTGTTCATCCCAAAGTGGTGGGATGGAAGTGGCTGTAGCTTCGAGTGTTTCGAGTACCTGTAATTGTCATAAAGATGAGAACAAAGAAAAACATGTATTTTTGGTCCTGTTTCGAGTGTCCCTGCTTGTGGTTTCAGTGTTTGTGGGGTGACACATGCTGAGCTCCTGCACTTTGCCATTGTCATGTGGAGCTGGTGACCCTCACTGCACACTGAGTCTGAACCAAGAGAGATGAGCATCTTCCTGCGCCATCCCATGCCATGTCCAGCAACATTTGGGTCTTTCCTGAAAGCTGCTCCTGTTTGCAAGCTCATGTTTGTAACACAGAGTTCATGGAGAGCAGAGCAGGGCTGGAGCTGGTGCACCTGAGACTCCGTAGTTTTGCTGGCACCCCTTGCCCTTGCACCACTGTGTAGAAGAAACCATATTAATTACAGTGTATTGGATGTAACCCTTTCCATCAGGCAGTTTTGTGGCAGTCAGAAGTGTCCCCACAGGGATGGAGAGGTTCAGGAGTGGGTGGCAGAGCCCTCTCCTTCCAAAGGGCTCCTCCCAGGGCTGTGCTGTTCCAGTGTGGTTGACTGACAGCTGCATTTATTCCCTGTGTGTGTGAAATGAGTGTGTTTTCTCACTGCCTGCCGTGGGATAAAAAACGCAATTTAAACTAAATTTATTATGGAAGTTGTTAACCTAAATTTTTCCCCATGTTCTGTCACTCCTTACGTTAAATCTTTGTGTTGACAATCTCTTTTCTCCCCTCTTTCTGATTTTGTGTCCTTTCCTCCTGGAAGTGTCAAAAGCCAAGTTGGGCAAAGACATAGAAGGAAAATTATAAGGGAGGAGGAGGAAGAGGAAGAGGTCATGCATTTCTCACGGCTTCTCTCTTCTCTCTTTCACAGTTGTTGCAATCTCAGGATGTGAAGGAAGATGCTGTGCTTTGCTGCTCCATGGAGGTAGGGAAGCACCTCTACATCTGCCCTGAACCTCACTGCATTGCCCCTTCTGTCCTTGCCCATGTGTGTGTCAAGCAGCTGTTGGATGTTTCCAGACCTGACATCGGTGTTGCCTCTGTGCATTTTGGAATGATCAAATGGCTTGGTTTGGAACAAACCTTTAAAGGTCATTTAGTGCAACACCCCTCTGCAATGATCATGGACACCTTCCACTATCCTAGGCTGCTCCAAGCCCTGTCCACCCTGGCACTGCCAGGGATCCAGGGACAGCCACAGCTGCTCTGGGCACCCTGGGCCAGGGCCTGCCCACCCTCACACACAGCAATTCCTTCCCAAGATCCCATCTCTCCCTGCCCTCTGCCACTGGGAAGCCATTCCCTGTGTGCTGGCCCTCCAGGCCTTGTCCCAAGTCCCTCTGCAGCTCTCCTGGAGCCCCTTTAGGCCCTGCCAGGGGCTCGGAGCTCTCCCTGGAGCCTTCTCTTGGGCAGGTGAGCAGCCCCAGCTCTCCCAGGCTGGCTCCAGAGCAGAGAGGCTCCAGGCCTGGCAGCATCTCCGTGGCCTCCTCTGGGCTGGCTCCAGCAGGTCAATGTCCTTCCTGTTCTGAGGACTCCAGAGCTGGATTCAGGACCCCAGCTGGGGTCTCACAAGAAGAGCTAGGTAGAAGACCACTGTGCCATAAGAGATGGCCCTTGAGACTCTGTCACTGGGCTCCTGATGAGGGTAAATGCATGCAGGAAGTTTGGTAGCTGGGGTCCCATCAAAATGCTTTATCATCCTGGTTCCTTCAAATCTCGCCCTCCATTAAGTTTTTAAGCACAAAAACAGCTGTAGTGGAGCAAAAGCTGCCCTGGGACTAACACAGAGGTTTGCTGTGCTCTGCAGCAGTTTTGCAGAGAAGCAAATGTCTGGACATGGCACTCAGTGCTCTGGTCTGGTTCACAAGTGGGGATCACTCACAAGTTGTGCTCAATGACCTTGCAATTCTTTTTCAACCTAATTGATTCTGTGATTCTGTGAAATATAGCAGAGTTTTATTGGTTACTTTTTTGGGAAGTGATTGGCCCATGGGGATAGATGCTTTTCTTGAAGAGAACAGTTGAAGTTGCAGTAGTTAAAATTCAGCAGAGCAGATGAGGAGGAGGGTTTGATTTTTGAGCTGAGGACTTTGGGGAGCTCTGCTCTGGGGAGACCTCCTGTGATGGTGGACTTATCACTGTCCACCCCAGACTTTGACCTTCTCTGTGCTGCTTGATGGAGGCTCTCCAAGGAGTAATTGTTTTAGAAAAAGCCTTTGGCTGTCTTCAGGAAAGCAGCACGACGGGTATAAATGCAGATCTTGGCAGGGCAGGATTTGTTATGCACACAGGAGCGTTCTGCTTATTCCAGCTAATGACTGGGAGTCACTGGGAGCTCTGAATCAGCGAGTAAATGAAGGGCCAGGTAGAAGGCAAGAATAAGACATCACAGCCTGCACTTTGTTTTGAGAATAGCATGATTTTTAGGTGGGATTTTTTTTTTTTTCAAAAGCAATCCATCTCTGCCACCTTTGAAGTCAGTGGGAGCTGAACCATTCACTCCTCCAGCAGCCTGGTGTGTATGCTTTTGAAAACCTCGCCCTTCGTGTTCAGCTCTTGGAGCCTGCTGCTGGATGGTTTTGGTTTTCAAAAGCCACGACGCCTTTAGCCTTGCCTGCACCAGGCAGGGGAGAACCAAAGGGACGGGAGGTGTCTGTAAAAAGCCAGAGGGGTGTTTTAATATCTTAGAGTGAAAGAATCATAGACTGTCTCAAGCTGGAAGGGACCCACAAGAATCAGTAATCCATGGTTGACCCCTTCTTCTCCCGACAGCTGCAGAGCACCGGCCGGCTGCTGGAGGAGCAGCTGCCCGAGATGATGACAGAGCTGCTGGCGATAGCCCGTGACAAGATGCTGTGTCCCTCTGAGTCCATGCTGACCAGGTCCCTGCTGCTGGAGGTCATCGAGCTGCACGCCAACAACTGGAACCCCCTGACACCCACCATCACACAGTACTACAACAAGACCATCCAAAAACTGACGGCTTGAGGGGCAGGGCAAGGTGGGGTGGTAAGGGACGAGACGAAGACATGCGCCTTGACGGGGCCCGGCAAGAGCTTTTCTGATTTAAATCCCCCAGCAGACCAAACCCCAGCATGCTCGAGAATACGTTCGTGGGGTGGGGAGGGAGCAGCATGTTTCTTTTTCAGCCGCGCCGCCAAGTGCCACCCCTCCTCCCTGCCGTGGTTTTGTTTTAGGGGTTTCTTTTTCTGAACTCATTGCTCAAGCAGCAGCAGCGCATCCCGCCGGGTTATTGTTTGGCTTTCGAAAGAAGACAGAGAATTTGGAAAAGGAGAAAAAAAAAAAGAATAATCTAAGTGGGGGCTAGTATTGTTTTCACGCCGTCCTCCTGCCTTGCCCTGGCCAACTGGCAGGAGACAGCAGGCAGCAGATGTCTCGGGAGGACAAAGCCAGGCACACACCACAGCAGACGCTCATAACTGATGGCTTTTGTCAAGCGGGGCTTGCGTTAGGTTCCCTCCCTCCTTCTCTTGTTTTCGACTTTCTGTGTGTTCCCCCACCTACCCGCCACCCCTTCAGAGGCAGATTGGAGAGCGGGACAACTTTCTTACTTGCACTGGGTTTCCTTTTTCTCGAGCATTCGTAATTTCTTCTTATTGTCTTGTTGGACGGACAATTGTGAGCAGCTCGGGGACGGGAGAGCAGCGCCTTCCCTCGAGCTGGGTAACGGTTTATGTGAAGATGCTGAAGCAGAAGGAGTATTTCAAAGGAGTCCTAAAGCCACTGCAGAAGTTACATAGCCACCGTCATGTTGCCAGTGACGTCCTCGGTGGATTGAGAAATGTGTCCTTGGAGCTGGGGGCTCTGAAAAAAGGGGATTATTCTGTGGCTCTTGCTGTTCAAGTCACCATTATTTCTCAGCCACTATAATCATTTAACTTTCTTTTGTAATGATTTTTTTTCCATTGAAGGAGTGCTTTATTGTTATTACTGTCATGGTTGTAATTATACATTTAAATCCAGGCCTGTTGTAGTTGGGCCTTATAATGTACAGGGCAAGGGAGAAATGAAGGTTTGATGTTCTTTGGAGACTGGTAAAGAGAAGACAAGCAGTGCATAACAAAAAAAGAGGAAAAAAGAAGAGGGGAAAAATACAAAAAAGCCAAAAATAGAAGTTTTGAGCCTGGCTTCTAACTAGCTGAATATGCTATCCAGTGTTCCTAGGTGTGCAGTGTGCAGGAGCAGCTCTGTCCCGTGCTCTAAGTGGCACAG
This sequence comes from Erpornis zantholeuca, assembly GCA_013400515.1. NCBI lineage: Eukaryota > Metazoa > Chordata > Aves > Passeriformes > Timaliidae > Erpornis > Erpornis zantholeuca. The sequence goes on along the minus strand of VZTN01024622.1, from coordinate 50,215 downwards.
TGTCATCAAGGGGTGGGGGACATCTTCAGAGAGGCAGAGTGTGCTCGGGGATCTCCAGGTTGCTCCAGGATCCCCTCATGGCTCCATGCTGGAGCAGCCCGAGGGAGAGGATGTCTGTGGGGGACAGTGGTGAGGTGCCACCTGGAGGGTGAGAGGCTGGGCCAGGGCAACGCCTGAATCGTGAAGAAGACGCAGTGGACTCTTTATTTGCTGACCTTGCAACACTTCAACTTAGGAAATCCCTCCACCTGCTTTTTCTAGTGAAGCCTGGTGAGGGTGCAGACTGCCCATCCTGCCTGCAGGAGATGAGGAAGGCATGGTGCCCTCAGCCCATCCTGGTTTCTTCTCACCGTTCAGTTTATTTCCTTCCTGATGATAAGAGAATTTGTGCCGCAAGGGACACACACACTGACCCCGGACCAGGCGGGCTGGGCCTGAACTCAGCAGCTCAAACCCATTTTTCCAAGCAAAATGTTGCATTTCTGGTGGCTTGTAAAGAAGAGAGATTCCACCCTGAACTCCTTGGATATGCAGTATGTTTTCGGGTGCCTTATGAATGTGTTGGTCTGTCTGCGATGGGGAGGAAGCTTTTGCTGCAAAATTTAAAGGGCAGAAATCTTCAGCAGAAAACGCATTGCAGGGGGCATGAGTCGTGATGCTGCAGTTCAATATTACCTGAATTTTCATCTGGTTGTCTGCTGATCCAGTTTTCATTCTGCACCTGGAGCAAGAGGAGCGAGCTGGAAACAGGAGCTTCAGTTTTCCTGTCTACCCAGAAAGCAGCAAAATGATTGCTGAGTGCACTGGAATTGTCTGGAAAAATTAACTTTTGCTTCACTTATTCAAGCCCAGGAGCTTTGCACGGTGGTGGCGCCTTGCATTGGGTCAGCTCTGTTAATAGCAGTGTGGTTTGATAGTATTAATGAGCAGATGAACTTCATTAAGGCGGCAAAGCCCATCAGTATTACAAGGCTCAGGGTTGTGCCCATTGCTCTTTGTTTTTTCTGCTCCCTGAATTCTCAAGGAGTGGAAGAGAAGGGGATATAACACCCACCACAGTGCACTCAAGCACAGTGTCAATCTTCTGGGAGAAGGCCTGAAAAACAGTTTTGTCTTGATTTTTTTTTCTTTTCTTTTAAGGACAGAAAAGTCCTCTAGCGGGGACAGCAGCATGGTGGGTCGGGGTGCCAGGGATCCTGCCAGCAGTGATCCAGACTGCCACTCTGGCCCCTGCCACTTCTCACTTCCCACTGAATTTTTTTGTGGGATGTAGTGAAAGAAGAAAAAAGAAAAGAAAAACACAGAGAATTGGGGATTTTGTGTCTAAAAACTTGAATTTTCACCCATCAGTGCATGAAAAGACATTCAGAGTCAAAGTGTAAGCCACATGGCAGTATTTCTCCTAAAGTGTTTCCCTACCCCTACCTGCTATGAGAGTTTATTCAATTTTCTCATTGCGGGGCAGTCCTACAACCCCCACTGACCAGGCTTGGCCCATGACTTTCCCTTCCAACACTGGAAATGAAGAACTTTTATGTGAAATCTGTCGTTTTTTAATGTCTTGCCATTTATCTCCGCTATTACCATACATTCATCCAGCCATTAACTGCCTTGATGCATCAGTCACTCTGTTGATGTCCAAGAACAAAAATGTTGACCAAAAATGGTGTTTTTTTCCCAAAAATTACATGCTGCCAATGGTATCTTTCTGAAGTCCATCCATAGGAAGCTGGCAGGCACATGGCATCATTCACCAGAGTACTGTGTTGGGAAAAGAGGCGCCACGAGGACATTTGATGGGCAGGATGGGGAACAATGCTGGGGAGTTTTTTGGGTGAATGCACCTGGGGATCCTGGAGTGGTTTTTTCTCTTTTTTATTTTTTTTTTCCTGTTCTTTGACTTACTTAGAAACGGTCGCCAAAGAGCGTAATTCTCCAACATGTATTTTTAGGTGTGAAGCCACCAGCTACATCTCCCCAGGTCAGCCAGATCCCATCTTGGCTGCTCAATAAAAGTGACTGTGTGGGGTTTTACCGTGTTGTCCCCATACAACTACATCAGCAAAGGGGAAAATTACCCCCTCGGGCCAAATGTGTGTGGGGCCAAACCTCGGGGTGGTGTGGAGGCAAGTGGCTGCAGCATCACCTCTGTGCCCATCTCCCTGGGATGCAGAGCGGGTTTGCTGACTCCCTGCCGGGCTCCCCGGAGTCTAATTCACCTCATTCCTGGTAAAAATCTTCCCAAAAAGATGGGTTTTGCTACACAGAACATGACTTGTTTGGTTTCCCCGTGAGGGATTCCACTGCTGTTCAAAGAATGCTTGTGTATATGGAGGTGAAAAAAAAAATGGGGAGAAAAAAAAGGAAAAGTAAGTGATTTGCTTGGTTCCCCTCTTCCCCTGAAGGAGATTAATTAGTATCTATTCTTGGCATGATTGATGGCTTTGAAAGAAAACTTGTCAGAATAACTTATGATTTATTTTCATGCTTATTTTTATAACACCCCTCACTTGGAGATCTCTCAAAATCTTAAATATGATTTTTTTTTTTTAATTTCCCTGCTGGGTATTTTATGGCTTTACACTAATTTTGCTCCTCTTGGTGGTAGCTATTAGGCAGTCCTGGTGATATTTTCAGTATTTTTTCAGAAGAAATGATACTAAGAGTTGTGAAGTCCACTGTTGATAGCCAAGGGAGCTGCGGTGTCCTGCAGAACACAGAATTAACACTAGCAATTCTTCTTCTTTTTTTTTTTTTAATGTATTTATTTGCATTTGAAAAAGCGACATTTTTAATTTAATCATATTTGTTAAACTAAGCGCTTTAAAAAATGTTTTTAAAAATTAAAAAAAAAAAGGAAAAGGTTTTGGGGAGAGTAAAGACTAGATATTCATACTTAGAGAAATCACAAACTCATCGTTTTCAGCGTTTCAGAGACTGTTAAAACAAGAGAGCTCATAACTCCTTGTGGCAATTCAGTCTTTGTTTATAGAACATCCAGACCCACTGTATGCTATAAAATGCATCATCTGAGTAATAAATGTTTAAAGCTTGACATTTCCCCATCTCTTTGTGGGTATGTGCTGTCGCTTCTCCTGCTCCGGGAGGACCCATTCTTTAGTTCAAGATGGAAGAGAAGGAATACTGGGGGGGTGAGAGCAGAATATCCCTCGTGGTGCAGCTCAGGAGGGCTCTGTGGGGACAGCTCAGCGCTCCTGGCACCAGGTCACATCCTGCTTCTCCTCCTGTGGGGCTTGGTCCCTGTCCCCATCACTTCTCACAGGGGCGAGGGTGAAGGCTGTGGGGGTGGTGCAAAGGGCTCAGAGCTCCCTTGGATGAGGAATTGAGGCCCTCTCCTGATCTGCCTCCACAGCTGCCTGCTCCCCTGCTCCCCATCCTCTGCCCAAAACAAATTTCCCATCTCTTTGTGTCCTGCCTCATCTGGGCCTGGAGGTCTGTTAGAGGAGGCCCCCCCAATATAATCACATCCATTCCACCCAATGCTACAGCAATGAGGGCTCACCAACAACTGCTGCCTGCTAAAAATAGTCTTTCAAAATTATACTCAAGATGTTTATCACAAAATCACAGAATATTCTGAGTTGGAAGTCCAACCAAGTCCAACTCTGAAGTGAATGGCCCATGCAGGGATAGAAGCCACAGTGTTGGCATTATCAGCACCATGCCCTGACCAACTGAGCCAATCTCAGAAAAAGGAGACTTACTCTGAGGTCTCCGCTGGAAAACTCTTCTCATGCCCAAGGCAATTAATTTTTGGCTAACTGAAATGCCTGGCTCTTGTCCTGGCCCGAGGGAGGGAAGGAGGGGGAGAAACAAGATGGGAAGTGAAACAAGGAGTGACAACACCACCCAGATCCCACAGGGACATTCATGTTGCTCCCCACACCTCTAATCCCCACGCTGCCCCTCCATTTCCCTTGTGCCAGAGCATCTTCTCCCTCTCGGGCAATGGCTCACAGGACACAACTCAGCACCACCAATGCCCAAACTGCCCTGGGGATCACCCCCTCCCAGAGCCAGCATGCTCTCTCCAGAGAGCAGGGCTTTGTGGGAAACTCCCCACCTTGCCCATCATCAGTGGAGGTGTCTTGACTCCAGAGTGTGATGTCCATTCCCTGCACACCTCACGTTCTCCCAACATGATGCTTTAAGCAATGGTGGGCTTGAAACCGAGCCTCAGAAAGCTGGATTCAAGAACAGTTATAATTCTGCAGCCCAGATCAGATCTTGGGAAGGAATTGCTGTGTGTGAGGGTGGGCAGGCCCTGGCCCAGGGTGCCCAGAGCAGCTGTGGCTGTCCCTGGATCACTGGCAGTGCCCAAGGCCAGGCTGGGCATGGGGGCTTGGAGCAACCTGGGATGGTGGAAGGTATCCCTGCCCATGACAGGGGGTGGAACAAGGGGGTCTTTAGGGTCCCTTCCAGCCCAAACCATTCTGGGATTCTATGAAATATTAGACTGTGTGCCACCCTTTTCAAGGATCCACCCCTAAACATCCCCATCATGAGCCCTAACCTGCAGCCAGACCCTACAGCTCTGGGGTGTGCTGGAGCTGGAGTTTGGCCTGCTCCTAATCAGGGGTTTGATCATCTGGACCAGCTCTGGGAAATGTTTATCAGCACTGGAGTTGGGCTAGGAGCAGACAAGCCAAGAGCAGAGAGGATCCCTGGGGCCCCTGGGACCACCAAGATGTATTAAATGAGAAAATAACCTGCAGTAACACAAGATTTGCAGCAGATGGATGGGCATCACTACAGACACGAAGCTTTCAAGATGAAGGAATATTTCTGTGAATTCCTCACGTCTGCCAAAAACCCAGACAGCAGCAAATACAGACTCCATGGATCAGAATAAGATTGCTTGGCTTCCCTAAAACATGGCAAACCTGCGAATAGCTGGGATGCAGAATATTCTCTTCCAGCAGCTCCACATCTGTGCTGCGTGTTAAGGGGAGTTTTTAAATGCTCCTTCTGGTGGCAAAATGAGCAACAAAGATAAGTAAAGTAACCTTAATATAACTGCTTTTGTGCTCTGTTTGCCAGCTGAACTGTAGCTTCGGTGATTATTGCTTGGGATGCAAGAAAAAAAGTGATATTAAAACGATAATGCCCATTACAAGACTATGTGGCCTCTTGTATCCCACACTGTGATCCCCAGTTATAAAGCTGGAGATTTGTATGACTACATAAATGTGACTACTGAGCCTAACTTGATGTCTATCCTGCTGCCCAGGACTTCTCTGAACTCCTAGAGTTCCATCCTTGAGCTGCAAATTACTGATTTAAGCATTTTCAGCAATGCAGGCATTGCTTGTACCTCTTGGAGAGTTCACTGTGGTTATCCTTGCAGATACAGGTGAGTGTGGGCTCTTGAGGATGGATGGTCCCAGAAATGGGTGTTTGGCTTTGTCTGCCCCAAAGTCAATGGTAAAAAAGTGCAAAGTCCCTCTCAAGAGAAACACTAAAGATTTCAGAATTGCATTCTGTCCTAAAAACAAAGCGTTTTGTTTCAATGTATGTTGTGTTGCTGTAGCAATAACATTTAAACAAATTGGATTTTATTAGCTCAGACCTTTTCAATAACTTCCCACAGAGCTTTCCCATCAGAAGTTTCCACTTTGGGGAAGTGATGCCAGGAGATGGCAAGAGTCTGATGGTAGAAATCACCTTGCCATGTGCTGAGTGGTCCTGGGTTTGCTTCACCCTCTGCTCCTCTTCTTCTAGCCCTGCCAGAGGAAAATGCATCAGCCTTTCTGTCCCCACATGTCACTCTTCACGTCCCCCACATGTGATTTGGCAGCCAAGACTTCAAGCTGGGCATCAGGAAGAATTTCTCCATGGGAAGGGTGGTCAGACATTGGAAGGAGCTGCCCAGGGAGGTTTGGAGTCCCCATCCCTGGAGGTGTCCAAGGAACGACTGGATGTGCCCCTCTTTTCTAGGTGATGTGGAAGGCGTTGGTCACAGGTTGGACTCATTGATCTTGGAAGGCTTTTCCAACCTAAATGATCCTGTGAAGATGGGGTAGGTCTGCACAGACCCTGCTAGTGCTGCTGGTGACCCCACAGCAGTCACTGGTGGTGGTCTTGGAGCAGATCCTTGCAACTGGTGGAGGCGTGGGTACAGCTGTCTGAGGAACTGGGCTGCAATGAGGGTCTGCATGGGCAGGAGAGGTCATGGAGTCACAGAATCCCAGAATTATTTGGGTTGGAATGGACTTTATAAATCATCTCGTTCCATTCCCCTGCCATGGGCAGGCCAAGACAGTAGTTCATGAGATTCCATGGCATCTAGGACCTGTGCAAAGTTGAAGTCAGTGGTTATGAGGACCATTTCCACACTTCTACAAGCAGCATCAAGCCTGGTTTTTATTTGAGGGGTGCTTGAAGGTACAGATGGAGAGCCCAGGTTTCCCAATCCAAAGGACAAATCCTACCTGCTCTTGCTTCACACAGGCACCAGGGAGGAGGGGTTCCATCTGGCTGTTGTCCTATGGGTGGAGGTGGGCAACAAGCTCTTCTACCTTTGACAACAGGGAGCTCTGCAAGAGCCTGGGCTTTCCTGGCACAGAGTCCTCCTGTGCCCTGTGCAGAGCCTGGGTGCCATGCACAGGTGGGTCATGAGCCATGGTCAGGTGTCAGCCGAGCTGGGGCTTCCCCGGGTCCCATCTGTCAGTCACGGCCAAATTATCTCACATTTCCTTCTCCCTGGGATAACACCCAAAATAAATTCTGGTCAGCATTTACTACTCCCTGCCTTGGTGATAGAATCGTGGAATCTCAGAATGGTTTGGGTTGGAAGAAACCTTAAAGATCATCTCACTCCACCCCCTGCCATGGGCAGGGACACCTTCCACTGTCCCAGGTTGCTCCAAGCCCTGTCCAACATGGCCTTGGACACTTCTGGGGATTAGCAAAATTCAAGCTCAGAAAGCAATTTTAAATTGACCTTTTTTTGGATAATTTAAAAATTTGAGGTCCAAAAGAGGTCAGCTTTCAAAGCAAGTCTGGAAGATTGGGTGGATTAGGGTGGGAGGAAAAACTGCACCAGGGGATGGGTTATCCAAAACCTGTCTAGTGGTAATTACACGTGTCGGCTGATGAAAAACTGGTTCGAGGGCAAACACCATAAAAATATTGCTGTGGGGAGAGAAAGACGACAGATTGTGAAATCCAGTCGGCAGATTGTTTTACAGCAAAGGTAACTTCTCTCCCCAGGGCTGGATTTTACAACTTGCATAAGAAACCAACCCCCAGTGAGCAGGGCTGCTCTGCTGTTCTTTTCAAGCACAAAAAATGCAGGGTATTTGTTAGAAACCTTGGGTTTATGCTGATTTCTTAGAGATAAATGCAGTCTTGTTTGGGGGGGCAATGATGCATTTGGGAGAGGGATTGTGTTGCATGTGGTGACTGCGATTACTTTTTACAATCATTGCGTGGACACATCCTCCTGTACTATATATTCTTTATATGAAATTGCATTTCCATTGTTTTTCTGAGCACTTAAATGGGGTGCTGCAGGGGCTCACTGCTCTCCCAAAGGGGCTAAACCCAAGTAACCCAGTGCTGCTGCCTGAATTCTGGTTCTCAGCTCATTTTATACATTTTTTTCTCCATTTTCTCTCTGTCCTGTAATATATATTTCCCTTTGCTCCCTCTGTGTTTGCAGACAGGCTTTCAGCTCAGTGCTGCCACATCTGGCCACCTCAGCTCCCTTTTCACAGCTGAGGATGTCTCTTCCTTGGGAAAGATGAATTCTCCTTGTGCCAGTTGCCACCTGCATTCATCTTTCTGGGGACAGGTGGCCATCCTGGGTCCCTGCAGTTCACATTTAGGTCCCCAGAACCATGCACAAGTGTTTTCTCCCTTGGTTAACACTTTGTGCAGGCACTTTAGAGTCATAGAATCCCAGGATGGCTTGGGTTGGAGGGGCCTTAAAGATCATCATGTCCCACCCACTGCCATGGGCAGGGACCCCTTCCCCTACCCCAGGTTTCTCCAAGCCCTGTCCAATCTGGCCTGGGACACTTTCAGGCGTGGGGAGTCCGCAACCTCCATTTCCACTGGGGTGCACTGGATATGCCTCCCAGAATCCCACCAGGCATCACCACTGGTGATTACGTGTTCCCCTGTAAATGCCAGGAGGGAGGTTCCAGGGAGCCTCATCTCCTCCTGTTCTTCCCTCCCCTCCATGCACAGCCTCTTGTCACCTGGTTCCTCCCCTAATTACCCTCTTCTCTGGTTCTAATTGCTCCCGTGGTGCTGGATTAAAGTGACGCTCCTAAGGGAAGCAATGAGGAAAAAAAACTCATTTCAACAAGCAGTTGTCCCTTGGAGACCTGTCCCAGCCCAGACACGGGTGGGGATAGCCAGCCCCATGGCCCTGTGATGCACCACCCAAGGAAATGCACCCATGGGGTGCCTGGTGCTTGGCCTCATGCTTCTTGTCCCACCTGCAGGTAGACAGGAGTTTTTGGGGACACCCAGGGGAGCTGGTGAGGGTCAGGGCTGGATTACGCACAGGGCGCCATGCTGGAGCCTATTTTCTGATGGGAATTGTCAGGATAAAATTAGAAGTAGGTTGAACTTTATCTACGACTTGAACTGAGGCTGAACTCGGCCCTGTTTTGTTTTAGTTTTCAAAGTTCAGTGGAGTTCACAAGGAGGGAGGCGAGTGGGGGGCACTGGATTATTTTATCTTGGTGTTTCTGTGATTTCGCTGTAGTTTGACTGCCTCCTCAGCTTGGAAAAGCTCTTCTCAGGGTATTCCCAGTCAGAGGTGGTGATGTGGTGGCTCAAATACTGTCACAAGATTTATTTCCATTTCAGGTTGGGTTTAAGCCATTTCAGGTTTGTGGCTGGAGTAGTGCAGGGCTGACCAAACCTTTCCCCAGCTCAGCCCTGGGTCTGCCCCAGCCCAGCACAGGATGGGAAGACAAAGGGGAAAAGTTGGAGTGGATTTGGAGTGCAGAAGGACCGCAGCAGTCCGCACTGGAGATGCTTCGAGGGATTTTTGGCCCGTTTTTGTCCCATGCTGACCAGCTGAGCTTCCAGACAAACTTCCAGCACTGCCAACACTTCTCATAATCTTCCTTTTTCATGTGGCCACCTCACGCTGGAGATGAATTTGCTTGCCTGGACCCACACTGTGGGACTCATGAGCCAGAGCCGTGCTCCCTGTCCCTGACCCCGTGGGTTGTGCAAGCTGCTGGCCCCATGAAGGGGTGTGTGGGTGGTGCAGGGAGCACGTACAGCGCTCTGCACCTTGCTCCGGGGACACGGCAGTCCCCTCTGGGCCAGGGGAGGTGGTGAAAGCAGCAGCACGAGGACGTGGTCGTGGAGGTTTCACACTGAAACCGTCGCAGAGCCGCAAAGAGACAAGTGGCACTGCATCCCTCCAGGGCCAGTTGTGTTTCCATACGAGCCAACCATCCCTTCCCAGAACAGATGGGAGACTTCTACCACATGGCTATTTCACCTCCTAAATTACTCAAGAGTTTGTAGAAACTTGACCAATTTTTTAGCAAAGATGCCTTCTAGATCACTGACAAATCTAGGGAATGCACAGGGCAGACTAATTTCTTGGAAAAGTCCCTCCAGGCTGGCTCCTATGACATATTTGATAGCCATTCAAGGACTACTGGGAAACTTGTCATTTGTCTCCGTGAGGCTTCAGACAGAGTTTCATCATCAATTCTGACTGTTCTGTGAAATAAAACCAGCTAATGTCTACCAGCAGCCCTACAACTTCCGGAGTTCATGTAGGACGTATCACAGGAGTGGTTTTTTTTTCCTCCCCCCAAGGTTTTATACCTGGGTTCAAAGTGACTTTATCCCTCTTGCACCTTGTTTTCTTTCCTCCTGGCAGGGTGACCTGCCTTGTCCCATGGAGATTGGCATGGGCTGTGGGTGTGCCTGAGCCACCACCACTGTCAATGAACTTTGGCACCTTAAACCATGGAAAACCCGCCGTGCCAGAGGGAGGGATAGGTGCCTGGCGTCCAGGAGATCAGATTGCCCCAGGGGATTTGCTGGGAGTCCCATGATGAGCCTGGAAGGGAGCCCAGACGGCAGGGCACCGCCGTGCCTTCCACCCAGGGCGCTCGGCTGGGGTCCCTGGAGGACAGCTGGTGGCCTTTGTCCCTTACTGCCATCCTTGTGCGAGCAAACCCCAACCCTACAGCACCCCAAAGCCTTGCTGGGATGAGTCGAACCCACCACATGGGATGTGACCCCACCAGCTCTGCAGGGGATGACAGCACACGGCAGCGGGCAGCCTGGTGTGAGCCCCTCCTGTGTCTGCGCCGCCAGTCCCAAGAGACTGTTCCTGTGCTTGCCTGTGGCAGGTGCTCACCAGGCTCACCCCAGGGGCAACTACCTTGGGGTGGGTGGTTTTTTAGGACAAGTCTGGATCTTCAGCTCTGACTCACTTCCCTGTGCTGCTCCAGATGCTGGAGATGTTCTGTTCACTCCCGGTTCATGCGAACTGCAGCTTGGCTACCAGCATCACCCATCCTCCTCAGCCTCATGGGCTCATCCCAGGTCCCCAGGGTCTCTCATTGCTCTTTTTTTGCCTCCAAGGCGTCCAGTAGATAGCAGCATCGGCCATTTTGCAGGCAGATGGGGAATCCAGCACTGCAGAGGGGTTTTTTAATGTCACCCATCTCAGCCCTGCCATCCCTGTGAGCTGTTCCTAGGAGTCCTTGCCCAAGAGCTCTGCCTCCAGGAAATGCCATTATCAGCTGCCTCCATCGACTGCTCCACTTGGAGCTCCCCGCCTCCCTCCCGGGGCGCCCGATCCCAATCCAATTTCTACTGGAAGGAGATAAGACTACGAAAGGAGATAAGGGCCAGCCAGCAGGCCGGTCACCCTGACTCACAGGGGACAGGTGTCAGCACAGAGGGGACACTGTCAGAGCAGCACTTTCAGCCCTGAAACTGATGGGTGGGCCTGGCAGGGGCAGCCAGGGATCCTCAACCCTCTGGGAAGCTGGGTGGGGACTGAAGCATTTGGGGTAGATTGTGGTGATGAATTCACCCTCCTTCTGGGCTGTGTGCAACCAAATCTGGACATTCACAACAATATATAGGGAGAGGGCTCAAGTTCAGGACCCAGTGGGACTTTGCATCACTCTATTCTCATACCTGTGCACCTGCAGAGTGGGGGTTCTTCCCTTTCCTCCCTAAAAGCAACCTCACACCTCTTTTCCCAAGCACCCCCTTGGCACCCGGCTCCTCCCCTCCTTGCAGTACCAAAAATGGCCAGATTAATGACAGAGAGACATGGTGGTTAGGGACCACCCATTTATCCTCCCATCTGGTCAGTGGCAGCTGACTGGTGAATGCCTTTAATTAAAACTAAATGGTTAATAGGAAGCTGAGCAAAGGTCTCCCTCTTGGCCCCCGGCACAGGTGCCAATGGAAATCGTGCTGAGGGCTGAAGTGCTCGGTGTCGAAACAGCCAGACTCCACCTTGTCTCTTTGCCAGGGCATTAACATTGCCACAGAATCTCACTCCCAGATACTGCTGGCCCTGGTGCCACTGAACCTGTGCCTCTGAGGGGCCATCCCTGTGGACACCCTACAACCCACAGACCCCTTTTCAAAAGGGGGTCTTGTCTCTGACCTGCAGTTTTGGTAGGAAGTGGGGTTTTTTTTAAACCTGGGGCAAGTTGTATTTTGACTGTTGCCCATTTGAGGGGGGGTGGAGAAAAATGAGGAATTACCCAATACAGAGCAGTTTCCCAAGGTTGAGAAGCAGGAGGTTGGAAGTAATAATTAATCGACAGTGGCTGGCAGGGGCTTTGCTCACCTCAAACAACCTGGTCTAAGGGTCACTTCACAAAGGCATCTGCAACTTAGAAAAGAAAAGGTCTTGTCCTGGCCCGAGGGAGGGAAGGAGGGGGAGAAACAAGATGGGAAGTGAAACAAGGAGTGACAACACCACCCAGATCCCACAGGGACATGCATGTTGCTCCCCACACCTCTAATCCCCACGCTGCCCCTCCATTTCCCTTGTGCCAGAGCATCTTCTCCCTCTCGGGCAATGGCTCACAGGACACAACTCAGCACCACCAATGCCCAAACTGCCCTGGGGATCACCCCCTCCCAGAGCCAGCATGCTCTCTCCAGAGAGCAGGGCTTTGTGGGAAACTCCCACCTTGCCCATCATCAGTGTCTTGACTCCAGAGTGTGATGTCCATTCCCTGCACACCTCACGTTCTCCCAACATGAAGCTTTAAGCAATGGTGGGCTTGAAACCGAGCCTCGGAAAGCTGGATTCAAGAACAGTTATAATTCAGATCAGATCTTGGGAAGGAATTCCTGGCCCAGGGTGCCCAGAGCAGCTGTGGCTGTCCCTGGATCCCTGGCCGTGCCCAAAGCCAGGCTGGACATTGGGGCTTGGAGCAGCCTGTGATGGTGGAAGGTATCCCTGCCCATGACAGTGGATGGAACGGAAGGGTTTTAAGGTCACTTCTAACCCAAAACCACTCTGTGTTTCCCTGATCATCACCCTTGATGAAGCAGACATCATTAAACTCTCATGAAAACACAGTTAAATGTATTCCAATGTGTAATTTATTCTCAAATGGCCTGAATTAAAAATGCAGGAGAGTAAATGGAGCTCTTTGACCAAAACCTCTGCAGTATGTGCAGACTTTTCAAGCAGAAAATAAGTGCACTGCCTTGTTCTTGCATTTAAAACACCCTCAGCAGACATACAGCTCATGCACAGCAATTCACTGCTTTGCAACACAGATCCCAGGCCAGGTCTTCTACTAAAAAAATCATTCCTAGCCGTGTTTGTGTAGGGCTGTAGATTTTTACCCTGCTTGGGGGTCTGATGTCCTCTGCCTGAAAGGGAAATCTACTCTGCACTTGTGTCTGATGCTTATCTCACTGGTAATGCTGTTCCTGGAATTCCAAGGTCCTCCTTATCTTCAGCAGAGTCAACTGTATCCTCAGAGATAATTGCAATAAATAGCATAAAATGCTTTCCCTTATCAAAATGTCTTTGTGGAAAAAACCCATCATTTCAGAATGGATAAAAATGTGGTATACTTGACCCATTTTCATTTAATGCCTGGCAAGGCTGCTCTCCACCCAGCACAAATCTGGGCACTTCACTGTGCATTTCCACGAGGTCCTGTGAGTTGGAACTGGCCCAGTCCAGAGTTCCACAACCATGTAGTCCTCAGAGGAGCCCCAAATTCCTGGTGGGTGTTTTACATCCTTTTTGGGGAAGGGGTTCTTCCCCAAAAAGAGACAGTTGGGCAGTTGGGAACCACTGAGCTGATCCTTGTCAAACTCCCCCCAAGCTCCCTGTGGCCCTATTGCAGTCTGGTGCTGAGAATAGCTGCCCTTACACACCCATCCCTCACCTCTGCAAAACCATAAAGAGCTGGCATATGGCTGGGCCACAGCTATTACATTCTGTAATAATGCGCAGAAAAAAGATATTGAAACAAACAGCATTTACCCAAATAAGTGATGTCTAATGAATCCGTGATAATGACTTACTAATAGAGGTGGTAAACTGGTAATAGAAGGAGTATGGAGGATGGTGTGTAAAGGGCTTAGAAAATAAAATGATATCCAAAAAAGGAAACTTGAAGGACCTGGGGCCGTTTAGTCTACAGTTAAAAAAAAAAAAAAAGACGAAGGGATATTGTAAATTGTAAAACACGGCAGCCGAGAGAAAGGAAATAAACCCTTCATTATCACAAAAGAAGGGCTGAGAAGTCGTGGGCTTAACTTGCAGGAAGGAAGATGCAGCCTGAGTGATAGACAGATAATAAAGGCCTGGAACAAATTGCCTGAAAAAACATAGTAATGCTGCACTTAAGATTTTTAAGAACAGGCTGGAAATACAGCGATTGCAGGTAGTTTAAGGATGTCTGGATTGCCATTGGGATTAGCAGGGGGTTAGTTGATTTTAAGTGCTCTCTTCCAACACCATTTTTTATCAATTTGGTTTATTTTGCTTCCATGACTGGGTTGTGTTTTGAAATTTAAAGAAATGCCTCCTTTGGCATTTTTCTCAGACAAGTCCTCCTGCAGGGAAGATGTATTCTCTTCCAGCAAGGACAACAAATACCCAAAGGGGGGAAAACCTGGAGCAGGGACTACAAACAGCAAAACCCAGGGATGTAGTAGACATTGCTCCAGATATTCAAAGTCCAGTGCTGGACAGGTGGGAGCACAGTTCCTAAAATGTAATCTTTCAGAGAGTTGTACCAGCCTTGAGGATGCTGTGTGTCTGTTGATATTGTTCCTGGCACAAAGACCAGCCTAAACATGATAAATCCTTTTGAAGTTCCTCATGCTTAAGTGGCAAGGACAGAAAAAATGATTCAAAGATGGTGATGAAGAAAAAACAGACAGCGCTTTGCACCCCAGAGCTTATTTATGTAAGAGGGATGTGGCATGGGAGAAACACCCCAAAAAAGCTGGGCCTTGAGAGCCTCTGTTTGGGAAGATCCCAAAAATGAATGAGGTTTTAAGGAGGGGTTACAAGAGGAGGGTGAGCAGGGAGTGGTTAGGAGGAATTTTAATTAACATCAACGTTTGCAATGTTATTTAATAGGGTCCAAAAAAACATCTGAGAGCAATGAAAGCTGAAACCAGCATTTTCAGAGCAAACAGAGGCAAGTGTGGGGCTGGGGGAGCAGGCCTGGCTTCCTGGGGGATGAGGGGCACCTGAAGAGGTAGAAGATTCTGGACAGAGAAAAGTGGATTTGGGAGAATTGCAGGGTGGAGGAGAGCTGAGCATCCTTGGGGTGGGAGAAGCACAGGGGCTGTGCAGGGCGCAGGGACAGAACCAGCCATCCCAGGTAGCATTTAGGGAGGTAGAAAAACAGCAGCATCAGAAACTGAGGCTCTTTTGGGGCCCAGAAACCCCCAGCTGAGGGGGGTGCACTGAGGGGCTGCTGTCTGGATTAAATGCCTTGCAGAAGCAGCTGAGCCCTGCATTCCCAAAGGGATACCCGTTCAGGCATGAAATGGAAGAATGACCTTGGTGCCGGCGCCCAGGACGGCTGCCCCAGTCTGTGGCATGAGGGTGGGGACAGCCAGGACACTGCAGGCGCGGCGAGCGAGGGCAGTGCCCACGTGCCACCATCCACCACGAGCGCCAGGACGGCAGTGAGGGGTTTGTCCCCTTGGCAGGGGCCACTGTGGCCCAGACCGGGAGGTGCCAGGCCGGGCAAGGCCGCGGCAGTGCGGGAGAGGCGGCCGGGCCTAAGTGCGGCGCGCCAGCCTGGGCGGCCCAGCCTCGTCCCGTGCCCGAACTTGTCGATGGGGCTGTTCAGAGCGATGACATAATTACAGTTTCAATCGCAGATTAATAAGAAGTGGGGTTTTTTTAGCAAACTGTGAGGCATGCCTGAACTGGAAGGGCATTTCAGCTCCCTGCTGCCTGGGAGATGAGGGTGCCATTCCCTCTTTGATGTCTCCTGGCGTGGAGGTGCTGCAAACAACCGGCACTCGTGTCCCGGCTGCAGCTCCCCTCCCCATGCTGTGCTCTCCTTCAGCTTTCATCTCCACCACTCACTTGGGCAATGGAGAAGGCATCCCCAGCCTCTAAATTAAACAAATTCTGCTGGTGGAGGAAAGTCACTCCAGATGCCACCAAAGGCACAGGGGCTGATAACTGGGAGGAAGGGCAAACTGAGGCAGAAGCAGTTTGCCCAAGGCCATTCGGTGAGTTTCTGTGACATGGCAAGCTCAGGGATGCACCTGGAAGGCTGCAGCAGCAGGAGGAGGTGGCAGAGTGAGGCCACCACGGACTGTGGGCCACTGTGTAACTGTGAGACAAGAGAGAGGTGACACCCATGGGCCACATACCAAAGCCCAAGCTTAAAGTCCGGCTTTTAGGGTGCTGGGGCAGACCCTGAGATGCAACTGCTTAAAGCAAAACCAGAGAGGGGCAGAAATTTGTTGCTTCGAGGAATGATGGATATGAAAAAAGTATATATCCATTTCCACCACAACTTTGTGTCTCTGTGCAAGATCCCCCATTTTTCCTCCTCCCCCAACACTCATCCTCACACAGCTTACTTGGACCAGCTGAATCTCTTACATCATTCAGGTTTGGATGTTTCAGTGCCTGATGAAGGAGCTTTTGCACACCCCTGGGCATGTCAAACCTGGGGCTGTCCCTCAGCTACTCTCAGCAGGAGTCCCAGTGCCCAGCGAAGCCCTGCCACCCCAACTACTAAAAAAATAAAAAAGAATCACCCACATCCTCAGCTGACTTAAAACTCATGACAACTCCTAATAACCTTTTTTCCCCTCACCTATCCAGGCTCCAAATCTTCATCCTGCATTTGTCAAAGTTCTCCTGCACTTGGAGGACAGGAGAGTTGTGCTTTCCATTTTCTTATTCTTCCATGACTCCTGGAGCTCACAGGTGCTTGTGAGACCCTTGTAGCCAGCCAGGAGGCACCAAGCAGAGTCCACCATTATGAGGCCCTTGTAGCCAATTGTGAGACTCGAAGCAGAATCTTCAAGTGGGAACCTTGTAAGGAGCTTCAAAAAGCAGATGAGACTTTGGGACAGAAATGTATAACCAAGATCTGCTGCTGTTCCTCGTGGTCTCCTACTCTTCATGTTGACCACCTCCACTTTCAGGTTCCTTTTAGGCATTCTTCAAATTCTGTTTTATCATTATCTGGTGCCCCTTATTGCTCCAGATGAGATTGTTTTACTGGACTATTCATCTCCCCTGGAAGGAGATGTGTGTCTTTGAAGCTGCTGAGCTCTGAACACCAAAATGACTCTGGCTCCATCTCCCTGGAGTTTCCCAAGCTGTGAGCAGGTCTGTATCTGAGATCAGTTTCCTCTGACAAAGCCAGTCCCTATCTAGGGATCTGTTTTCCTGCAACAAAAATATGCCCCAGGTGAGAAATTTACCTCCTGAACTCAGTGTGACCTCCAAGAGCTGAAAGGCTTTGGATTAGGAGCATTGAGCTTGACTGTGCTGAAAATCAATCCAACCCTGGAGCCTTGCTCCTGCCAAGAGTGGTGATGCATCTCTGTAAAAAAAAGTCCCAAGAAAAGTTATTTTTATAGTATACACACTAAAACACCAGTGCTGTTCCAGTCCAGCAATCTCTCTCAGGCTGGAAGCCTCCAGGGAATGATCCCAATTGTGGGTTGAGGTCCCACTGTTCTTCTCCCGATGGGCAGAGGACAGAGCTAGCAGCTCCTCCAACTAGGGATGCTGCTGCATGATTTTTTAATGCTTCAACTGCAGCCTTTTGTCCCCAGAAAAATCCTTAAAAGAAAAAAAAGAAACTGAAGGGTTAAAGTAGTGCTGAAAGTTTTACGAGTCCAGGCTGCAGATGTTGTAGGCAGAGAGATGAAAGCAAACCCTTCCACCCGGTTGTGGAGGCTGTAAGCCCTGAACAGCCCCTCTGATGGAGGCAATTCCCTGCCTCCAGCCCCATTCCACGCTGTCTGCTGGCTGGAAGTGGTTCTGCTGGTGAGCCCACAAGTAGCACATCGCAGCACGAGGCCTCTCCATCCCACTACTTGCTCTTGATCAATTATTAAATCCAGAAAATTCTCCAACCACTAAATTCATCCCAGCTTCCCCATGGCATGCTGGGCTGGAAGAACCAAACCACAGGGCCTGAGCTTCCAGGGAAGGAGTAAATACCACTTCCAGCAGGGCATTTTGGGGTGCTGGACCATCTCCAGGGCTTTGGTTTTGTTTGTGACAGTGTTCCTCCGTGGTTCCTGCAGCCATCCCAGCTGAGCAGCCTGCCCACCCACTGCTCTGCAGGATCCCACCATCCAGCTCCCATCAGGAGGTTGGTTTCCCTTCTTTCACCTTCATCAGATCTGGTTTCCACTTTCTTTCACTAAATCCCTTCTACATCATCTTCCTTTTCAAGTTTCCTCCTCTCAGCCTTGGCTTACCTTGTTGAGGAGAGGCAAAAACTGTTTTCTGACCCATTTTCCGCTGGAGATTGGCTCTAAATTGAGCTAACAAGCTTTGGTAGGTGTGGTGGTGGGGCCCAGTTATCGCTTCAGTGGTTGAAAGTTTGAAGCCCCAGCTGTCCTATTCCATTCTTTGTAGCATGTCTTGTGCAAAACAGATATCTTTGGGGTTAGAATGTGTTTTTTCCTGTTTTAAACATATTCATGCTGACATTCTCATCTGGGCAGCTGCAGGGAATAACAAGAGATCCCCCTCAGCTCTCACACAACAACTCCCCAGAGGTCTTTGGTGGTCCAGCTCCAAACCAGAGTACGGACATGCCCCAGAATAACTTACATATTTGCTACAGGGCAGAGGATATAAATACATCCATGGTAATGCCAGTCCTATGTATCGCCTCGACAGCAAAATTAGTACTTAGTTCCTTGCAATATGTGGGATTTTTTTTTCCCTTTTTCCCATGCGTGTTGTAACCCTGGTAACCGACAGCACCCGCACGACGTCTGACTCGCACTGCTTTGTTCCCGTCTGGTACAAAAAAAGGCTGCAAACTCTTCACCATGCTGAAAGCTAATGAAACCACCCAGATCTGACTCTCAGAGCTGATCTGAAACCCAGCGGGCCTCAATTGCCTCCCTTCAGCCCTGACCCTGCTGCTCCGATGAAAGGGATGGAGCCAAGAGCCTTGAGTGCTTGCCCACAACATTGGGCTCAGCTGAACTCAAAGGGGATCAGCACCTCTTGGTAGAAGGAGTTCAGAGTCCCCACAATCTCCCGATGGTGCCTACAGGCTGAGCTGTGTCTAGGGGGTGCAAGGGGACCCTTAAGCTCTGGTTTCAGCCCAAAGATAAATACACAACTATTGCAGATGGCACCGGGCACGCACAGGCTGGGGACAGGAACACCAACATCCCGATGCACAGGGAGTCCTAACCACTGCAGTAGATTTGCACTCCTGCCCAGCATTGCTTTTCCTTGCTCACCAATCCAGTGAGCACCCCAAAAGCCCAGACACCAAAGCACTGTGCCCCAGACCAGACAAAGCACACCCTTGTTCCCACCACAGAGTCCCTCGAGCAGGATGAGTCACAGCACAACTCGAGCTGCCTCTGCTGCAGGACAGCTGCTCATTCAGGTCTTCTCCCTTCACCCAGCCTTTGTCTATTTTGGAAGTGGGAACTGAATTCACTCTCAGATTTCCATCACACTTCCAGACTTGATGAACCTTGTCACCATGTTCAGGAGACATTTAGAATCATAGAATTGTCAAGGTTGGAAAAGACCTCCAAGAGCATCAAGTCCAGCCATGTGTGCAGCTGACAGCCAGATGTAGTGTGTAAGCATTGGAGCCTCTTGACTTTCAGAAACCAGAGTGTCAAAAAACAAAAACCAAGAGGATGGTCAAATTCATCACTAGGAACGTTTTGGCAGTTTATGGTGGTGATCCAGTAGCATGACAAGAGGAAACATCCTGGGCTTTCCACTGAAGTTGATGACAGGGACGTTGGCTGGTAAACATTACACAGCAGTGACTTCCCCATTAACCACAACAGCCACCAGAGCCTCTCAAGCATTTCAGGGGGTTTTTCATTTCATCTTTAAGCCACACAAAAATTTGTACAATGAGTTGCTGGAGAGGCTGGGAATGTTCCTCTGCTTCCTCTGTGCAAGGCTGAGCAGGGCTCCTGCCGAAGTCTGGTGACACAGTGAGGTCACGGGGTCAGACCTCCCCAGCCATCAGTTGTCTGTTCAGCCATGGTTGTTCATGTCTAGACCTGGCTTTACTGTCTACTCCCCAGCACATCACCTCTCACTGTTGCTTGGTGCAAGGTCTATAAAAATGCCTGGTCCAGAAAAGCCCATGTGAGTCCATGCTACTGTACAGATAAATGGCATGGGAGAAGCTCCATCTTTGCTTCTTGCTCGCAATATTTCTCACAACTGAATGTCCCAGCCCATTTTAATCTACTCCCTTAAACCCTCAGAGGTGTGCCCCCACCCTGGCATCTTCTGTCTAACATGTGCTCAATAAACAAGGTTGAATTTTTAAATCCATGTAGACAACACAAAGAAAACGCTGTTTCCTTGTATGGGTGTGTTTTATCAATTCCTCTTAAGCCAGTATTTCACCAATTTGCCTCCACAAGGCCTTTAAGACCAGGGGATGGATGGATAGATAGATAGATAGATAGATAGATAGATAGATAGATAGATAGATAGATAGATAGATAGATAAAAATAGACAAATACCCAGCTGAGCTACCATTTGCAAGCTGAGGTAAAGTCCACTGGGGAAAATTTACACCAGTGAAAGCACAACCAGCACAAAGAATCAGCTTTTCCAAGGATTCATGAATTTGAGCTGTCTGGAGCAGGCAGCCCATAACCACCACATGAGGGCTGCACGAGCAGAAGGACCCATTCCCCTTACAGGCTTGCAGATAACCCACGGATGCCTCAAGGAGGATGGGGAGTGAGCCAGATCCTGCGCATCACCTGACACTGGGATGGCTATGCACCATCTGAAAATGGTCTTCCTGGGAGGAAAACCATGGTCTGAAGAGAGGAATTCTACCACCTTCCCTTGCAATAAATCAGCAGTTGACACTTGGACAATATTTCATGTGTGATTTAGGACAAAAATTGCATCGTTTGACCCTTCTTTATTGCACTCTTCAATTACTGCTCAGCAACACTGGGGAAAAAAGGCCCCACTGTGCTGTAATTTACCATGTTGCACTGTCTCATTAGAAGATTCAGCACTTTTGATTCTGGAGCTGTGGTCCAAAGCAAAAATACAGTTAACAAGAAGAGATTGATTTCAGTCATCCCGAATTTCCAGAGAAATTCTTTTCTAAGAAGGAGAGGAGGAAGGCATGTCCTGCCATCCACTGGGAAATCTGGACTTCAGGATGACTCAACCACCTCATGTCTGAGCCTCTTAAGCAGATGAGATTTCTCTAAGGTGATTTCCAAGGAGGGAAGAGTGGAATCCACAGATAAGCTGTACAGAGCACGATGATAGGTGAGGTCCCAGGGCCACCATTGCTCTGCTGGAAGATGTCCATGGAGCTGGGGTGTGCCTGAATTTAGGTGCTGGAGGCTTGAAGCTAGAAGGACATCATGTCAAGGAGTGACCTGCTGGCTGGACATCAGCATTTTCATTTGGGGAGGAGCTGGCTTTGTCCTTGTCCACAGCTCCTACATATGTGTTTCTGCTCAGACCAGGTTTATACCAGGTCAGCCCTTTGCTTCATGTGGCTGCAGCTTTCCTGAGCCCTAAAGATGGAATTACAGCATTGGCAAACTCTTGATGAGGGGAAATTCTTCCTTGCTTAACCCCCAGTCTCCATTTTAACCTCCCACTCACCCCACATCCACCAGCCCAAGAGCTGAATGAGTGAATGGGGACACATATGAACTGCTGCTCAGCATCCTTCTGTTGTGTTCTTTTTTTTCTATGTGTGTTGAATGAGGGCTAAAATTAGCTCAGCAGGAGGTGAGGACTGGAACATTTTAGCTAAAACTGTCATAGTATTGAAAAGCCATAGTTGTGCTGATTATTTCTCAGCTTTCTTACTGTGAACAGCATTGCCTGGCCTTTTATTTTGACAGATGAATAAAAAAAAAAGCAGAGATCTCACAGAATAAAGTGAACTGCCAGGCTTTTCAGGTCTCCAGATGATTTAATATTTGTCCTGGAAAGGCATGTCCAACTGAAGGTCCAGCCAGGTTGGTGTGTCCCAGCCCTGGGCAGGGGGAGTCACAGAGGGCAAGGTGTAAATTAGGTGTTGTGGGGGATATCCCAGACCTTCAGTGCATCCTGCAAATGATACAAGAGCCCACCAGCACTGCACCCATCATAGGCACATCTCCACAGACAGATCCTGGCTTTGCTGGATCATTTCTCCTCTTTGTGTTGTCATAGAACAACAGAACAGCTTAAAGCCCATCCAGTCCCAGCCCCTGCCATGGGCAGGGACAACTTCCACCAGACCAGGTTGCTCCAAGCCCCAGTGTCCAGCCTTGTGCTGTGTCCTTGGACACTGCCAGGGATCCAGGGGCAGCCACAGCTGCTCTGGGCACCCTGGGCCAAGGCCTGCCCACCCTCACACACAGCAATTCCTTCCCAAGATCCCATCTGTCCCTGCCCTCTGGCACTGGGAAGCCATTCCCTGTGTGCTGGCCCTCCAGGCCTTGTCCCAAGTCCCTCTGCAGCTCTCCTGGAGCCCCTTTAGGCCCTGCCAGGGGCTCGGAGCTCTCCCTGGAGCCTTCTCTTGTGCAGGTGAGCAGCCCCAGCTCTCCCAGGCTGGCTCCAGAGCAGAGGGGCTCCAGCCCTCAGAGTACTTTTGTGACCCAATGTATTTTGGAAAGCTGCTGTGAAGAGTTTGTTTAGGGGTACACTACTTCCATCCCTTGCTTTCAGCTCTCAGGATGAGCAGATTTTTGTAACCTCTGTACCTCACAAATGGAAGTCCTGGAAAACAGGAAGGTTAAATGATTTGGTCACATCTCACGGTCTAATGAAGAGGGACAAGAATCAAATCTTAATTCAAGGGACAGAGCCATCTATGCTACAATTTGGCTTCAGGGCCTTAACCACCAGGATACAGTGCATACCTCATGGAATAAGGTGAAAACAAATGAAAACAACTCTGCAAGGCAGAGTTCTGTGGTGTGCCCACGTGGCTCAGTTGGTGCCGTACCTCCGGTTCAAAGCTATCATATCATCTTTTCTGGGTTGAGACCCAGCAACACAGCTTGGAGGAGGAAGAAGTGAACCAAATGTTGTCTATCTTTTGGTTACTCCAGAGTAAAATCCACCCAGCTGTGGCTGCCCCACCCCTGGAAGTGTTCCAGGCCAGGCTGGACTGGGCTTGGAGAGACCTGGGAAGGTGTTCCTACCCATGGCAGGAGGTTCTTACTAGTTTAATGTCCCTAACAAACCAAACCATTCTATGATTTTTCTGATTTCTGTGATTTTTAGACAGTTGACTGTAACCCCAGAATGATCCCATACGTGGTCATATACCTAGATTTGGAGTGCTCTTTCTAACCCCAGGTCCCTGCTGCCCACACAGACCTGCTTGTGCACATCAATGCTACAAAAACTAAAGAGGAGTCAGCAGTTTTGTGAGGAAATTGTCTGCTTCATCCTTCACCTGCAGTGCCTTTGATGGTGTTCCTGGAACTTCTGATGCATGTCATCACTGCTAGCTTGGCCACTGGACCACTCAGGAATCATGTGATTATCAGATCGTTCACATTCGGTCGCTCAGAATGGAAATGAGCCAAATTGTAGCATGGATGATATTGCTTCGACTCCTGCCCACCCAGGTGTGTCTTAGTGCACGTCAGGCAAGACAGGATGGGTGCATCCTGCCCCAACTTTCCATGCTGATTCTCACCTGAAGGATGGGGAGAGAACATGGAAAGTGAAACTTGCACATGACCAAAAGCCATTTTGAAGCTGGTTCATGGGTTCAGTACCATGGATCCAGCTGAAGGCACAGTCCATTTGGAGACAACCAAACGCTGTGTGTCAGTAAATCCCTCTGGGAAGGGCACGTCTGTGCTGAACAGAAGGCACAGCATCAAGCTGATGCTCACAGAGACTGACCTACTGATATGCCCACCCATGCCCTGCAGGACAGCAGAGGATGAAGGCATTTCGGTAGGGCGGGATCTCACAAGCCCATCTGGCCATTCTTGTCCATGTTCTTCAGTCTCCAGGACCCTGGTGGTTTCCACTCAAGGTCCTGCTCCACGGAAGGCAGGAACATGGCATAAGGACTTGCCACGTGCAAGGAGGGTGTAGAGCTGGGAATGCCTAAAGCCACGGTGAGGGGGGCAAAAGGAACAACCACCATTTTTTCCAGAGGCATGGGAGATGAAAGGGGCTGGAAACTGTCGAGGAAAACAAATTTTCCTCCTCACCTGGTGGCACAGCACAGAGCACAGGCTTGGCCCAGTATTTCTGAGACAGGGACAAGGTCAAACGGGAGCTATGTCCCCGGCACCAGGGTCTTTTCAGGACAAAGTTAAGAGAAATAGGAACAGCAACAAAAACAACCCAGAAGATTTTGTGCAGCCAGTCCCTCCAGCCTTGGGCTGGTGGGCAGCATTCAAATTAGGGACCCGAAAGCCATGTGCACCAAACCAAGCCAGTGGAGCCCAAGGCTCAGGACGACGCCACCCAGGTGTTATCCACCCCAGAGAGGTCCCACACAGGGCTGGGATGGGTGCTCCCACCACTGACCCCACACAGCACTCACTCAGAGCAGCATCTCTCCCATCTGCCTCATCCACACCACAAAAAAAGCCACTTGGCAGAGTTTGGGATCAAGTGTACATTTTTATTTTTTAATGGAACATAGACTCCTTTAGAAAAAGAAACATTCAGCTGGATGATAACACCCATAGAAAAAACCCCAATTTGTGTTCTCTTTTTTTTTTTTTTTTTTTAATTTGGCATTTGTTATCTGCATTTATATTAAAGCAAAGTGCATCTTTCTTACTTTTTTTCTCGTTTATACACATTGCACAATACATAAATAATGATGCTTATAAAACGTCTTTATATTTACAAGTAATAATATATTTATATATAACATAAAATACATTTTTTTTCTTTAATAAATCTCAGGGTTTTTTAAGGAGTCCTTTCTTTTGTGTGGGTGTTTTTCCAAAGCACTACAATGCTAAAGTTCCAAGAAGAATGCTCTCTTGTTCAATTAAACCTTTATATTTAGAAAAATAGCTTATGTTAAGGTCTAAACATGCTCATTGAGCTAAGAACAGTGTAAAAGTATCATACTCGTGTATGAATTCAAGAAGAAATGAAAGCACAACTGCATTTCCAGATAAGATGGTACCTGGATAACCTGATCTAAGCAGGTTACAACACACCAACTATTGTGAACACTTTTTCTCTTGTTTTTCCCACTTGTTTTTCTTTAGTTTTGTTTTGCTTATTTTTAGGTTTAGAATTCTGTCACTTCAAATCTCAGCACAAATGATCAAGCACAGGCCATGCCCGAAGCCCCTCCACTGTTGTTTTCTCCCCTTACATCAATCCATGATCATAAAAAAACATAGAAAAAGCAGTGGAACAATGAACACAGTGACAAGACATGAACCCAGCAACAAGAGAAACACAAAAGGTCATTAAAAGACCTGTCTGGGAAGGTTTTGCACCATCCTTCTGCGGCAACGCGGGGTTAGCACTGCTGGGGAAGGGTTCTTCGGTGTCACCGTCACTGGGAAGGTGGTGCGTACAAAAATACAGTCACCTTGTTGTGTTGTCCAAGAGAAGGAGCTGTAACATAGAGCTAGTGGCTTTCAAATCCATCGATCCCCATTGGATAATCCTTTCAAGAGGCGTGAAGTAATTATCTCGTGTGATCTATCCCCACTGAACCCTTCTCTCGCCCTTGTGAGAGTTATTGGTCATTCACACTTTTAAAAAATAGATATATTTATCAAAATACCCCAAAGGCAAAAAAAACCAACAAAACAAACAAACAAACAAAAAAAAAATCTTTCATAAGCTATTTCTCAAAACGAAGAAGGGTGAACAAACGAAACAAAACAAAAAACAAAAAGTCTGCATGAAAAGCAAGCACTCAGAAGGAAGTAATAGCAGCAAAGTAGTATAGATGTCATGAGTTCACTCTGTCTCGAGTCATCGGTTGTTGAAAATAACCTCCAACCAGCAGGGGCAACTGCTGATGAACTGTCTTGTGTAGCACTGGCCCCAGCCTTTCACAAAGCTGATCTGCACGGTAAATCCGGTCCATGGCTGCTGCGTGAACTCATGGTCGTTGGGTCTCTGCAAGCTGTACGCCTTCTCATAGTCAAAAGCCTTGATGGAAAACCCTGGGAACACTTTGTGAACCAGNAAAAAAAAAAAAAGGAGAGATTTATTCAAGGGACTTTATACGAACCAAAAGGGATGTAGAATTGGCAGGACCTTGCCTGCCCACATCTTCACAATCCTCTCCACATGTACATCAACATCCACAGTGCACCCACTGTTTCCAAAGAACATTTCCTGGTTTGGGTCACTCCTGTGTTGTTTCTGTGCCTAGTTCTAGTTGGATTTATGGATCGTGAATCACCAGGTCCACCTTCAAAAGTGGCTCGAGACACACCAGCAGCCCCAGTGGCACAGTCACCCTCACCCACACCAACACAAGGACCACCACCGGTGCCAGCAGGAGAGGCGAGATGCTCACTCAACCAAACGCCCAAACTCCTTTATTTTCACCCACCAAATAATGGATTCATTTCCATAAATAACAATCTACTGTGTGCAGACATGGAAAAGAATTGGGTGCTGCTAAGAAAACCACATTGAAAGTCACCCCAGGGTGGTCAATGCGGACCAGAGGGGACAAGAACTTGCTCTGGTTCATGGGGCTTTTGTCTGCCTGCAAGGCCAGGGTGATGGATGGTACTGGAACATTAGATGACACCCTAACCCATGGGAAGCACAAAGAGATAGAGGGAACCAAAAATCTCACACACGTTAACAAAAATGGCCTAAAAACAAGCAAGAAAACACAGAAATTCATTCCTGTAGCTCTTCTCTCAACTCCCTTTCCCATAGCTACCCCATGCAGCATGGCTATGACGTAGGAGGAAAAAGCAAGGCAGGAGGAGGGAAAAAATGTGAGAAAGCCCCTTTTCCTGAAGGAGGATCCCGAGCAGCCTGGCACACCTTGGCGGGTAATTCCTTCCAGCCTCAGTAGGCATGTTAAGACCTGGGAACTATTCATCCCTATAATAGTACTTAACAAAAAAAAAAAAGAAAAAAAATCAAGCTGGGAATGCAAGTTAGTGAGCACTACCAAAATAATCCCCTGAACTACGAGAGAAACTACTGGGGATAGGATGGTGGGTGACCCAGCAACTCAAAGCTCTTCCTTCAGCCCTCCCCCAAAAGCTCCTCGCCAGGGCAGCATGCTGGCTGCCTGCTCTCTCTATTTTTTGCTATTAATAAGCCCATTTTCTCAGTGCAGGCATTTTCCTCCCATCTTGTTCAAGCCCTGCACTGTGCTTTTAAGAGAGGGAAAAAAAAAAAAAGAAAAAAAAGCGCCCAGCCACACACTTTTAATTTCCTCATTTCTATGCCAGCAAGGAAAATACTTCTCCAGTTGCTGGAGGCAGCTACTAAAAATGGGCCTGACTGTGTATGCCTCAAAATAGGGACCCTCGTTCCCAGGTCAAATCAGAGATGGGGGTTCTGGTCATGCTGGGGTGGTCCCTGTCTGGGACCTTTTCCATCTGTCAAGGAGTCCTCCAGTTTGTCCTTCTACCTCCCTTTTTGGGTACCTCACAAGACTTTGCTGTGGGTAGCTTTATGTCCTGCTGAAACCTGGGGCTAAGGAGGGGCAGGGTGGGCAGTTTGGGTTACCCCCCAACAAACCCAGATGGGGTGCCCTCCATGCAAAAGTGTACCCACTGGGACATGAAACACCTCCAGGGTGGAATTTCCACCACCTGCCTGGGAGACAGAGGAATTTGGGAGGGATGCTTCTGGATACAGGGGACCACCACCATCTTCCTCCTCACTGTTGGCTTGCTGATGATATTCAGAGCCTTTTGGGTTTTGTTTTACAGCAACAGAGGTTTTTTTAGAGCCATTGGACCCCTGCTGAAATTCCTATAGGTTTTTATCAATTTGAACATAAGAGCGCCCCTTTCAGAAAGTGGCAGGGGACTTTTTCACCTGGTATTCGTGCTTGCATTAGTGACAACCATGTAACAACCAGCTCACTGCTGCTTACAGAGAGCTGTTTGATTGCTACAGCATTTAAGGAAAATTTAAAAAACTCCAAACCTACCAATAATAAAAGAAAAAAAAAAAGGAAAAATAGAAAACTGCCTTGGTGATGAATGAACAGACCTTTATGGAGGGCTGGGAGTTCATGAATGAATCCCACTAGGTTTTTGAATGACATGGGGTGACCAGACCTCAAGGACGAATATTAGGTAATCTGGGATGTTTGGGTTTTTTTTAAGGAGCTGATGCCAGCACACAGTATAAATACGCCAGAGCCTCTTCCTTTTGCGGGCTTCGGCTGTTGACTGCATGTCTAGTGAAAAAGCCATGAGAATACAAGGGCTGAGCTCAGATAAACAGGGTCAGGCCTCCCTGCCAGCCGCCACCAAAGCCGCTTTTTGCGGTTGCTGGAACCCCAGTGGAGCCCCCTTGCTTCCACCCATCCCCCTGGATCTGGCATCCGCCAGGAAAAGGGGTGGGAAAAGCCAGTGGCATCACTCAGGCAGGAGAGGAGGTGGCAGGAGAGAAGGAAAAACTGACTCAAGAGCTTCCTACAGTGACAGTCTTCTTTTTTTTCCCCAAAAAGGCTTTTTTTTGGTGACAATAACCATGGATCTGTGCAAATGAAGCAAACAGAAGTATTATGCTCAAAAACACCCTGCTGCCTTCACCCTGTGCAACCTGGGGTCATGGCAGGCACCCACCATCCAGCTCCCATCTCCGCCTGCTGCAAACTCACACAAAAACCCAGATCCCAGGAAAATTCACAGCCACATCCTCCTCAACACATCCTCGTGTGCGACAGCCCGTAGACGGCTGCAAACCCTTTGGGATCCCTGTTTTGAGTTAAAAGCATCGTTTTTATGAGCTCCTCGGAGCAAACACATCCCTTTCTAAATGCCTGGAAAACTACCAGCAAACTGGGAGCGTTCCCATATCCCAGCAAACAATGATAATGTTTAATGCTATAAACATCCGCGCTATTATTTCTTTATTAAGGATCCCTCCATTCGCTGCTATCCCTGGGTTATTAGGATTTTCCATGGTTTCCATTACAGCCTGCCTTAAGGCTCTGGCAGCCTCCCCCCGGCCTGTTGTGCAAGCTCATTGTGAAAAAATAATAGTATAGAAATAACTGAAAATAAAGTCAGTTTGCCCTCAGGAATTTAGGGAATTAGTTGTTTTGATCACTCATAGTCAGGTCTACAGATTCACATTAGCTCCTCAGAGAGGGGAGAAATCAAGGCAATACCCCCAAAGCCCCCAGGTTAACATTTTTTGTAATTTTGGAGCAGATGGTTCATCACCAGTGATGCCCCAGCAAAACCATATCACAAAATATCCCGTTCCCACCAGAAAACTCTTTTACTTCCATATTTTTTACACCTTCCTGGGTCTTCCTGAGGGGCTGCCCCAATTTTGCCAATGCCCCCATTGTCCTCCACAAAAGCATCATCCCAGCTAATTCCCAACACATCAATCAGCACAAGAGGTTGTGAGGTTCCCCACCACTTGCCTTGACCCTCACAAACTTCAAGTCCTGCCTGAAATTGCTCAATAGAAGACCACAGTCAGAATTTCTCCACATTGTGGGTGCACAGGCTGTCTGTGGGCTCAGGGCATGATTCTCCTCCTGCTGAAAATGCTTCATCCATACAGAAATCCTGGGCCATGGGATACCAAAATAATAACCCCAACAAACTGACAGCTGCAGAAATGAAAGAGGTCAAGAGACAGCAGTGGGTATGGGATATTCATACCACAGAAACACTCAAATTTATGAGGTCCCACACTTGGTTCTTCCAAGATATGGCAGAAGGATTCACCTCTCCCATTTCTTGGAAGTGGCAGGAAATTTCTGGTGTGGCTTTTCTCTCCATCACTTGGTGATTTTTAAGTTGGTGAAAGCATGTCATCCATACTTTTTCTTTCCAAGCTCCAGCAGTTTTATTAGGAATTTGGGAAGAAAAAGTTCTCTTTTATTAATTCACAGAGAAGCAAAGCATTTAACAAAATTGAATTTAAAAAACAATAATAATAAACTAAAACAACACAGCTCTTGTCCTGGGGTTGTTTTAGATCTCTGTTGTCCTTCAGATATCAGCCTTGTCCCAGAGCCAGGTTCATGAATGTAGGGAGCTTAGAGGGGCTAAGATGGGGATCTTTTGGTTTTCTTCTGGTTTTTTTTAGCTAAAGGTTTTCCTGTAGTCAACCGCCTTGAAAGAAAAGAGCAAGTTTAGCACACACTGAGCTATCTGACCTGCCAGGACTGCTCCCAGCTGACCACGTCAAGGGCTGTCAAAATTATCACCAGTATCTGTGATAACAACTCGCTGCTGAAAATGGGAGTGGCCTTCCTGATGATGATTTTAAATGCTGCAATTGGATCTTTCATCAATGACATCAGGATTAGAGGCAAACAAAACTATCCAACAGTTTAAATGTTCCATATGTCTTCACACTTTTTGTAATATATGTACATATAGATTCATTTTTCAAAAGAGCAGTTTTTATCCTGGGTGTCTTCTCATGCTCTTCCTAAACTTCTCACCATCTCACCCTCTCCTCTCCCTCATTCCTGGGTCTGGACTTCCCAACAAATATCAACCCTGGCACAATGCTCACCATATTAGCATTTACCCTGAACAAAATTCTCCTAATGTTCAAAAAAATCAGAGGATGGTTTGGTTCAGGAGGATCCATAAAGACCCTCTTGTTCTACCCCTTGCTATGGCCAGGGACATCTTCCACTATCCCAGAGTGCTCCAAGCCCCAGTGTCCAGCCTGGCCTTGGACACTGCCAGGGATCCAGGGACAGCCACAGCTGCTCTGGGCACCCTGGGCCAGGGCCTGCCCACCCTCACACACAGCAATTCCTTCCCAAGATCCCATCTCTCCCTGCCCTCTGCCACTGGGAAGCCATTCCCTGTGTGCTGGCCCTCCAGGCCTTGTCCCAAGTCCCTCTGCAGCTCTCCTGGAGCCCCTTTAGGCCCTGCCAGGGGCTCGGAGCTCTCCCTGGAGCCTTCTCTTGTGCAGGTGAGCAGCCCCAGCTCTCCCAGGCTGGCTCCAGAGCAGAGAGGCTCCAGGCCTGGCAGCATCTCCGTGGCCTCCTCTGGGCTGGCTCCAGCAGCTCCAGCTCCTTGTGCTGTTCAGGGACTCAAAGACCTGGAGAGAACTTTGCCTGGCTTGCTGTGGGCACTGCCAAGGAGCAGTGAAAATGTAACTGTCCTTCCTCCTTTATCCATCAGCACACACAGAGGGCATTTGTGCTTAAAAAAAAGTTGGCTGAACTGGTGTCAGCACAACGTGTCTGGCTGGGGCCAGGGCTGAGACCAAGCTCAGCACATCTCACGCCTGATAATCTCTCTTGGCTGACCTTAAGTGGCATTTGTGTGTCCGGGACAGTGCCATGACCCTCATCTTCTTCTCCTCCTCTTTGAGATGTAAGAGATGGAGACACAAAACCCACAGGTTTTCATGTGGGTTTTTAAATGGTCTTCTGGAGGAAGTCCTCAGGACTTCTCCAGTTGCAGTTTTGCCCCTCCTGTTACTGGCAAGTGATGATTTTGTAGGATCTTAGGAAAAACATTCCTCTGAACCCTTACTGCAGGAGTGAAAGACATTATATCAAGGTGATGAGAGCACAGATCATGGTGTGCTCATCAAAACAAAGAAAAATAGGCATCCAAAATGGAAATCCTACTTCTCTTCTAGTCTTTCAGAAGACTTACAGGGTGGAAGAACAGAACAAAAAAAAACCAACCCAAAAAACCAAATAGATAAACAAACAAAAAATCAAAACAAGGAAAAATACCTAAAACCTAGATTTCCAGGTATATTCAACAAAAGCAAAGGCAAAAAAAAGGCCAAATAAAGGATAAATCCAGATTAAAGGATATATCCTGCTGCAGAAAAGGGGCTTTGTGCCTTTAACAAAATTTGTGAGCAGCCTGGAAGCTCCACCCATAGCAGTGTTTGCCTCAGACCTTTTGTACCTCGAAGCACACAAGGGCTAGACAGCTTCACCTTCCGCAGGAGCTCCTGCTTTTGGTGGCTGGGATGGTTTCTGAAAGCCTAATTTCAAGGACGGTCCTGTGTTAAGCTCCTGTTTTTTGCAGAGGAAATAAACCCTCACCTACTGCAGGTAGGGGGGCCCATGGGGTCGCTCCACCTCGCCAGCACCAGAGCCCCCAAGAGCTGAGACAGTCAGTCACGTCAACACCTACTTAGGGAGCCTTTAATCTGAGGATTATTGACATGATAGACCATAACATCTCTTTAGGAGCCACTACAGCCCATCGTGTCGGTAGGTACTTATGCAGTCCTTAATCCGGGGATTGACAGGCTAGACCATAAATTTGTGTCTATGTCTAATTAGACAGCTCTTATTACTCAGCATATACGGTAGTCATGCAGGCTAAAGAGCTTTAAGATTACTTTTTTAATTTATTAGCAAGTTGTCTAATCAATCACTCAAATGACTCCTTGTTCCTTGCAAAATCAGTCAACCTTGCATGAAAATAAATGTTAAGTTTCACCGCAAGATTTCAATTTGCTGATGTTTACCAAGATTGAGCCTGATGAGGTCAAGCAGGATAAAATATGGCAGAAGCCATAAGGGGAAGGAGTCTCATATTTCCCCATTTTTCTAGGGCTTTGGTTCAGGTTTGTATTAACAATGACCTGGAAGTTTGGGAGAGCCTTGCTTGGTCCCCAGGTGACCCAAACAAAAAGTGCCATCACCTTCCCCACACCTGGGAATCCCCCTTGTGAAATCAGGACAAAAATTAGGTCAGGTGAGATGGTGGGTAGAGATGATTCACCCCTGAGGACATCCCCTCAGGTTCCCACCTCAGCTTGGTGGTGCCCCGAGTCAGCCTTCCCCCAACCTGGAACCAAGCCTTGAACTTTTTGAGAGTTAATTCAACAAGAACATAAAAGTGAGAATGAAAGAAGCTCTGCAAGCATGTTGTTGCAGACCTACAGGGCCTCAAGAGCAAACACCACTATGGCAGATGCCAAGGCTGGACCAGGAGGGATGTCCAAAAATATTAAAAAATACATTTAAAAATATATTAAAAAATATAGGGTGATCCATGCCTCCTACATTGCAGGATGGCAAAGAAAGAACCCAAGTGAAACTGCTGAGTTCATGGAGTCCACCAAACCAGAAATTTGATTCATAAACATCCTATTAGTCACTGCTACTGTCTAATTACGGTGATTAATCAATTACCACGGCTAAAAACTACTCTAGAAGAGAAGAACCCTTTTCTTGTGACCATTCTCTTTAAAAGCCAAGCAAGGCTGGAGCTACGAAGCAGTGGGGTGGAGGTGGGGGGGGAAATATGCAGGCACACACCAAAAATGCCTGTCTGCCTGTCTCCAGTGGTTAGAGCAGCCAGCTGACTCCAGTTTCCTCCGTACCAGGCTTCAGGCCTCATCAGCCATGCAAATTATAGAGTACCGTGCTGTCTGAAGGCCGAATTTCGACTCAGCTCAGAGAAAAGCCTTAGAGGAAGGGTGGGGATGAAGAAGCCAGCCAAATCCATTCATAATATTTACAGTAAATGGGCCTCTTTGCTGTTGTTTAGTATACAGTCAGCCTAATTATTTTTGAAGTTTTAATTTAAAGAACCTTCTTTATCTGCCTCTCCTTCTGCACCCCTCAAAGGTGTGGGAAAACTTTTCCCTTGTTTCAAAAAAGCAGTAGGACGGGAATCCCTTCCCCATGCTCCAACTCGACAGTTGGGTGGGACAAAGGGATGCTGCAAGGAGTGAGACCCTTTCAGAGTAGCCCTGTCAAAATCCATGGGGTTTTTAAGACTCCCAGGCCATCCAAAGAGGCACGAGGGCATGCTGATCCATGTGGAAAACCCCCCAAAATCCTATTTTTCCTCCATGCATCCCCATTGCTGTTCTGTGCTGGTGGGGACTTGCCGGCTCAGGAGGTGGTGCAGGTGCTCCACTGCCCCATGCACTCTCCTAACTTCTCCCCTTCCTTGAGGGCAACCCAGAATAATCTCACTTTCGTAACAAATCAGCCAGCAGACCTATCTGGAAAACACAGCCAGCACTCCTGAGATGCTGCCCTGGGAGCCCCAAGTGACTCAGGGCTGGTACCAGCCCCAGCTCCCAGAGAGGAGCAACCACTTCCATGCTTCAGCCTCAGCAGCTACCAGGACACACCTCTTCCCCACCCATAACCAACCCAGATCTCAACCAGAAACCTTCTGAGAAAGAGAAACCAGCACACAAAGGGCTCCTGACTTACTGCGATGCAAATCAGACGTTGAGGATGAGCTTGCCAGGAATCTCTCTCCCAGCTCGGGCTGTGCTGGAGGCTCCTGTGGCAGCATCCTGCCCATCACCTTTCTGGGATAAATCACACTGCAGATGCTGAAACCAGCAGAGGCCACTGGGCCGTGCCAACCATGGGGTCACAGCCCCCCCAACACAGTCACCCAGCTGGGGTTCAGAGGATGACCTTAGAAAGTTCTGCAATGAAACATAAAGCTTCTCTGTTGCAGGGAAGGTCCTTCAGTACCCAGGGGTGCCCTGGGGAGGGCAGGGATCCAGCCTCCAGGGAAGCCACAGCTCTCCGCTGACAACATGTAACTATGTGGGTTACATGTTAAAAACCTTGTTAAGCCCCTAATAAAAACTGAAGCAGAGCAGTCTAGGATTTCCAAATGGATATCTAATACACAGATGTGTGTTAGGATCTTTTTTTCACCCCTAACTGCATTACACACGCACATACATTTACAACACAGCATCACCGCTGTTCTCATTCCAATAATGAAAAAAAAAACCCCTCTCACTGCAGAATACTGACCCAGAATTCTCCCCTAAAGACCGAAAACAGACATAATTATATGTTTCTCCCCACACCAAAAAAATAAAAACGCCCACTTCCCCCAGCAACTTTCCCAGAGCAGCATCTCCTTTGCAGGGATGTAAACCCCTGGAAAAAGCAGAGTAGGAACAAAAGTCCTTTTCACGTTTGTCGTGCCCCGCTCCGTAACAATTATGAAAACTGTTTAGCTGGGCTGGCATTTGGAGCATTTACTGCATTCCTGCCAATAAATTCCAGTCCCGGATCCGATGGAAAAGGCTCCCTCCCTCCCCTTTCCCCTCCCTCCCTTGCCTTCATTCCTCCTGGCTTTCTTTACAACCTAATACCCTGTCGACACAGGGCCAGGGCCTACTTAGGGGGAAAAAAAAACACCCAGCGCCAGACTGGAGACAGCAGGCAGACTGAAAAAGTTAATCATTACTTCTGTCTGCCTTCATAATCTAATCACGCCTATTCCTAAGAGCAGGCGGCAGAGCACGCTGGTGTACGGGCAGGGTCACCGCCCAGGGATGAACGGACGGACACACGGACAGCACCAGCGCTGGCCCGGGTAGGGGGCAATCAAGGGATGGACAGACAGGACGGATGGCGTTGGGAAGGAGTTCACAAGCCTGGCCACGCACACACACACCCCTCCCCTTGCCTCTCACTTTGCTCTGGATTAATAACGTGTAGCAATTATAGAGAATATTATATTCATTAAGTAATTAACCCTCCTGGCGCTCCGTCGGAGCTGGCACCCCCTTCTCGCAGACAGAGGCCAGCAGAGGTTTGCCCCAGGCTATAAAATGGGGCAGGTTGGCAGCACCTGGGTTAAAAAAATCCCAAAATCTCGTGGCTCACCTCACCCCACTGCTGGTGGCAACAGCAGAGCCATGTCCCACCTGCTGTGACCGGGGTGGCATCACCGACACCCAGCAGCATCCTCCCATGGGCACAAATCTAGGGGGATTTGGGGTGTCCCCAATATCTGGCAGCATCCTGCAATGGGCAGAAATCTCGGGGATCTGGGGTGTCACCAGCATCCAGCAGCGGATTTGGACATCACTAAGACCCAAGAGCATCCTCACACAGGGATAAAACTCAGGGAATCTGGGGCTTGGCACGCTCAGCATGACACCAGCTTCTCCAGAAAATAACTGCAGTGCAACTCTCAGGTGAGCCAAGGCTTCATACTCTTGACACCCAGGATACATTTTCCATGCTTGGCTGTGACGAAGAACAGGAAAACTACGGGCCTCTGCCTTTGTGATTTATGGGTTTGTTCCTTATCGTGAGCTAAAAAGTCTCAGACTGGCTTCCAAAGAAAACGAATTCACCAGTTCAAATGCAGTGATGTAACTTCAGGCTCCCAGCTCCTTTTCCAAATAAAACTCCTGTTACTTGATTCCTGCTTGAAGAATGATTTTATGGAGTTATTGACTCCGTCCACTCTGACTGGGAAGGTGCTGCCAGAGCCCAGCCACAGGGTCACTGACAGCATCCCGCGTGGGCGAGCAGGACCTCATCTCATGGCTTAGTTTCTTGACTATTTTGCCATTTTCCCCACTTTTCTACTCAAAACCTAACCTTGCACACCAGTGTGCAAACAGACACTCAACTCCTCTGGTTTTATTTTGCATCACCCACCATGGAGGGTGCTCCTCCTCAGCAGTGACACCTGGTAATTTTTATCACCCATACATTCAACCCATAGCCTGCCATCACCAAAAATCACTGGATGCACAGCCAACTTCACCACTTGCAAAAGTGACAGGTGTCTGAACTTCCACCACCTTCCTAACAGCCGAGTTTCTCCACCACAAAGTCGCCTCTTATTGACGCAATTCTGGTTTCTATGAACAAAGTCTCTTCAACCTCTATAATTATTATACAGAATTATGTACAAATATGGAATATATTCAACATACAATGAATATATTGAACATATTCAACATATATGTCTATAGAATATATAGATTGTATGTTGAGTACATCCTATATAATTATATATTGAATAAATTATCTCCACACATACTCAGCCTATACACAGAGGTTAAATAGATTTTGCTCAATAAGGTACGTATTTACAACAAGGGTTAAGAGTCCCAGCAGTTCTGAATTATTACTTTAATTGCAAAATTTACCTTTCCGCACACTTCTGGGAAAAGCCAGGAAAACCATGGGAGCCAGGACTTCACCCCAAAACCAGCTCACCAGAACCCAGTGCCCCAACAGGGATCCCACTTGATCGCTGAGGGAGGATGAGGAAGGACCACAGAGCCAGGTACAGGTCATCACACACAGAGGAGCATCACCAAGAGCATCACCAGGACCTCCTGCCACCAGCCCACAGTGCTTCATCACTGCCAGCACAACCCAACCAGGGAGGCTGAAGCCAGTAGGTTTTTATGCAGTGAGGTTAAAAGGGTAGAGAAGGGCTGAGCCAGCTCTTACAGGGTGGTTTTTTTTTCCCCTTGCAAGTTAAAACCAAGATAATGACACTGGGTGGGGACCAATTTGAAGGGCTGAGCAGCCAAACCAAAATTAGTCTCCCGGCCAAGAGCTTCCTAGGCCTCACAGTTTGGGGAAGGAAGCTGAGAAAAAGCATGAAAATAAAAAAAAAAAAAATTCCTTGGGAAGCTGGACCGTCGCACTCAAGCAAAGGTGACCCTGCTAGTCAAATATTTTTCAACATAATAAAAATAAAATCCAGTACTGGAGCAGCCTCCCTTGGAAAAGCAGGGCCTATGAGATGGGTTTTTTTCCACTTTTTTTCTCCTTTTCTATCTTTTCCCTCCCCTGGCAGTTTCTTTCCTTTCACTAATAACTATGTTTTCTTGCATTTTTTTTTCTTGGCTCTTTCCTCATAAAAGACTGATGCAATTTCCTGTCTTGTCCCAATGTTTCCTGTTAATTAACAGGGTGAAAGTTATCATCACGCATTTAAATGGCAACCCAAAACAGAGGATGGGGGAAAAAAAAGGGAAAAAAGAAAAAAAAAAAAAAAAGAAAAAAGAAAAAAGAAAGAAAAGGACTGTCTGTCGGCAAACACCACATCACATCCCCAGCAGCACGAAACATCCTGGAAAATGCTTTTTGGAACTGATGACTTGAGTCCATGGGCAAAGACCCCCCCAAGGGTGGCAGCAGGTCTGTGCACAGAGAATCCAAGCCCCCACCCTCCCCTGGATGGGGATGGAAAATCCCTGCAACGCTTGCCCAGAAAAGTTCTTTTCTTGCATTAAGAAGGAAGAGAAGAAGGAAAACAAGGAGATGGAAAACAGGAAGAAGAAAGAAAACAAGTAGAAGAAGAAAAAGAAGGAAAATAGAAAAAGGAGAAAAGGAGAAGAAGGAGAAAAAGAAACAGAAAAAAGAGAAAAAGAAGGACAAAAAGGAGAAAAAGAAGAAAAAGCAGAAGGAAAACACAAAGAAAAAAGAGGGAAAACAGGAAAAGAAAATGGAAGGAAAAAGGAAAAAAAAAAAGAGAAATAAAATAAAATAACTTGTAGAGAAAAAGGCAGACAGCAACACCCAAGATGTTGCTTTTATTAAAAGAAGCTGAAGAATAGAAACAAAAAAAAAAAAAAAAGAAAAAGAAAACCCAGGGGCTAATCCAAAGACAGCAGGCGGAAATCCTGTGAGCCGCCGAGCTCCTTCCCTTGCCTGCCCTCAGCCCCGTGCAGGATCAGGCTCCTCCGTGCCCTCTGTTCCTCAACAGCAGCCGTGACGCAGCCGTACCCCGGCGGCACCGCGGCCACGCCGGCGGCCCCGGCACGCCAACGGCGGGCGAAAACAAAGCGATTTAGGCAAAAAGCGAGGGTGGTTAGAACAGAGACTGTGCCTCAGCGGTTAATAATATCCCAGCGCTGAAAATAAACTGGGAAGGAAGCTCCTTTGTGACAGTAGGCAGGCGGCCAGGCTGCGGCGTGGGTCATTCATGCCGGCGGGGGACGGCAGTGGGGCTGGCACCCACCCGCCGCCCAGCCCGTCACCCTGCTGGAGCGCAGCCTGGGCTGGGGACAGGGTCCCTACCTGCTGTTTCCTCCAGGGCACCCCAAAACGGGCTGCACCCCGTTGTAAGCCAGCAGGGAGGCTTACGGTGTTGGCCACCGTGGCTGGAAACAGGCATCCCCCCATGCCCGTGGCGGGGAAATGCATGTGGCTAATGTTACTGGTTCCTTTAGTGTAAGTGATACCCCCTGGCAGACAGCGGGGATGGAAACGATGCAGCCCGCATCCCGGCCAGCCTGGGGCTGCTCCTCTACGAGTGTTTTTGTCCCACCGAGTTTTAAATGTCCCCAGTGATCAAGTTGCCGGCGCTCATCGGGACAGCTACTGCGAGCAGAGCGCGGTTTGAGCTGACATCCAACTTCCAAAATTCACCTTTCTAACCTTGTTCTTCCCTAAAAAGTGCCAGGTTGTGCGATTAAAACACAGGTGGCCCCATCATGGTCCCCCATCACTGTTCCCACCATCACACCCACTACGATGGACTTGCTAGTTCTGGGGTCTCCTGCATTTTATCATCAGCTGTTCCAGAGGCACTGTTTGGCTGGGAAAATCTACTGACATCTGGAAAAATGGGTTTTATGAAGCTGTACAGGTATGGATTGAAACAATCTAATGGGGGCAGCACCTCTGCTATCATTTCTTTTTTAAAACACATTGAAGAAGAGTATCTAGGAAAGGCTCAAGAGGCTCTAGAGCACTTAAAAGTAATTATTAAATGGATTCTATTAGCTTTGGAAGGATTTTAATCGGCGAAACGCCCAGAGCTGGGAGGAGGATCCCAGCTGTGTCCCAGGGGGGGGTCCCCAGGGTGAGAACCCCCTTAAAAAAA